>CM053583.1:258555178-258586596 GCA_028627135.1 Pseudochirops cupreus | reverse complement strand
TCATGGTTATTGGAGGCCCCTGGTGGGGGTGCTCTGGCTGCGCTCTCCTCCTCCCTCTCTCTCCCATAATCTTTCTTTTCCCCAAAGAAGGAATCTAGGGTTTGGGAGCTGTTCTTACTTTGCTTCTTATGCTTATTCTTACTCATGGTTGTTCAGTCTGTGATTTTTTTTTTAAATCTCTGTGGGGCTCTGCTTCCAGAAGGGAAAGCTCTGTCCCAAATCGCTGGGGTCCTCCCGGCTGCCGTAGCTCTCAGGAAGATGCTAGGACTCTTCCTATTTACTTCCGGCTGACTGGATAATGAAGACTCCACGACCGAGGCCCAAGACCCCGATCCAGATCCAGGACGCTCAACACGAGAGCTCTTGGCCTTCAGAACAATCGCTTAGTCCCCCTGCTGTCTGCAGGCCGTGAGCAGGAAGCTGCAACCCGGAGGCGGGTGCAAAACCTCTGCCTTGCGCTTTTCCACTCTGGAGGCCTTTGGGCCTGACGCTTTTCTCCCCGCAGTTCCCACTGACCTAGTTCTGAAAGCTGCTTGCAGCTGCTGCTAATCTGCTCCTCTGCTCCTCCCGTCCAGCCGCCCCCAGGGCACAGCCGGCTTCAGGCCAGGCTGGTTTCCGTTGCCAGTGCTGATATGGTTCCTTGCCCCGAGCTGACTTTAGTTGGAAGTATCTTTGTGTGCGTTTTGGAGTTCTAGGATTGGTTTAGAGTCCTATTTTATAGGTATTTTGGGGTGGCTATGTGATAGCTGCGATATGTTGCTGCTGCTACGCTGCCATCTTGGCTCCGCCCCCTGTCAGAGATCTTTATAAAGCCATGGGAGTAATTTTTGAAATTTAATAACTTGGTATGTATGTGATAGGAAATCTATCCCAAGCACTTAAAGGCAAATTAAACTTCCTTCTTATGGCAGACACAGACCCATCTGTCACAGAATCTGAAATATATTTTGTACAAATATATGGCTGTCTTGAACTTTAATAAATTAAATTAAATTATAAAATAAAATAATAACTTATTTTATTATAATATAAATTATTATATATAAATATTACACACAATATTGATAACATTATAAATATATAAAATATAATTATAAAATAAATTAAATTAAATTAATTAAAAACTTTTCACAATTCAAAGACATTTTATATTATTCCTCCTTGTGTGTTCTAGTCAAAGTGGCCCATGATGATCCACAAATGGGACATTCATATCAGATCTCTGCACCCCGTTGTGCTTTGGAACACTCCTTATCTTTACCTTTTCTTAGAATCCCTAGCTCCCTTCATGGTTCAACTTGTGCCACCTTCTATGAAGAATCTTTATAAATTTTCCCATTTGTGTATTGTGCATATTTTCTGCTTGCATACTGTTTTCCTCCAGTAGAATATAAGTTCATTAATAATAACAATGATAAATAATAGCTACCGTTTATATAGTACTTGCTATGTCCCAGTCACTGTGTTAAGAATTTTTACAAATATTTTCTTATTTGATCCTCATAACAACCTGGGAAAGTAGGTACTATTATTATCCCCATTTTACAAATGTCGAAGACCATTTCATTTTTTGTCTTTGTATCTCTAGCACCTAGTTCAGTGTCTGACTCAGAGCAGCTATAATATTTAATATTTTCTTTTCACATTAAATTGAAATTTGCCTTAAGTTCATTTGTAGGTGATCTGTGCTTTATTATAATAAACATTTTGAAATAGTAATATATTTTGTAGAGATCTCTGAGAGGACCCCTCTTCCTTCAACCAAAAGCCAGGACAGTTCCTGGTGCTCCCTAATCAATTCTCTGATAGGGCCAAAACAATTCATAGCCATTCTTTTTGAGCTATTCTAATGAGATGAGAACTGTGAATCACAAGCTCCTATTAAGCACCTACTAGAAGCCAACTCTCAACAGCTCAATGTCGCCTCCTAGAGGAGTCCTGGTTCTCTCCTTCTCCTCACTTCCCAGCTTCCCATCAAAACCAATTACTACTACTACTACTACTAATGATAATAACAAGGATTTATATAGTGCTTTAAGATTTCCAAAATACTTCGCAAACATTATATCACTTTATCCTCACAATAACACTTGGAGGTAGCTTCCATGATTATCCCCATTTTACAGATGAGGAAACTGAAGCAGAGGTTAAGTGAGTTGCCCAGGGTCACACAGCCAATGAGTGTCAGAGGACAGATTTGAACTCAGGTTCTCTTGACTCCAGGGCTGGTGATCTATCCACTATCCTAGTTGCCCCTTCTTATTCATACTATGATATCTCAGTAAATACTTTTGCTTCGAGCAAAAGGCTATTTTGGCTATTAAAGGGAAACATAAAAGTAGAGGCTCAGAAGACATAGTTTTAAGGAGTGTGGACCTGGAGTATGATGAACCTAAGGGTAAGGATTGTGGGAGTAATGTGAAGGGGTCATCATTTATGTACTTGTCTCCCACCTCCTCAACTTAGAATGTAAGTCCCTCTGTCATCCTATTGGGGAATGACTAAATAAATTTGATATAGTGATGTAATGAAATATTATTGTGCTATAAAAAATGACAAAATAGAGTTTCAGAGAAAACTGGAAGGACCTCTATGAGCTGATGCAAATTGAAGAAAGCAGAACTAGAAAAAATTATACAACGATACTGTACTAACAAAAAAATTTTGGAAAGATTTTAGAACTCTAATCAATGCAAAGATAAAACTGAGTCCAGAAAACTAAAAATGAAATCCATCATTCACCTCAGGCAAGGGAAGTGATCAACTTAAAAATGCAAAGGGAAATACTGTATTGTTAATGTATTTTTTGCTTAATGGGAAGATCTTTCCCATCCATTAATATGCCCATGTGACCTGCTTAAGTCACATGGAAGCCTAAGTTACATCAGTTTGAGTCACATGAGCCTAGGTCATGAGGGCTGTGATGCCCTCTGACCCTGAAAAAGTGTATATATGCTCTGGGGTCAGCATTTTGCTTTGGGGTTCATGGGAAGAGTGCTCATGTGATATAGCCAGATGAGACTCTGGATAGCTGTTAAGGAGTCTCCCACCTTTGAAAAACCAAATGTTGGTGCCTCTCTCTCTGGTAACTATGTATGTATGTAATGGTCAAATAGTTGGATCTGTCTCTTGATCTGTGATGTATTATTTGGTCAGACAGTTAGAAGCCTTGTCTGTGGGTCTTTATGGCTATTATTTCTGTTTGCATTTTCTCTGAAGTTCAGGGTGCTGACTTTTTCCACTGAACTAAGTAAATGATATATATGTTTGACTAAAGTAAGATTGTTGACCGCTTTTGAGTTGTTTTTCTTTAGAAAGGCAGATCAAAGAATCTGTACTAGCAGCCTTTCTGTGTGCTGGTGTTATTGGTTTTACACACCCATAGCAGTTTCAAATAACATTGTTGTTACAAATACATATTTGGACATGGCCAGTGTGGGAATTTGTTTTGATGCACTATATATGTTTATGATAAGGGTTTTGTTTTTCTTTTCTTTCTTTTTTTGTTTTTTGGTTTAATCCGGGAAAATAGTGGGAGATACACTATAAATACATGTAAAAACAAATACATTTATTTTTTAAACTGTAAAGTCTTTCAATGTTGGGACTTTGTATTATGTTTTTGTATTCCCAATGCTTAGCTCAGTGTCTAGCAAATAGCAGGAACTTAATAAATGGTTACTGATTGACTGCCACTGGACTAGGCCCTAGGGATGGATACAAAGACAGAAATTAAACAGTTTTGCCTCAAGGAATTTGCACTATCAGAAGACATGTTTGTATATAAATTTTTTTAATAAATTAATTTATATATATTTCATTTTCAGCATTCATTTCCATAAGTTTTAAATTTTCTCCTCCTCATTACCCTCCCCCCTTCTCAAGACAGCATGCAACAATCTGATATAGGCTCTACATACACATTCTTATGAAACATATTTTCACATTAGTCACATTGTATGCAAGAATAGAACGAATGGAAGGAACCATGAGAAAGAAAAAACAGAACAAAAAAGAGAGTAAATAGTATGCTTTCAGTATGCATTTAGACTCCATATTTCTTTCTCTGGATGTGGATGGCATTTTTCATCATGAGTCCTCTGAAATTGTTTTAGGTCCTTGCATTGTTCAGAAGAGCTAAGTCTATCATAGTTATCATCATGCAATGTGGCTGTTACTGTGTTCAGTGTTTTCCTGGTTCTGCTCACTCAGCATCAGTTCATATAAAAGCCTTTCCAGATTTTTCTGAAGTTAGCCTGCTCATCATTCCTTATAACACAATAGTATTCCATTATATTCATATATCACAACTTGTTCAGCCATTCCCTAATTGATGGGTATCTCCTCAGTTTCCGCTATAAGTATTTTTGTACATTGTGGGTCCTTTTCCCATTTTTATGATGTCTTTGGGATAAAGCCCTAGAAGTGGTATTGCTGGGTCAAAGGGTATGTACATTTTTATAGCCCTTTGGACATAGTTCCAAATTGCTCTCCAGAATGGTTGGATCAGTTTACAACTCCACCAACTACACATTAGTGTTCCAATTTTCCCACATCTTCTCCAGCATTTATCATTTTCCTGTTTTGTCATGTTAGCCAATTTGATAGCTGTGATGTGGTACCTAAGAGTTGTTTTGATTTGAATTTCTCTAACCAATAGTGATTTAGAGCATTTTTTCATATGACTATAGATAGAGCTAATGTTTTCCTCTGAAAACTGCCTGTTCATATCCTTTGACCATTTATTAATTGAGGAATGTCTTGTATTCTTATAAATCTTACTCAGTTCTCTATATATTTTAGAAATGAGGTCTTTATTGAGACACTGGTTATAAAAATTGTCCCCTCGCTTTCTGCTTCCCTTCTAATCTTGGTTGCACTGGCTTTGTGCAAAAACTTTTCAATTTAATGTAATCAGAATTATCCATTTTATATTTCATGATCTTCTCTAACTCTTGTTTGGTCATAAATTCCTCTGTTTTCCATAAATCTGACAGGTAAACTATTTTTTGCTCTCCTAATTTGCTTATAGTATCAGCTTTTACATCTAAATTGTGTACCCATTTGGACTTTATTTTGGTATAAGGTATAAGACACTGGTCTATGCCCAGTTTCTGCCATATTCGTTTTGGTTTGCCCAGCAGTTTTTATCAAATTGTGAGTTCTTATTCCAGACGCTGATGTCTTTGGGTTTATCAAACAGTAGATTACTGTAGTCATTGATTAGTGTCCTTGTGTGTATTTCACTGATCCACCACTCTATTTCTCAGTGAGTACCAAGTAGTTTTGATGATTGCTGCTTTATAATACAATTTCAGATCTGGTGTGGCTAGGCCACCTTCCCTAGCATTTCTTTTCATTAATATATAAATATTAAAAAATAAATATGAGGGGTTTTTTTTGGGGGGGGGGAAGTTACTAGCAACTGAAATGGGAAGGGGGTAGACAGGAAAAGCCTCTAAGCAGATGATGTTTGAGATTCAATTTTTTCTATTTTTTAATCACACTTTCCTCCTCCCCCCCCAATTAATATGCACTTAACACTAGCTACATGACCATGGTAAAGTCACTTATCTGCCTCAGTTTCCTCATCTGTAAAATAGGAATAATAATAGCACCTATTTCCCAGAGTTATTTGGAGAATAAAATGAAATAATCTTTGCAAGGTGCTCTGCAAACCTTAAAGTAATATATACATCCTAGCTATGATTTTTATTATTATTTTAATTTCCTCTCTCCAAAAACAAAACAAAATAAAAAACCAAACCAAAAAAGTTTTGTAATAAATATGCACAGTCAAGCAAAACAAATTCCCCCACTGGTCATGTCAAAAAAAAGTATCTTTTTAAAAAATAGTTTTACTGATATGTTTTGTTTTTCCATTATAAACATTTACCAATTACTCTCTGTGAAAGGATTCTTGTAATGAAGTAAAATATTTAGATAAAACCAGTAATACAGTGACATGTATTTCATGTTTGTAGCACCCCTCATACATTCGTAAATACTGAAATCTCTTTTCTCTTACTCCTACCCTCACTCAATTGAAAAAATAAATTCAAACAAATAGCCAAGTAAAATGAATTGCCTCAATGCCTGTACACAAAAACGTCTAAAACCATTACCTCTCTGTAATGTTTCATCAACGCATGCTTCATCCTTGGTACTCAGCATGAGTGGTCACTGTGTTGAGTTCCTACAGCTCTCAAAGCTAGAAATCAAGGGAAGGAAGTCCCTCAGTTGAGGAGCAGCTGAGTAAGATGTAGTATATGATTTTCATGGAGTAGTATTGTGCTGTAAGAAATAAGGAAACAGGGATTTCAAAAGGACACGAACTGACGCAGTGAATTGAGCAGAACCAGGACAAATTTATACTATGCCATTCAATATCATAAAAAAGAACAATTTTGAGCACTTTTACAAAATGATGGAAGAAAGAAATGAGCAGAAACCAGGAGAACAATTAGTACAACAGCAATAAACATTGTAAAAACCAAAAACACGTCTCATTCTTCACATTGATCTTGGGATGAAGTCTGGAGCTAACAAGAGACCGATTTTTAAGAGGTGTAGTAGGAGAGGATGGTCTGCACCCCAGGCTAATTCAGGTGTGATTTGCTGGGACACTTAATCCACAAGTCAAGCAGTTCCTGGCAGACTATCTCAAAAGACAAAAAGGCAAACATAAATAAATCCCCCAAGAGCAAGCAAGATCTGCCACAATTGCTGTCCTGATAGCTACTATTTGTATGGTGCATTAAGGTTTGCAAAACACTTTATACAAATATCTCTTCTTTATCCTCACAAACTATCCCTATCTTGCAGGTGGGGAAACAGACGCAGAGGTTAAGCCACTTGCTCAAGGTCACACTGCTAAGTGTTTGAGGCAGAATTTTTATTTAGGTCTGGGCTTGGAGTCAAGAAGACTTGAGTTTAAATTGACTTTATATTCACTTCCCTAGCCGTGTGAGCCTAGGCAAGCCGCTTCCACTGTTTGCCTCAGTTTCCTCGTCTGTAAAATGGAGATAATAATAGCACCCACCTCCAAGGGTTCTTGCGAGGTTAAGTAACACTAGTAAAGCGCTTTTAGCAGGGTGCCCAGCACATAGTGTTATATTAACATATATATAACATATAGTCAATATGTTACTATGTTTATTATATATTATTACTACATATTAATTTATGTGCACTGTTAAATTAACATAGTAAACATTATAGATAATGCTATATAAGTATCAGCTGTTATTATTAGTCCAGATTTCAGGCCCCGCGCGCTATCTACTGCGCCCCCTAGCGCTACTTCTGGCACTTCTCTAGAAAGGAGGCCCACAGAGCCGGCTGCAGCCCCGTCCCAGCTCCCTCCAGTGGGGCATCCCAGACTGGAACATCCTAGTCTTAGCTCTAGAATTCTCGGACGCGAAAGATTTCACTAAGTCTACCAAAGTCTACAAAAACAAAAAGTGCGGAAGGCCACTGCCGCTAACTGAAGCCGCAAGAGCGCAACCAGCATTTAAAGTTCTCCGTGCATGCGTGCGTTCGTGCGTGATGACATAATACGTACCCGTACTCGCCTCCGTGCGACCCGGCGACGCCCTCTGGTTCGGGAAGGAAGGGGTGAGGGAGGGGACATTTCTCGTTTATAGTAGGAACGGTTTCCGTCCGGAGCCGGAAGAGCCAAGGTAGTGGCGGGGTTGAGGGACAGGAGGGTAGGAGCGCTGTTGAGGGTCGGGTCTTGCCCGGCGGGTGCAGAACCCGAGACCCTCCGACGTCTGCCTCTCCAAAGGGCAGGCGCTCCGAGGCCCCGCAGCTTTGTAAGTAGGAAATTGTCATCGTTAGCGATTACTTTGGGTTCCTGTCATTTGTCACAAACATTTTGGGGAAAAAAAAGCAGCTCCCGGTGGTGGTTGGGGCGGAGGGCAAGATAGGTAAGAGAGTAAAGGGGGCCCGAAGAAAGAATTAAAAACCGGAAACAGCTTCATTTATTGTCGTTCATTTTCGTTTCTCTAGCCGTAGTGCAGAACACGTTATTTGTGTAACGTTCCCATCCATGCTCAGGATGAGGAGGGAGGAGAGACCCCAAAACAGGGCTTGGAGGCGGGCAGCCTGGATGGGCTCTGTCGCTGTCCAAAGGGTACGAGAGGAGAAAAGGGTCCCCCCTAGAGTGTCAGCTCCTTGAGGGCAGGCACTCTGATTTCTTGTTTTTGTGACCCGGCGGTCCAGCACGGTCCCTGATAAGTGCTTGTCTAATTGAATTGAATTTTCTCCCACCTTGCACAAATGCCGGTAGAATATAGAAAAGAGAGTCTTGAGGCTGAATCTGTGGACCCCGGGAGAAGCACCATGGACAGATAATTCTCTCCGATTAATGAATGAATGCTTGTTGACTGACTTATAGTTTATGGTTTAGGGTACAAAAGGTGTAAGTAAATGCCAGGTGATGAGACTTTAAGCTTCTTAAATGAGTAGTTGCAGATTTGAAGTACAAAATTGTATAATACTATTGCTAGCTGATATTCAAGGTGAGGAATGTAAGCAAATGCCACAGAATAAGAGACTTTTAACTGCTTAAATGGGTAATTGTTGATGTAGAGTACAACATAGTAAATTTACTAGCTTATATTCAAGGTAAAGAATCTAAGTAAATGCCAAATGATGAGACTTACAACTAAAATTGTTCGTGACCTCTTAGTTGTCAAATCCTATAGCCTTTTCTTCAGTCCCCTTTCTTCTTGACTTCTCTACAGCATTTGACACTGTTGATCACTCTTTTCTCTCTTTAGGGTTTTTGGGACACTACTCTCTTCTGGTTTTTTGTCTTGCTTATCTGATCCCTCCTTCTCTGTCTCCTTTGCTGGATCTTCCCCCAGATCCTGCCTTCTTGCAGGTGTCTTGCAGGTGTCTCTCAAGGTTCTGTCCTGGGTACTCTTCTCTTTTTCCTCTTTCCTACTTCATTTGGTGATCTCATCAGCTTCTGTAGATTTAATTACCATCTTTATGCTGAGGGTTCTCAAATCTACCTTTCCTCAGTCTCTCTGCTGACCTCCAGTCTTTTATCTGCAAGTGCCGTTCTGACATTTAGAACTGAAAATCCAGTAGACGTCTTAAACTTAACATGTTTGAAACCAAACCCGTTATCTTTTCTGCTAAATTTTCCCCCACTCTTACATTTTTTTGTTACTGCAGAGGACAATACCAGACTCACAACCTTGGAGTCATCCTGGATTCCTCACTATATCACATTCTTCATATCCAAGCTGCTGCTAAGACATGTTGATTTCTCCTTGGCAATGTCTCCCAAATTCAATTCCTCTTCTCTGACTCTGCTGCCATTTAGGCCTTTACCACCTCATGCCGTGATGACTGCAGTAGCCTGTTGGTGGCTCTGCCTGCCTTAAGTCTCTTTCCATTCCAACCATTCAGCCACTAAAATGATTTTACTAAAATACCGGTCTGATAATGTCACCCTCCTACTCAGTAAACTTCAGTGGCTTCCTTATTGCCCTAGGTGAAAACCCAAAATTCTCCATTTGCCTTTAAAAACCCTTCTCAACCTATCCCCCTCCTTCTTCTTGCACCTTACTCAGTCCTCTTGGCAAAACACTCCATTTGTCAGCTCCAGGCATTCTCTCTGGCTCCTGAATTCCTGAAATGCTCTCCCTCCTTCACTCTTAACTACTGATTTCCCTGGCTTCCTTTATGTCCCAACTAAAATCCCATGTCCTACTGGAAGCCTTCCCCAATTCCTTAATTCCCTTTAATTTAGTTATAGTAATTGTCAATTTAGAGTATACAGTAGCACAATACTTACTAGCTGATTTTCAGGGTGAAAGGATATAAGTAAATGCCAAATGATAAAACACTTATAGCTGCTTAAATGAGTAATATTCTTATTCTGTATAGTCAGTCAAAAATTTGGGTGAATGAATGCAAGTTTTGTCAGACAGGATATCAGAAGATGTGTCTAAAAAAACCAAAACTAAAACCCAAAACACTAGCTCACATAATTGCTATTGTTGGAAAAGGTTGAAATATCAGTGGTCAATCTCACCAGTCAGATTGGCTAAGATGACAAAACAGGAAAATGACAAATGCTGGAGAGGATGTGGAAAAATTGGAACACTAATGCATTGTTGGTGGAGTTGTGAATTGATACAACCATTCTGGAGAGCAATCTGGAGCTATGCCCAAAGGGCTATAAATAACTGCATACCCTTTGACCCAGCAATACCGCTGTTGGGATTATATCCCAAAAAGATCACAGAAGTGGGAGGAAGACCCATGTGTACAAAAATATTTTTGCAGCTCTCTTTGTGGTTGCAAAAAACTGGAAATATAGGGGATGCCCATCAGTTGGGGAATGGCTAAACAAGCTATGGTATATGAATGTAATGAAATATCAGTGGTCATTTAAATGTAGACAAAGAAAGGGAAGCAGATCTGATGCCTTTAGTTGCTGAAGTGTGACTTATATATTTGTTTGTAGGTCATTCTAAACCTAACTGCCTTCATTGCTATTGAAGATAATTAAACAGCAAATAGGAGCATGGCAACAAATCCTCCTGGACAAGGTAATTCATATTTGAATCTCTTTCTATATATATATATATGAGTAAGGGGGAAGGAACTTAGAATTACTTCTGTAGTCCAAGATGAAAAAGGCATGGTGAAGTAAAACTTTACATTTAAAACTGATTTCAAATTATACCAAGCCCCTTAAATATCGTGGCATTTTATTCAACATTGTCAATTCCCACTTCTACCTATGGGCTAAGAATGTTAACTTTATAAATATTAAGTCCATAGCAGAGATAGGATTTGAAACCAGGTCCTCTGTTTGCAAATCCAGCACTCTTTCCACTGTTAAGAGAAGATATTTGTTATTAGGCAGCATCGAGATCCTTAGTATTATTACATAATCTTTAAACTCCCACATGTGTATGGTCCTGGTTTATTGTTTTTGCTTTTTTTTTTTTGTCTTTCTTTGAATCCCTAGTACTTGGCGCAGTGCCCAGAACATAGTAGGCACTTGATAAATGCTTATTGGGTGACTAGTGACCGATTGAATCAAGTAGATATGTTCCCTGCTTGCAAGAAAATATGTTCCAAAATGGAAATAATCTAAGCAAAAAGAATTCCTAGACATAAATTACTACTTACAATTTTGATGTCATCTTCTTTCCTCCTCCCTCTATCCTCCTTCCCCATTTATTATTATTTTAAAAGGAAAGTGGATATCTGGATTTGAAGAGTAAGGGAGAAATAAATATAGGTTTATGATTGTAATAATTTCTCAGTGCATTTTTTTTTATTTTTAGAATTTAGGCTTTAATCTGAAAAGCAAAACAAAATTTTCTGCCATGTTAGATTTTAGTTTGAAATTTCATGAATTAGTCGAACCACTCACTTGAATTATTGATTGCCACTTCATACATTATTTATGTCCCTATTGTAACCCTTTAGCTTTTAATTTAATAAGTATTCTTTATAATTTGTTTCCTTTGTCATCATGCAATTTGGGGATATTTCAACTTCTTGAACCTAATTTAATGTTAGTATAGAAATTCTCAATTTTTGTGCTTTGATAGACTAAGGAGCCCCAGTGAAATGATACAGGGAGATTGGGAAGGGAGGGTGAGAGGATAGGGATTAATTTATCCTTGAATTTGTTCACCTTTTATTCCCAAACCTTCTCCCCTTTGCTTCTCCTAGACTAGATATCCGGTCCAAGAGCCAGCTACAAGATAATGGGCATAGAGAAGGAGAGAAAAGGAGCAGGTATAAGGTAAAGCTTTCTCTCCTGCTCCTTTTCCTTCTGGAGCCTTTGGGCCTGGTAATAGTGGTGTCTGGGACCAAAAATATGGACAACATTATCCTGTTAATGTGAAAGTCAGGATTTATTTGGTGCTGGCTGAAACTTTGTTTCCTTTTTGATGTCTTGTAAATTTTGACACGTAGTTATAGAATCATCTATTTGCATTTCAGGTTTAAATAGAGTGAAGGTTTGGGGAAGGTAGGAAGCTGATTTCTTACAGCAGGCTCTATTCTGCTTTTTAAAAATCATTTGGTGTTTTTTGTTGTTTTATAAATGTGTGTATCTACTTTTCAATGAATTCTTATGAATACAACAGATTTACTTGAATAAAATTGAATAAAATTAATAATTCAGATTTTAGGCCTGCAATATCGCAGTGTTGACTCATATTGAGTTTTTTTTTTAGTTCATTAAAGCCCCTAAATCTTTTTCACATAATTACTGTTCAGTCACGTATTCCCCATCCAATACTTATGAAGCTGATTTTTTTTTTAATCCAAGGGTAGGACTTTTCTTTTATCCCTATTCAGCTTTACCTTACTGGATTTGGCCCATCATTTTAGCCTTTTAAGATCTTTTGGGATCCTGATTCTTTTGCCCAGTGTATCTACTGTATGTTTCAGCATCGTGCCATCTGCAAATTTGATAAACATGTCATGTATGTCTTCATCCATGGCATCCGTGGATATAGTTGTTGAACAGAGCAAGACAGTGGCTAGGGCTACCTTTCTCCAGATTTATATCAATACATTAATCACTATTCTTTGTTTTGGGTTATAAAGAACTGTGGTGAAAATTAGGAATTAGGAGGCGGGTGTAGAGAAGGGGATGGAAAGGTTGTTGATTGGAGGGTTGGTTGGAAAACTCATGACAAGATGTGGCAGTTTTCATTCTGCGATCTTGGTGTCTTGTAGATTATGAATGACGATTTAGCTCATGACCACCCCCAGGAAGAAGTCATTCAGTACCAACCAAACTGTTCTCAGAAGGTAATTAAGAAAAATCGTGTTGTAATGTCATTTGGAGAAATTATAGGTAGAGCCTAGATGAAGTAGTTGAAATTTGGTCAACTTAACCTTTTGTAGAATGTCATGGGTTATCAACAGAGTGGTTAGAAATTTAGTTTGTTGTTAGCTCTGTAATGAACCTAATGTTTAGGTGAAACATACTGAAGCATTAGTTGGTTAATATTTTAATTTACATTTTAAAAGTTGCATTGGTTATCAGTACCTTTACTAAATGCTACACTGGGAAGTAGCAGTTGTAGTCCTAACACACTGTTAGAATGTTATATTTTAGTTTGGCATAGGATAAGGGAAATTATTGCCTACTGTCTTTTTATCGAGGATGACAGTTACATTAGGAAGAGCTATTAAACCTACAGAAATTTTAGGACAATTTAGTTTTTGCCAGTACTTATCTTTGATATCAATTTTATCACGTGATTGCAAAAGTTTCTTTTGCTTCTCTCTCAACTTCCTCTTGAAATCAACATTGGATTATCTGTGATGTGGAATATTCAGTGGGAAATATTTAATCCCAGTTTGTCCAAGGTTCCCTACTATCCTACAATATACACAGCACCAACACAGCCTGGTCCCTGGCAGCTCCTCCTCACCCTGAGTTCCTATGATTTCAGGGTGTGAAAATTAATTTTAAAATAAGCCAAAATGAAGCTTAGTTAAGAAAGTAAATCCACTGATACAAAAAAACAACAAAAAACAAAAACATGCACTGCATTTCAAATTCAAATAAAAAGAATTTTTGTACATTTATACTTTTTCTTCCCTTAGTAGAAATAATTGAGAATTTACTATTTATACTTTCAATTTATCCTTGGTAAAACTGTGTTTTTAAAAATATTCACCCATGACTCAAAAATATGATCTTGATAGATTTGTGGTCTAATTTGTTATGATAATACATCTTATTAATATAACAGAATTTAATATAGCACTTGGTTTCCAAGTAAAGTGGTAGAGAGGTTAAAGGGGGAGTCAGGTTCCTCACATTCGTTGTATTCTCATTCCACTCCAGAATTGTCATTCTACAAATCTCTTAAGAGTTGAGTTATTTTCTGAGCTTTTTCCATTTATTTTATAATTTGATTTTTCTTAGATGTAATAATTGCTGTTTGTTTCTGTTGCCATTTCAGGTATTCTGTTTGATTGTTAATATTTTTTGCTTATATTCTTTCCATAAGAAATTCATCAATTTTACCATCAGTGGGCTTGATTTCTATCAAATTCTTCTTTAATTTTTGGTCATGATTTTCTTTCCAGTGTTAAGGTGTCATTTATCCATTTTAGGATGTCTCTAAGAATATTTTATGTTATTTTCCCCACCTAATTGTTTCTCTAGCATTTTCAGATTCTTCATAGCATTAAAAATTTTTTTTTACCAATACTCCTCTTAGTTCTGCACATTTTATATTTTGGCCAATTTTGATTTCATGGTTTCTTGGTTTTTTAAAACTTTTTTTGTGGAGACTAGGTCAAGATGAAACCTTAGGATTACCCATATCCTGAATAATTTAGAAAAAAAAATCTGAGCAATATAATCTAGAAATTTATTTTTAAAAAATACCCAGTTATCAAAAACAAGAGGTAATATGCAAGTAGAATTCACAGATGCTTGAGGAGGGAAAATTTAAAATTCTAAACCTTCTAGATATGTTCTTGTTAAACATGGATGAAGAAAGAATGCTACAAGAAGAAAGACAGAGATGGCATTCAAAGGACGTTAATCTGGATCACAACAGATTTTAGTAGGGAGGACCAAGATCAGCTAGAGAAACTAGAATATGACATATATGTATATATTTACATTTTCAAAATATGAATTATGAACCTAGAATTAGTTAGTCTTGCAAAAGCAAGTGTGCTATTTGAAGGGAAAGTGCCACATATTCATGAATCGTATAAATTTCAAAGGATGACAGAAAGATAGTATCTTCCAAGAGCCCCTGGAAAATAAGGTGGATTTTAAGTTTGAAAGATACATACTTAAAACAATTTATACTTTTAAAGTACAGATAAACTAGTTGGAAGTTATTGTTTGTGTTTGTCCTTTGTTTTCGAAGAGAACTATGGCATCGGGGAAATGGTGATATAAAGTTGGAAATTATATTCAAGAACCTTCAGACTAATTTTTTGACTTAATGTTTTAGATAATTACACGTATAAAGGTTAGAAAAGTCAAGGAGGGGGGAAAGACAAATGACAAACCAAATTACAGAATTACGAAACAAAGCTCCTAAATTTTGAAAAGAAATTTACATAGTTAATATTATAAGGCCCAGATATTTTGTTTAGAGTTAATTTTATTCAATTTGAGTTAATAATGCTAGTAGTATGAATAAGAGAGATAGTATTTTCTTTAATTTGAGTAATACTTTAATAAAGAATGATAGCGTAAAAAATAAATTTTAACAGTTGTCATATGCTAAAATTGTAAATGAACTGAAATCTCAAAAAAAAGGGTTATGTAAAAAATTAAAAAAAAACATACCATGACAACATTATTTACAGTAGACATGCTTGTTGTAGAAATTCATAGCTCTATGTTGAAAGGTTGATCTAACATTTAATACTATTGCTATTTTGTGAAAAAAAGGAGTGGCATTAACGATAATGGACAAAGTTAAATTGAAACCAGAAAACATTAAGAGGATGAACGACGACATTGTACAATTCTAAAAGGTTTCATTCAGAATGAGAGCTTATCAATCTTAAATATATTTGTACCTAATTGGCAGTGAAAGATAAGGCTCACAGTATTACAAAAAGGAATAGATAATATCTCCCAGTACTGTATTACCAATTTTTAACACACTTACCTGATATTTGATAAATCTGACAAGAAAATTAAAAATTAGAGTTGATAAAGGCTAAGCAACTTAGATCTGATAGGTATATATATAGAGAGAGAATACAGTGGGAAGAGCAATGATTATACTTTCTTTCTTAAATATGTATTTTATTATATATACTAAGTGACAGAAGAATAGGTAAATTTAATAAAAACATGTTACATTTAAAAATAATAATACAGGAAAGCAAAAATGAGTAATAATGTGAATAAAATATGTAGGTCCATGTGAGAACTAAAATAATACCTTGGTGAAAAAGGAAATGATAAAAAATTATGTCAATAATAATGACAATATTGCATATTAAAATCTATGAGATTCAAACAAAGCTATACTAAGAGGCTAATCTGTAACACTGAAGTCCTTTATTACTAAGAAAAAACCTTTGTTAGTTGTCCGCACTTAAATTTGGAAGAGGAGCAAAGTAGTACTTGAGTAAAAAAATAAAAATAAATTGCCAAAATAAGAGCAGAGATTCCTGAAGTTAAAAATTTATAAACATTTTAAAGGTAAATAAAACCAAAATTTTTTAAAAAGAAAACAAAATTCACAAAACTTGTCAAGTATAATAAGAAAAACAATAGATAATGCAAATTGCCAAAATCAGAAATGAGAAAGAGGAGAAAAAATAAATCAAGAAAATGATCAGAAATATGCTAATTTAGTTATACTTACAAATTTCAGAATTTAAAAGGAATGGAAGACTATAAAAATACAAAATACCAAAATTAATGCAACAATAGGAAGTAGATTCCTAAATGGAACAATTCAGAAAGAGAAATTTAACAAGCTATTAAAAGTGCTAACTTGCAAAAAGGTACCAGAACCAGGCAGATTCACAAGTGAATTCTACCAGATTTTAAAAGAACATATAATTCTTACGTAGTAGAATGTTTCAAAACGGAGGATGACAAGTTTCCTAATTAGTTCTATGAGACAAAATAGTTTTGCTAACTAAAATTGAGAAAGAGAAAGCTGAAAGAGAAAATTATAAGGCACTTTCAATAAAACTGGAATGTTGTTGAGGACAGCAGTAGAGTTAGTAGCTTGTAGACTGGTTCAGGAGGGTCAGAGTCTCGTGCTCATTTCATAACCAGTCTTCTGACAGTCACATACCTGAATTACATAATTTAAATGTTAGAAAATTAAGAGTTAGATGACTTTAGTAGCCATTTAGTCCGATCCCTACACAAAAAGAATCCTTACCGTAACATGCCCAACAACTGGTTGTCCAGTCTCTGCTTGAAAATCTTAGTCTAAGGAAGGGGAACCCATCACCTTTCAAAGCAGCCCATTCCACTTTTGGGCAGCTCAAGTTGTCAGGAAGTTTTTCCTGATGTCAATCTTAAATTGACCTCTGCAATTCATTGTTCCTGGTTCTGTCCCCTGGGGCAGAACAGAACAAGTCTAATCTTTTTTCCACATGACAACAGGCCTTCTCATAGCTCTCATGTCCTCTGAATTGTCTCTTCTCCAGTCTACCCATGTTCAGTTCTCTCAACGGCTACAATGAGGGGAAGGCCTAAAGGGAAGGGAACAAGCACTTATTACATGCCTACTATGTGGCAGGCATTGTGCTTAGTACTTTACCCATGTCATCTCATTTAATTATCACAGCCTTGTGAAGGAGGTGCTATCATTATGTCCATTTTACATTTGAGGAAACCAAGGCAGACAGGTTAAGTGACTTGCCCAGAGTCATACAGCTAGTAAGTATCTGAGGCCAGATTTGAACTCAGATCTTCCTGACTCCAGTGCCCCATCTACTACGTCACCTAGGTGACATGGACTCAAGTGCCTTTCACCAATTCAATAACCCTTTTCTGTATGGTCTCCAGTTTATGTTAATGGCCTTCTTAAGATATGTGCTCCAAACTGAACACAATACTCCAGATGAGGGCTGATGAGAACTTAGTATTTCCCCTTCCTCGAAGCCATGCCTCTTTTAATCCTGCCCAAAACTGAATTAGCATTTTTGTCTGCTACCTCATGCTGCTAACTCATATTGAGCTTACAGTTCACTAAGACTATCAGGTCTTTATCAGAACAACTACTATTTAACCATGCCTCTTGCAGAGTTGATTTTATTTTGTACCAGGTGTAAGAATTTTTATTTATTGCTTGAATTTCATCTGATTGTATTCAGCACAGTGCTCTAGCCTTTTGGATCCTGATTCTATTACGCACTGCATGAACTTTTTCTCCCAACTTAATGTCATTTGTAAATTTGATAAGCATTCTATCTAAGCTTTTCTCCAAGTCATTGATAAAATTCTAAAAAGCACAGCTCCCTGAGGTACTACTTGGAAAGCTCCTTTCATATTGACTTTGGACCACTAACAACTACATTTTAAGTCCAACTATCCAACCAAATTTGAATCCATCTAATTGTATTATTACCCAATCCATATTCTGTCATCTCTTCCACAAGAGTAATATGAGGTACTTCATCAGAAAGCTTTGCTAAAATATAGGCAAACTCTATGTACAGCATTTCCTTCATCTATTAGTTTAGATTGAACTTTCCTGTAAAGAGGAAATGGAAATTGGTTTGACCTGACCTTTTCTTAATGAAGCTATGTTAGATTTTTTTTAACCACTTCTTTTTCTAAATATTTGTCAGCCACTTGTTTATTGATCTATCCTAGAATTTTCTCAGGAATAGAGCAGTTAAATTTATCAGCCTATAATGTGCAAACTTGATTTTATTTCCTTTTTTGAAAATCAGGTACACATTTGTCCTTCTTTTTTAAGGTACTGCTTCTGTTTTCTGTAATCTTGGAAATACCATGGATAGTCACTAAGCAATCATACCTGCTAGTTCTTTTAGGATCTGAGGATGTATTTCATGTGGTCCAAGTGACTTGAATTCATTAAGGGCAGTTAAGTGCTCTCTTACTAACTCCTAACTTTTCTTGATTATCAGCTTTGACATTCATTTCAGTACTGACATTTCTAGTGTAAAAGTCATTCTCCTTTACAGAAAATAAAAGAATAAAGTAAGAATTGAGCAACTCTTTCTGTTCTCTGTTGCCAGGAAACATCATCCTATCCACTCTATGCAAAGGTCCTCTGCCAATGAAAATGCCTTGACTTCCCAAATTCATTTAAAGATTTTATGTAATACAAACCAAAATACCAAAGGTCCTACTTCATAGAATTAGGTAAAGCCTTAAAAATTCATATGAAAATTATTAGGGCAAAATATCCAGTGGAACCCTGAAAAAGAGCATAGGTAGAGAGGGAACTGCCTTTCCAGGTTTCAGAATATGTCAAGAAGTAATGATTCAGTTCAGTTTACCAAACATTGAGTCTCTACTTTCGGTAAGTCACCGTGTCTGAGGGATACAAACACGAAAGACAGATAGTCTTCTAGGACTGATGATAATTATCATTATTATGTAATTGCCTATGGAAAACTGCAGGGCTAATTTAATGACTCTAAACTTCTTCCTGAAACAAAGGTTCATCTTTTTAATACTAACATTCGGATGATTGCCAAGTCATGAAACACGACTGTCTCTGAAGAATTAAAACTTAGTATCACACTGAGGGTAATGAAGTGGCTCAAAGTGAGTGTGAGCAGACTTCAATATACATAACAAATAACTATGAAGAGCTAGAGCAGGGATGGGGAACCTGTGGCCTTGAGGCCACATGTGGCCTTCTAGGTCCTTGGGTACAGCCTTTTGACATTTGACATTTTTATATTAATAATAATCATAATAATGATGAGATTATTCTGATGATAAAAGCTGTCTGTTACTAGAAAAAAACCACAGAAATAGATCAACAGGAAAGAATAGAGACCTAAGACCTAAAGTACATAAGAGATTAGTGTGAGATAAATTAATGATTTAAAAATATTGGGAAATGGAGTCATTCAATGAAAAAATATGGGAAAATTAGATTACTGAATTGCAGTAAATGGGTTTAGATCCCTCTCTCACAACATATACTATTAATAAACTGGATTGGTAATATAAGTATAGTAAGAACATCTTAACAAAATTTTAAAAAATGAATAATATCTCAACTTTAGAGAGAAGTTTTTATCAAACAAATGAAAGAATTACTGGAGATAAAATCAGTTGGTTTGATTATTTATACAAAGAAATCTTTTTTGCATTACTCAAATACTCAAATGTATTTGTGATCTTATCAATGTGGATTTTCCAGTGCATCCTGTGCAACTTTTGGCCATGTCCTCCCATAAGTTCACTAATAGAAGTCTACCTACCTTTCACTTTCTCTTGACACTGTGAAGATACCAGTGAAAGTGGTCGTAGTTCAGAAGTTATTCCTTGTTGTCGTTGTATGAGTGTATATTTTTTTGTTCATACATTTCTTTGATAACGTTCTTTATTCTAGCTCAGGGGTGGGGAACTTGTGGCCTTGAGGCCACATGTGGCCCATTTGGCCCTCAAGTGTTGCCCTTTGACTGAATCCAAACTTTACACAACAAAACCCCTTCATAAAGGATTTGTTCTGTAAAACTTGGACTCAGTCAAAAGGCTGAACCCAAGGACCTAGAAGGCCAAATTATGGCATACAGAATTTTTTTTTTGTCAAGACCTGTGATTTTAATAGTGTGAGGAGTCCTTTGTTGAATCTCCCTTCATCAGTGCAGACTTGCAACTCTTCTCTAACTTTACTCATGGTCCCCTGGCTATTGTTTAAGAGGAGGGGGCATTGCCAAGATGCCGAGTAAAGGCAGGCACTCACCAGTGCTTTCCCCCAAGCCCCTCCAAATACCTTTAAAAAAAGACTAAAAAATTCTAGAGCAGCAGAACCCACAAAAATATGGAGTGAAACAAATTTCCAGGCCAGGACAACTTGGAAGGTCGATAGGAAATGTCTGTTGGAAAGGTCTGTTGCACCAGGGTGAGAGAGGAGCATAGTCCAACATAGACTACGCCAACACAGACCGGTCCCAGCACACCCTGAGCAGGCCTCAAGGTGACTGAATCACTGGCAGCAGTGGCAATTTCTAGACCTCTCAGCCCACAGACACCAAAGACAACTTAGAAAGTCAGCAGGAAAGGTCTGTTGCACCTGGGTGAAAGTGGAGCACAGGCCAGCACAGGTCCAGCACCAACACAGCCCAAGTCCCAGCAAACCAGGAACAGGCCTTGGGAGTGACTGAATCAGCAATGACAGTGGCAGCTTCTGGAGTCCCAGGGCTAGAAGGAGCACTAGCACACCAGAGCTTGTGACAGGGCAAAAAAGAGTGCTTGTGGTTGCTCTCAGACCAGAGCACAGGCCAGGAGAGAAATACATACCTCTCCTTAGATAAAAGCACCTTGGAAGAACTGAAAACTTACAGGTCCCTTGAAGTATCTCTGAAAAGAGCTTTGGAATAGTTTGGAACAGTGCACCTTCCACCCTGGGAGCAGAGTCCTACTTTAACAAACAGTTAAAAGTCAACTAATAGACTGGGAAGTGGAGGAAACAGTAGAAAAAACCTCTGACTATAGAAAGTTACTATGGTGACAAGGAAGATCAAAACACATACTCAGAGGAAGATAACAAAGTCAAAGCTCTTATATCCAAAGCTGCCAAGAAAAATATGAATTGGTCTCAGGCTGAGGAAGAGCTCAAAAAAGATTATGAAAGTCAAGTAAGAGAGGCAGAGGAAAATTTGGGAAGAGAATTGAGAGTGATGCAAGAAAATCATGAAAAATGATTTCAACAGCTTGGTAAAAGAGACCCCAAAAATACAGAAGAAAGTAACACCTGAAAAAACAGACTAGGCCAAATGGTAAAAGGGTTCCAAAAAGCCAATGTGAAGAATTTCTTAAAAAGCAGAGTTGGCCAAATGGAAAAGAAGGTCCAACAACTCACTGAAGAAGATAATTCGTTGAAAATTAGAATAGAGGAAATGGAACCTAATGACCCTATGAGAAATCAAGGTACAATAAAACAAAATCAAAAGAATGAAAAAATAGAAGACAGTGTGAAATATCTCATTGGAAAAACAACTGACCTGGAAAACAGATACAGGAGAGATAATTTTAAAATGATTAGACTACCTGAAAGCCATGATAAAAAAAAAAGATCCTAGACATCATCTTTCAAGAAAACATCAAGGAAAACTGCCCTGATATTCTAGAACCAGAGTGTAAAATAGAAATTGAAACAATCCACTGATCACCTCCTAAAAGAGATCCCAAAATGAAAACTGCCAGGAATATTGTAGCTAAATTCCAGAATTCCCAAGTCAAGGAGAAAGTACTGTAAGCAGCCAGAAAGAAACAATTCAAATATGGTGGAGCTACAGTCAGTGTAACACAAGATTTAGCAGCTTCTACATTAAAGGATTAGAGGGCTGAGAATGTGATATTTCAGAGGGCAAAGGAGCTAGAATTTCAACCAAGAATCACCTACCCAGCAAAACTCAGTGTAATCCTTCAGGGGGAAAAGTAGACAGTCATTGATATAGAGGATTTTCAAGCATTCTTGATGAAAAGACCAGAACAGAATGGAAAAATCTGACTTTCAAATACAAGACTCAAGAGAAGCATAAAAATGTAAACAGAAAAGGGAAATCATAAAGAACTTAATAAGGTTAAACTGCTTACATTCCTACATGGGAAGATGATGTTTGTAACTCATAAGACTTTTCTCATTATTAGGGTAGTTAGAAGGAGTATATATAGACCAAAGGCATAGGTGTGAGTTAAATATGAGGGAATGATATCTAAAAAATAAAATTAAGGGATAAAGGAGGCATGTACTGGGAGAAAGAGAAAGGGAGAGGATAAATGGGCTAGATTATCTCACATAAAAGAAGCAAGAAAAAGCTTTTACAGTGGAGGGGAAAAGGAGGGAAGTGAGAAGGAGTGAGTGAACCTTACTCTCATCAGAATAGACTCAAAGAGGGAATAACATACACATTCAATTGGGCATAGAAATACATCCTGCCCTACAGGAAAGTAGGAGGAGAAGGGGATAAGAGAAAGGGGGATGATGTGATAGAAGGGAGGCAAGATTGGGGGAGGGAGTAGTCAGAAGCAAAACACTTTTGAGGCCCGTCAGTTGGGGTATGACTGAACAAGTTGTGGTATGTGATTATGATGGAGTACTATTGTACTATAAGAAATAATGAACAGGATACCCTCAAAAAAACCTGGAAAGGCTTACATGGACTGATGAAAAGTGAAATGTACTGTGTACAAAGTAACAGCACTATTGTAAGATGATCAGCTGTGAATGACAGCTATTCCCAGCAATTAAGACAACTCTGAAGGACTTATGATGAAAAATGCTATCCATCCACAAAGAAAGAACTGATGGTATCTGAATACAGAATGAAGCTTACTTTTTTTTTTAACTTCCTTTATTTTTCTTGAGTTTTTTTTGTCTTTGTTTTCTTTCACAACAATAGCAACAACAACAAAAGCATATCCAAAGATAACGATTGAACCTAGGACTCCTTGTCTCCAAGGCTGTCTCTATCCATTCATTCCACCAATGTTTTATTATGGTATAAAATATAACAAAAAGGAAGAATACAAGACAATATGGAAAGTTCTGTATGAAATGAAAGCAAACAAGATCAAGAACATAAAAACAGTGTATACAATGACTACACTTATGTGAAGAAGAAAGGCAGTAGAACTTTTTAAGTACACAGACATTTACAAATGGAAACAGAACAAATGTATATTTTTTTATTTTGTTATAAACTATGCTTACAGGGTCTTTATCTGTTTTAATCAAAATGTAAGTATTTAAAATATTATGATTATGATTTTTTCTGAGGCAATCAGGATTAAGTGACTTGCCCAGGGTCACACAGCTAGTGTCTGAGGCTGGATTGGAAATCAAATTCTTCTGACTCCAGGGCCGGTGCTCAAGCTGCCCCTTCATTATTATTATATCATTAGCCTTAGGGTGGGGCTAAGTTTGGATTCAGTCATAGGGCCACACTTGAGTACTGTGACCAGCACAGTTGCATGGCCTAGCAATCAGCTGATTAAAGAGAGAGACAGGGATATATTCTATAGTCTGTTTATTACAGAACCATTTCATACAGAGCGGAAGATACAAGGAACTTACAAGGTTTATATTCCCCTTAGTAGAAATTCTTAAGTAACCAGAATGCAAGGACCCTCCTTTGGCCTTGACCACTCCCTACCCCAGCCTAAGGCTAATTATTCATTAAGACTTCATCCTGTGACCCTGTCCAGAGGCACAAACAAGCAGGGAGTCACAAACAAGACTTACTAATGAACTACCCTGAATTTTCCTTAGTTATTCATAGGACCAATGGAAGCATCAACAAACAAGATTATACTCCTCCTACATATCTGCCTAGTGACCTCATAGAAGAGGGGAGTATTTCCTTAATGGGGCTGGGGGACCCCTGAAAGTTTACTACACTTGAGGACCTAGAGGGCCACGTGTGGCCTCAGGACTACAGCATCCCCACCCCTGGAAGAAATTGATCAATAAACTTCACATAAATATGGGAACCTGTTCATCAGAAACTTGGAGGCCTAGAGTGCCCCCAAAATCTGAGCCTGTGAGCTGTATAACTTAAATTATTAACGTAGAAATTTCTTGGCTAGGTCTTGCCAGTTCTGAGCTAATTACTTGGCTTCCTAGATCACCACATTTCTTTATGACGAGACCTAAAGAGTAGTGATTAATAGATTGATGTTTGTCTGGAGGGAGTTATCTAATAGGTTGTCCTAAGGTCTTGACATTGTTCTAGTCAGTCATTTATTAGTGACATGAGTGAAGTCATAGTTGCTATGCTGATCAAGGATTTTTAAAAAAATAAACATTTTATTGCTGTTCTTTTCATTTATATCACTTATATTTTCCAATATAGCCTTCTGTTTCCAAGAGAGCTGTCCTTTATAATAAAGGATTTTAAAAAAGGGAAAAAAAAGTTCCTCGCTGATCAAATTTACAAAGACATGAAATAAGAATAGATAATCCTTTTATTTGGTAACAGAATCAGGATACAAAAAAAGATTTTGACAGGCTAGAGTGATAATCCAAATTTAATAAAATAAAATCTAATAAAAAATGTAAGGTTCTGTGGGTGGAATCAGAAAATCAGCTGTACAAATACAGAATTGGTTGAGGGGAACCATATGTGTCTAGACCATAGGTGAAAAAGACTTGATATTTAAATTGACTGCCATGCAAGCTAGATAAGAGTCAAAAGTTTTGATGGACTGCAGGGCAAGCTACATAAGAGGTATCCTTAGATGAACTATACAGCAAAATATATACTCCAGAAAGTCTCACCTTTTTATAAAGGCAGATAGACAAGTAAATGTGAACTTTGTTTTTTGAGAGAATGACTAGTTGCCAGGGTTGGGGTGGAGCAAGGGAGTCCAGAAAGACTGAGTAGTACGGAGCACTTGAGCCTTAATAGGAATCAGAGGTCTCAAGAGATGGAGATGAAAAGTATTCTGGGCATGGGGACAGCCTGTTCAAAGGTACCAAGGTGAGAGACAGAATGTTTTGAATGGAGGGACCTTAAGTAGGCCATTTGGGTTAGAACATTGATTGCCTGAGAGGGAGTAATGTGAAATGTGTCTGGTTAGAGATTGGGACCATATTGTGAAAGGTTTTAAATTCCATACCCAGCAGTTTGTATTTTAATTTAGAGGTAACAGGAATTCATTGGAATTTTTTGAGTGGGAGAATGATATTAATGATGTCATTTATATACCATTTTAAAGTTTGCAAAGTGATTTAATAATATTATCTCAGTCTTCCCAACAACCCCAGGAGGAAGGTGATATTCTCATTTTTACAGATGAGGAAGCTGAGGCAAACAAAGGTTAAGTGACTTGCCTAGGGTACTCAACTATTAAGAGTTGGACATAGGATTTGAACTCAGGTCTTCTTGACTCCCCATCCAGTCTTCTATCTCCTGTACTACCTAGTTATGATATCTGTATAGCAACAATGAAGTAGGTTTAGAATTGAATAGGAGGAAGAAATTAGGGTGGGTCTCGTTTGGGAAACTGTGTAGCCCTCTTAGATTTCAGGCAGCTCATACTGCTGCACTGTTGCCCAAATGAAAATGGAAAAATGTATGGTAGGTATAAATGCATTAAAGCATATTATCAACAGTATATTGTACAGGAGAAGTGACATTAAAAAAAATCACCAAAAATAAGTATGTAGGTAGATAGACTCCAGTGATTTTTTATGTTACTCGCAGCCTGTACTTTTGAGATAAAAATTCTATGATTTGCAGCCATATGCGTAGGCTCACCAGGTACCAAAGAAGACTTTTGTGGCAGTGTGAGCTGCTCAGGATCATTATGGGGGCTGCAAAATTTCCCAGGTGAGAACTAGCCTCATAGTCAAATCGGAACCCAGTTCATTATTCCTATACAGATACCTCTCCAAAGTATTTATACTGATAGATGAATTTAGTAGCTGCCTATACTATTACATATTGTAATCTAAGTGGTTTCTGTCTTTTTTTGGTCTTCTTCTATGACTGTTTTGTTTCAGTGAAACTCTTCTAAGAAATGGTGATTGTCAATGTCTTTATGATTTTCACTTTCCCTTTTTTTTCCAGAGTTGACAGCTTGTAATTGCATACAGGGCCTCACTGTAGAGAGCTGACATCCTCCCAGTCTCTCAGATTTGCAACCTATGAGTTGTCCAGGACTCTTTACTATTTCTCACCCCCTGTATCTAGCCTGTTGCCAACATCTGTCGATTTCACCTGTGCAGCATCTCCCCAATACACCCCCTTCTCTTCTCTGATTCTGCTACTGTCTTGGTACAGGCCCTCATCACCTCACATCTTGCTTGCTGCAGTAGCCTTCTGGTGGCTCTGCCTGTCTCAAGTTTCTTCCTACTCCAATCTATTCTCCATTCAGTCACTAAAGTGATTTTTCTAAAACGTAGGTCTGATCATCTCCCCCCTCTTTCTCCCCAATGAACTTAAGGGGCTTCCTTTTGCCTACAGGTGCCAATATAAAATGCTCTGTTTGGCTTGTAAAGTAAAACCTAGCCCCCTCCTATCTTTCCATTCTTCTTTTACTGTATTCCCTAACGTGTCCTCTTGGATCCAGTACCACTGTCTTCCTCACTGTTCCACCAATAAGACTCTCCATGTCTTGTCTCTGGGCATTTTCTCTGGCTGTCCTTCATGCCTGGAATGCTCTCCTTCCTCAGTTACATCTGCTGACCTCCCTGACTTTCTTTAAGTCACCAACTAAAATCTCACACTTCTTGGGGTTTTTTTGGAAGGCAATTGGGGTTCAGTGACTTGCCCAAAGTCACACAGCTAGTAAGTGTGTCAAGTGTCTGAGTCCAGATTTGAACTCAGGTCCTCCTGACTCCAGGGCTGGTGCTCTATTCACTGCTCCACCTAGCCACCCCCTAAAATCCCACACTTCTACAGGAAAACTTCTCTTACTTCTAATTCCAGTGATATCCCTTTTAAAATGAATTCCTGTTTATCCTGTATATAGCTTGCTTTGTATATATTTTTTTCATGTTTTCTCCCCCATTAGACTGTAAGCTCCTTGAGGGTAGGGACTGTCTTTTGCCTCTATTTATGTCTCACAGTACTTAGCATAATGCCTGGCACCTAGGTCCAACTGGTTAGACCTTTTCCCAACCAGTTGATGATTTGATTGTGTATAGACAACTTAATATAGTATTCTGTAATCATCATGTAGAGCACCTTCCCTGTTTCTTCTTGAAGAAAGTATTCATGGTTTATGCGCCTGAGGCCTTTTTCATTTCTTTATTCTAGATTGTTTTCTGACATAAATTTTGCCTTCTTTCCCTAGGCTTAATGCTGTATTGAATTCACAGGGTAGTAAGGTGTATTTTGACTTAGATCAGATACATTTGTCAAGTTCTTCATCCTCTACAAGTGTTAGTATACACCTTACATATCTTTATAATGGTCTGTTTCCTCTTGCTTCTTGTGAGCAGTGCTAGGCATAATGACCAAGTATCTTTCTATTCTCTAGACATGAAAAAACCAATTCTATCAACTGCTTTACTGTTCTCTCTGAGGAGAACCTATGAGCCATTTTTCTATTTCACTGCAACTTTTTTTGATTTTCAGAATGTGAACATAAATGTAGTTCATCGCCTTCAGGCATTTGTCATGGGATCTTTGTCTAACAACTACTAAAAGAACTAATAGTTAAATTAATGTCTAAAAATGTGACTCAGCGTATTCTGTACCCTTTTCTGTCTGTGACTAGTGTTGTGGAATCTGAAGAAAGATAAACAAGTCTTATGACTGTTGTACATTTTCCTTTGTTTTGTGGGTTGCAGTGACCAACAAGTTCATACTCTGTTTGATGATTGGTAGTGCAGATCCAAAGATAACAAACATAATTAGTTTCTGTATTAGTACTCAGAACTTTTCCACTGTGAATAGAGCTTGAATTCTATTGGTATAGTCTTGAAAAGCCCCGAGTCAAGAAGCAATATGGTGGTGTGGATAGAGAATCACTTTGGAGTCAGGAAAACCTGAATGACCCTAAATCACTTCCCTTTTCAGTGCCCCAGGGAATTAAGGCTAGAGTTACAGAGCAGAGTAGATGCTCATTTATACTGGGAGAGGAAGTTTCCTCACTGGGAATTTCTTTATACTGATGAAATTAAAGTTCAGGTTTTTTAAAAAAAAAAAGCACCCAAAACCAGAGTCACCTACATGTCATGCCAAGGTATCCAAGTAGGACTTCATGGAGAATGTTACATCTAATTTCCATTAAAATGCAGATTTTTCATTTATTATTATTAAACATTAGTGTCTTACAGATGGTAGTCTGATTTTTTTTTACAAGATTATAAATAAGAGAGTTTGAAGGATAAATACCTATTTAGACAGTGCCAGAATATTGTTGGTTTTTTTAAACAATTGCAGTCATTTATTATATCACTAAGAAATCTTTCTTTTAAGTAACTAATATTAGAATAGACTTAATATCAGCCCTAAGTTTTAAAGTTTTATTGTAGTTCATTGAACTAGTACTTGAGACAAAGAAATTGTGCGAGTTTAAAGATAACTATGAATGTAAGCTTTAGTGTAGATTTATATAATGAGCAAATAGACATATTCTTAAAAAATAAGCATTTTTGAGTGCACTGTTTTATCTTAATGGCTTCAAATAACATCTTATGAAAGCTAACTTTAAACAAGTCACTTGTGTCTGAATGTCAAAGAATTCTTGTTTTGTGTGAGCAATATATTAAGCTACATCTGTCTTTAGCACCCCGGTGTTGCTGAGAATGAAAGAAGGCATGATTCATTTTGATAGTGTAACAGTTTTTAATTAATATAATTACTTCAGAAATGAGGTCTTTAGAATTTAGTATACATGTGAACAGCAGTATGGCATAGTAAAAAATGAAGATTTTTTATCTAGAGAAAGCAGATTGGTAAAATTATCCATGAGGATTTTTGTCCTGACTCTGCCATTGAGGGTGATGACATTTAACTTTAGTCTCTTTCTTCATCTGCAAAATGAGAATGATAATCCTTGTTATTACTACCTACCTTACCTTTTTATGAAGATCAAAAGAAATATATTAGGTGAAGCATTTTGTAATTTTAAAGTGCTATATTAATATAAACTATTATTTTAAAATTAAATCTGATGGTTTCTCTTAGATTTAAAATGGAATTTTGTAAAAATAATCTTATGTCTTTAGAAAGTAATGCTTTTATGTCATGATTAAATTTCCTATCCACTATATATCTTTAAATATCTGAAGTTTGAAACAACACTTAGTAGCCCAAGCTACTACATACATACATAGCTTAATGACTTCTGTTTTTTGCTCCTTCAAAAATTATGATTTCTTAGATTCATGTTTAGATGTTAACACCTGAAGAAGAGTGCAATAACTAAAATTAGACTGTTCATTTATCCATCTCATGATTTCCTGTTCTGCTTCTATGCATTGATGCAGGTTATTCCCTCCTGGCCTTAAATGTTAAAATTGCCCACCAGGGTATATTTCTTCTTTGAAAACTTCCTCAGTTGTTAAGCTAAAAATTATTTTTCCCCACCTTTGCATCATCTATGACAGGACTTTTTAAACTTTTTCCATTTGTGACTCCTTCAGTGCTTCTTAAACCGTGGGTCATGACCCCATATCACAACTCACAGTTTAAGACAGCACTGATCTATGACACACAGTATACTGGAGACCCCTTTGAATTTGTTACAGAATTTTAAAAGTCTTATGTTTCTAAAATAATTTCAATCAAAATTTAAAATTTTTGGACAGATCTTCAACTCACCAAAAGGCCAACTGAATTTTCTGGCTAGTTACTATTTTGAAGATTATTGATGCAGAATTTACTTAGAAATTTTTGTTGTATTGTGCTTTAAAAATGAAATAAAAAGCAAGTTTAATATTAGAATGATTGCTTGTGAATTTTTCAGGCATTAATATTGACTTGTTTAGAAGCATAGATGGTAGTTAATTTATTTTTTTATAGTAGTTGACTTATTTATACTACTATTTATTATACAGAGGGTAGTTAATTTCTTTATACTAATTAGTATACTAAGGTTTACTACGGTTTTTCGTTTTAGTTTGAGACATGTCATTTTCATCTTTTGACCTTATAAGCACCAGTGAAAATTAGTCATAAATTAGATTGTGAAGTTTTAATGTTTCAAAAATTGGCAAATTCTGGGAATGTTGGACATTCTTGGACAGAAATGCTATAATCATTTCTATTTTCTTAAATATTGCCTTCTGTTGTCTTTTTTTTTTAGGAAGTTTTTTTTTATTGTTTACATCATTCATTTCCACGAGATTTTGAGTTACAAATTTTCTCCCCGTCTTTCCCCCACCCACTACCCCAAAACAGGCATCTCACTGTACAGCCCCTCCCCCAATCTGCTCTCTCCTATGTCCTCCCCCATCACTCCTCTGACTTTATGGTAGGGCAAGATGGATCTCCCTACCCCAGTGCCTGTATATCTTAATTCGCAGTTGTATGTAGTTAATAATAATAATACATATATTTATTTTAACATTTGATTGTAGAACTTTAAATTCTAGATTCTTTCCCTTCCTCATCACCCACCCCCACTGGAAAGACAAGCACTTCAATACAAGCTGTACATGTGTAGTTATGCAGAACATCTCAACAATGGACGTATTGTGAGAGACTGATTATATGTCCCTCCGTCCTATCCTGCCCTCCCCTTGTTCTATTTGCTACCCTGTCCCTGTCCCTTTACAGAAGTGTGTGCTTCCGGCAACCCTCCCTCTGACCCTGCCCTCCCCTCCATCATTACCCCTCTCATCTCCATCCACCCTACTCTCCTGTGTGGCAAGATACTCAGTTCAGAGTTTATGTCATTCCTTCCCTAAGCCAAATTCAATGAGAGTAAGGTTGACCCTTTCTCTTTTGCCTTCCTGTTCTTACCCTCCATTGTAATAGTTATCCCTTGCCTTTTCTATATGAGATGATTAACCCCATTCTGTCTCTCCCACCTCACAATTTCACCTTTTAAAGTATCATCCCTTCCTATTCAATTGATCCTGTGCCTTCTGTGTACACACATATATATACATACTCAGATATGTATTCATACGCATATATATACCCTCCTATATAGACATATGTGTATGTATACATATATATACATTTGTATTCCCTTCACCTATCCTCATACTGAGAAAAATTTCATAAGTTACAATTATCATTTTTCCATGTTGGCATGTAAATAGTTCAACTTTGATAAGTTCCTT
>CM053583.1:258520676-258554678 GCA_028627135.1 Pseudochirops cupreus | reverse complement strand
ACAATATACAAAGACATTGATTATTTCCAAAAGACTAACATGAAATGAACTTTTTTTGAATATAAGATTTTCAGGTGTTTCTGATGAAAAGACCAGAACTGAGTAGGAGTTTAGAAATACAAAAAGGAGTCCAAAGAAACCTAGAAAAGCAAATTTACTGGAGTAATTGGAGGAGTTGTATGATGACGGAGTGTTAACATTTTAATAGGGAGAGAAAAAACAAGTGTCCTTTCAGAACATTAATTATCCTGTTGTTCGATAATTAGATTTTTTCATTTTTTTATCACATAAAATGCTATAAACTTCTTTGTTCAAAGAATGTTTTACAAGTTGCACTTTCAGGGTATATATTCCCTACAGTAAAATTATTAGTTTTAAAGGCTATGGTTACTTTCCTTTTTTTCATTTAATAAACTGCCAGATTGCTCTTCAAAAATGTTTTATAAGTTGGTATCCAGCGGGATAAGTGTATTCATTTATCTACAACTTCTGAGTCTCCATTGCTTTGGACCAAGTTGTTTTTCATTTGCATCTATGTAATTATTAACGAAACTGAACATTATACCAACCAACTAACAATGTGTGTTGCCTCCTCCTGCTCACTGGGTGACTAAGCCAGGTCAATCTTTGATTAAACATCAGCTCAGTACTGATACACCTTGTGCTCGACTGGCAAGTCACAAAATTTTAGAGTTGGAAAAAGACTTTGGTGGCCCCAAGAAAGGAATCCCCATTTCAACATCCCTAATATTTGGCAGCTAGGTGGCGCAGTGGAGAGCGCCAATTCTATTTCCCTGCCCCTTCAATGGTTCATTGCTCACAGATTTAAAGCAGTGTTCCTCAAACTGTATTAACGCCGTTGTTGAGCTATTTCTAAGAAGCAAGAAAAAATAAAGGTGAAATGGCAAATACGTATACTTTACTCTGGACTGGCCAAAAGCTTGGCAAGGGGTCCCTAGTGAAATTCCCTAGGCCACTCTTTGCTTGGCAGTGAACTGGTTACATTTTTATCAGTGATTTAGATAATGATACAGGTGGCCTGTTCAGCAATTTTGCAAATTGCAAATTTGAGACACAAATGGGAGGGACTGTTAACACAGCAAATGACAAAGTCAGGACTCAAAAAGTTGTTGACAGGCAAGAACATTAAATTGATTTTAGTAAGATTAAATTAACTATGAAGTATTGTGCTTGGGTTAAAAAAAATCAATTTCAGAAGCCCAAGATGGGAGAGGCATCACTTCAACTTACATAAAAAAGACCTTGGGCTTTTAAATAAATTCAAAATCGACGTGAGGTATCAGTGTGACACGGGAGCCAAAAAACAAACAAACAAAAAACAACAAAAACCCAATGTGATTTGGGGCTGAATTAAAAGAGGCACAGTTTATAAGATGGAAAGGTAGCAGTCCTTCCGTGCCTTGCCCTAGGGATACCAGAGATGGAGCACTTCTGGATACCATAATTTAAGACATTGATTATCTAAAGATCAGTCACGATCATTAAGGTCTTTGATTTCATGTCACATGAAGATCATAACACAGAACTGGAGATATTTAGCCTAGAGAGGAGGAAACTTGGGGACACATGAGTATATGCCTAAGTATTTGAAGAACTGTCACTTGGTATAGGGATTAGATTTTTGTTCTACTGGCCCCAGAGGGCAAAACCAGTAGCAATGAATGGCAAATAAAGGCATGATGTCAAAAAGGCTTTTAAAAACTTAGAGCAATCCTTAACTGAAATTAGCCATAATAGGAGGTTATAGGTTTTCTTCCTTTGGAAGTCTTCAAGCTCAGACTGGATGACTGCATATTTTTCTTGATGTTCAGGTATTTTTCTCTTATGACCAGCTCTTTGTGATTCTTTTGGGGCTTTCTTGGCAAAGATTTTGGACTGGTTTGCCAGTTCCTTCATCAGCTCATTTTACAGATGAGGAAACTGAGGCAAACAGGGTAAAGTGTCTTGCCCAAAGTCACACAATTAGTTAAGTGTCAAAGGACAGATCTGAACTCAAACATCTGGTCTGTCTGCCTCCACACCCCAAAGCTTTATCCAGTGCTCTAGATTTATGGATAAGGGAAAAGTTCATGACCAAACAAAGGACTAAAAAGATGACAGAAAAGATAATGAACAACTTTAATACTGTAAAATTAAAAGGTTTTGTACAAATAAAATTAATGAAGTTAAAATCAAAATGAAAACTGAAGAAAAAATCTTTGTGGCAAGTTTCTCTGATAAAGACCTTATTTTTAATATATAAGAAACTGAATCAAATTTATAAGAAGAGTCATTCCCCAATTGAGAAGCTGTCAAAGCAAGAAATCCAAGGTAGCAATAACCACACAAAAATGATAAAATTAATGAAAATTGGAAAAGCACAAATTAAAGCAAGTCTGAGATTCTGCTGCATATCCGTCAAACTGTAAAAGATGAAAAAATGCAGAAAATGATAATTGTTGGAGCAGTTATGGGAAAATTAGGCATACTAATACACTGTTAGCAGAGCTGTGAACTGGTTCAGTCATTCTGGAAAATAATCTGGAACGAGGTTGCCAAAAATCACTAGCTTGGGCGTACCCTTTAACCTAGTGAATGAGACAGATGAAAGCATTCTCATAAAATGGGGAAGATTATCACCAAACTTGAGTTAGGGCTAAGGAGTTCTATAGGCTTAAGTTTCATATTCCTGCAAATTATCTAACTTTCAGTAAACCAATGTTGTATCCCCGCTCCCGGACTCCCTTTTTCCTGTAGAGGCTTTATTTCTGCTAAATAAGAGTATTCATATCTTTATTTCTTAGTATTTTGTAGATGGGACTTTCCAGGGTCCTACGTAGATTGTGAGGTCATGACACCCCCCCAATAGGGTGCTGATCCAGTATTAGGGGCTTTCTGGTGGGAGGGGTTTGGGAATTTTTGTGGGTTTTCTGGGAGCTTTTGGGGTTTTTCGTAGAATTGTTTGTACAGGGGTATATAACTGCTTGCTGAACTCTGTTCAGGCGCCTCCTTACACCAGACTGACTGGGGTAGGTGACGCCCAACTCTCGCGAGATTTGTCTTTAAGAATAAAGAGCTTCTGTCTTTACCTTGAGAAACCTCTGGATTTATTTAGGTAATGATCCATGGGGTCTTTTATCCCACACACTAGTAATATCAAAGAAAAAGCTCTGTATGTACAAAAATATGAGCTTTTTTTTGTAGTAGCAAATAATTGGAGACTAAAATGGCGCATATTGGGATATGGTTAAACAAATTATGGTACATGAATGTAATGGAATATTATTTATTGTGCTTTAGGAAATGATAAAATGGTTGGTTTCAAAGAAACCTTAAAAAATGTGTATGAACTGATGTAGAGAGGTGTACAGAATCGGGAAAACAGTTCATACACTAACAACAGCCTTATAAGGAAAAATAACTGTGAAAGATTTGTGAACGCTGATCATTGTAATGAACAACTACAATTCCAGGGCACTTGTCAGGGAGGTAATAGTCTCGATGGAAAGAATAAGAAATACATTTTTTGGACATGAGCAATTTGGGAACTTGTATGCATACTTTACACAAGGGTTTTGTCTCTCTCTCTCTCTCTCAACAATTGCAGGAAGAGAGGTGGTGAGGTGAAGTGGAAAGAAAAGAGAATAAAGGCTTGTTAGTTGAAAAAATAAATTTAAAAAAAAAGTCTACTACTCTTCTAGAGAAAAAAGGTCTTTTAAAAAATTTGTATTTTAACTTCCTAAGAACCTAGTACAAGAGAGGGGTGGCAAGGTGGCACAGTGAATATAGCACCGGCCCTGGAGTCAGGAGGACCTGAGTTCAAATCCAGCCTTGGATACGTAACATAAAAAATAGCTGTGTGACCTTGGGCAAGTCACTTAAGTCCCAACTGCCCTCCAAAAAACAAAAAGAAAGAACCTTGTACAGGACATTACATATAACATGGCATGGTAGATACAGATGTTCAATCACTGGTCTGTTAAATGAATGAAAGGCAGTGTATATCCTTAAGTTGAAATATGGCTATATATGCCCTTAACCAGGAAATTTTTCCTTGAACTAAGGGTGAAAAGGGACTAGGGAGGCATTAGAAGTATATAGCAATATAATCTTAGGGGTTAGGTTTCAAAGGGGCAAAAGCTATCAAAGGAACTTGAAACGTTTTACTATTTTTATCTCAAACTGGCCTGGTACTTAACCATCTATAGAAATCTTCTTTTTTAGCTTAATTTCACCATTTTCTAAGAAAAATGAAATGCCTTGAAGAAGCAAATTTTGTCATCTGTTCTTTTAAACAGCAAAGAATATATCACTGACTAGCTGATGTAGAGGACTTTTGTTTGGGCTTCGGTATGTCTAGAATTATCTCCGACTCCACTAGAAACTGACCCTCCTAGACATTTCAGATGTTTTCCCTGTTTCTCTGGAGGTGAGTAAATACTTTGGTTGGTTGGACAGTGAATTCTGCAGATAACTGGTGACGCCTCCAGAGAATGTCAGTAATGCACACAGTCTGTTGGTCTGTTGTCTCCCTGAGCACTTCTGAGCACTATTCAAGCGCCTTTAAGTACATTCCTGACTTTGATCATTCCCCCAGACAAGTTCTACTGAAGGTGGGAATCCTAGGACAGGAAATAACAGAGGCAGGACTGTTCTCTGCAACGCAAAAGACAGCAACAAAACAACTGTGGATCAGAAGCCTTCTTGCTTGAATTGTTTAATTTTCTTATGCCAGGATGCTGTTAATTTATACTTAATTTTTTTAAATCCCAACAGAAAACTTCAGGAATAAGTCTACCCCAAAATAATAGATTTCATCTTACTTAAGCAAATGCAACTTGATCAGAAGTAGCTTTTCAAAATTTCTACAATCCAGTTCTCAAGTACATTACTAGTATCTCTTCAAAGTACTTCCCTTCACTCACTCGCAGTTCCAATCCAAAGTTTCTATTATGCGGCATGCAACACCCCACCTCTGAGTGTTTGCACGGTGGTTCCTCATATCAGTAACGCTTGCTCTCCTTATTCTGCTAAATAGCTTCCTTTACAACAGTTTATAGGTCAATTCCTTTGTGCATTGATCTCTCCAGGTATTATCATTCTTTCTCTTAAAATAACTTGATGTTTAACTCATATTTACTTATGACAACACTGTATCATGTCTGAAAATCATAAACTTCCTCGAGGAAGTGCTTGTCTTTGTATGTTTAATACAATACTTGGAACACAGTAGGTACTTAATAATTATTTATTAAGTTAGAATGAAGCCAGGAATAAGATGTTCTGTTAAGTACTGAGACATTCTTTTCTTAACAACAATGGTATTTAAAAAAAAAGGACCAAAAGGATTTTGCTTTACTTTCAAAGCCCTTAAACACTGCCAAGGATTATCTAATCCCCTCCACTTCGTTTTGCTGTTCAGTTGTGTCTAACTCTTTGGGGTTTTCTAGGCAAAGATATTGAAGTGGTTTGCCATTTCCTTCTCCAGTTCACTTTATAGAGGCAAACAGAGTTAAATGCCTTGTCCAGGGACACCCAGCTATTAAGCGTCTAAGGCTAGATTTGAACTCAGGAAGATAAGTCTTCCTGACTCCAGACCTGGTGCGCTATCTGCTCCTCCGTCTAACTGATCCACTGCCACCTAGCTGCTCCACTTTAGGCTTCCTAAATTTTAGTTTTTAAAAGGTTAAGAAAGGCTTTGGACTATAGTATTCTCTCTATATAGCATATTTATAGTAGTTTCATCGAAGAATGGAAAAAAGAACTTATTCCAACACCTTTTATTTGACTGATAAGGAACATGAAACCAAGAAAGGTTAAATACTTGTCCAGTGTCATATGACAAGTAGAGGTGACACCAAAACTGCTATCTTCTTGCCTCCCAATTTCCTACCACATTATGTTATTTCCTCCTGTGGATAACATTCTCTAAAATCATTTGATCTCACCATTTCCTAAATGACGAATCCTTTATGTATCACGTTGCTTAGATTGTTTTCTTATTTAAAAAAACAAAACAAAACTTTTTTCAAAGCAGTATCTGAAAAGCTTTATCTCCATTATATTAAAATACACAGCTTACCCAGTTAGCCACAGAATCTCTCTGTAATACCTAAGGTCATAATTTAAATGTTAGGCATTCAGAAACACATACAAAAGCCAAACCAAATCCATTTGGATAACACTTCAAAAAACATATCCATTCTATATCCACGTGTGTGTATGTGTGGTAAGAACTGTGGAATGGCTAAAATTACACCCAAAAGCTTCTGGTTGTGGATCTATGTTAGGAACATGAATTAGCTAAGAGCTGCACTATCTACATCTCTCACAAAGACCTTCTGTGTGCATTGTTCAACATGTAAACGAGTTACATTTTAATTGAGTTGTGCCTAAAGAAAAGTCAACACCCAATATTTTTACCTCCAATTTCTGCCTCTGGTTGCAAATATTATTTGAACTCTGGCTATGTGTCAGATTCTAGGCTGGTTGCTAGAAGTACAAAAATAAAAAAAGAAAACAAACCATCACCCAAACTTGATTATAATCTACTGGGGGTCAGGGAGAATCACTGACATGTCTACTACACAAAGGAAGAACCCAAATGTGACAAGAACAAAGAAGAGATTTGGACAAAACATGCTACAGGAAGTTTTAAGAAAGGCAGGATGAAGTTTATTAGGAGAGTCCAGAAGGCTCCATAAAGGTAGAGATAATTGACTGAAGGCTTAAAGAGGAAAAGAAGGATTTCAGCTGGAGGAAATGGAGAGGGATAACCTATAGGAAGGAATACACCAAAGTGAGAGATAGCAGTATGAGGACCAAAAATGCTTAGTGAATAGTCCTGTTTGACTGCAACAAAGGATAAATGATGTAATGGGAAATAATGCTAGGGTCAGAATTCACTGAGAACCTTGAAATGTCAGCTTAAGTGGTTTTTTTTTTAAATTTAATTGTACCGTAACAGGTAACCAATTGAAGGGAGGTGAATAATGGAATGCCATGATCAGATCTATGGAATATACTTGGGAAGCTTTATGAAGGTCAGACTAGGGAGGGGAAGAGACTAGGGGCAGAAAGACAAGTTATGGGGTGGAACCAAGATGGAGGAGTAGAAACATGACTTCTTCACGGCTCTGGCTTCTATCCCCTCCAATATATGTAAATAATGACACTAAACAAATTTTAGAGCTACAGAACCCACAAAGTGACACAAAGAAACAAATCTCCTGCTGAAGGCAGCCTGGCAGGAAGAGGCTATCCAAGCATTCTAGGAACCAGCCCCCCATGAGCCCTGAAGTTTTGGCCCTAGGGCAGCCCCTATCAGCAGCTGTGGTGGTTTCCACACTTCTCAACCCATAAATGCCAAAGGCAAAGTAAAAGGTCAGTGTGGAACTCTGCTGGAACAGGGATGGATGAAAGAGCGTGGTTCCAGGGCAAGAACGCTGCAGAGGCAGGGTGGCCCAGTGGCTGCCTCAGGAGCTCCTGGCCTGTAGATTGAAGGGGGACCAAGCAACCATCCAGAGGGTAATCTCTCTTGCTTTGACCTGCTTGGATCTGGATGGCTGTCTTGGGTGGAGGTCCTGGGGTGTGTGGCCAGGTGCCAGAGCCTGTGGGGGCTGCAGACAGGGCACCCTCCTAACTGCTCTGGCAGCTGCAAAAACCCCAGCGATTTGGGACAATGCTCTCTCCATTCTGAAAGCAGAGTTCTACTATGGCAAAGAGTTCAAAAGGCAAGTAATTGACTGGCAACGTGAGCAAGCAGAAGAAATGCAATCCTACCACAGATTCTTTTTTGGGGGACAAAAAGGATCAAAGCATGGAACAGAAGGAAGATAACACAGTCAGAACTCCTGCATCAAAAGCTCCCAAGAAAAATATGAACTGGTTACAGGCCAAGGAGGAGCTCAAGAAGTATTTTGAAAATCAAGTAAGAGAAGTAGAGGAAAAATTTGGAACAGAAATGAAAATGAGGCAAGAAAATCATGAAAAGAGAGCCAACAATCTGACTGAGGAAAATAACACCTTAAAAATAGACTAACTCAAATGGCAAAAGAGGTCCAAAAAGCCAATGAGGAGAAGAATGCCTTAAAAAGCCGAATTTGCCAGATGGAAAAAGAATTTCAAAAACTCACTGAAGAGAATAACTCCTTCAGAATTAGATTGGAGCAAATGGAAGCGAATGACTTTATGAGAAATCAAGATACTGTAAAACAGATCCAAAAAAAATGATAGAATAAAGGTAATGTGAAATACCTCATTGGAAAAGCCACTGGACCTGGAAAATAGATTCAGGAGAGATAATTTAAAAATTATTGGACTACCTGAAAGCCATGATCAAAAAAGAAACTATCTTTCAAGAAATTATCAAGCAAAATCGCCCTGATATTCTAGAACCAGAGGGCAAAATAGAAATTGAAAGAATTCACCAATTACCTCTTGCAAAAGATCCCAAAAAGAAAACTCCTAGAAATATTATAGCCAAGTTCCAGAGTTCCCAGGTCAAGGAGAAAATACTGCAAGCAGTCAGGAAGAAACAATTTGAGTATTGTGGAAATACAATCAGGATAACACAAGACCTAGCAGCTTCTACATTAAGGGACTGAAGGGCTTGGAATATGATATTCCAGAGGTCAAAGGAGCTAGGATTAAAACCGAGAATCATCTACCCAGCAAAACTGAGTATAATGCTTCAGGGGACAATATAGTCATTCAATGAAATAGAGGATTTTCAAGCATTTTTGATGAAAAAACCAGAGTTGAACAGAACAAATCCAAGAAGCAAGAGAAGCATGAGAAGGTAAACAGGGAAAAGAAATCATAAAGAACTTATTAAATCTGAACTAATTATAACTTATAAGACTTTTCTCAGTATGAGGACAGTTGAAGGGAATATATGTGTGTGTGTATACACACACACACACACACACACACAGACATACACGTATGTATAGGAGGGTATATGTGTGTATAAATATATATGTGAGGGTGTGCATATGTATGTACATGTATACATAGACAGAGGGCATAGGATCAACTGAATAGGAAGGGATGATATCTAAAAAAATAAAATAAAGAGGTGAGAGAGGAATATATTGGGAGAGGGAGAAAGGGAGAGATAGATTTGGGTAAATTATCTCATATAAAAGAGGCAAGAAAAAACTTACAATGGAGGGGAAAAGAAGGAAGGAAAAAGGGAATGGGACAACCTTACTGTCACTGAATTTGACTTAAGGAGGGAATAACATACACATTCAATTGGGTATCTTATACTACAGGAAAATAGGGAGGGAAGGGATAATAGGGGGGATGATAGAAGGGAGGGCAGATTGGGGGAGAGGGTAGTTAGAAGCACACACTTTTGAAAAGGGACAGGGTCAAAGTAGAAAATAGAATTAAGTGGGGAGGTAGGATAGGATGGAGGGAAGTATAGTTAGTCTTTCACAATATGACTACTACGGAAATGTTTTGCCTAACTACACACGTACAACCTATATTGAATATCTTCCCAATGGGAGTGGGTGAGGAGGGAAGAATGGAAAAAATCTGGACCTCAAAGTTTTAAAACCAAATGTGTATTTTAAAAGAACTGTTTTTTTACATGCAACTGGGAAATAAGATATACAGGCACTGGGGTATAGAAGTCCATCTTGCCTTATTAGAAAGTTGGGGGAGGGAGGGTAATGGGGGAGAATATAAGAGGGAACAGATTGGGGAAAGGTTATTCAGTAGGCTCGCTATTTTGGGATGGGGGGTAGGTGAAAGACAGGGAGAAAAAAATTGTAACTCAAAATCTTGTGGAAATGAATACTGAAAACTAAAAATTCAAAATTAAAAAAAAAAAGATAAGTTGTGAAGCTATTACAGCAACCCAGGAAAGAGGTGAAAAGGACCTGAACAAGAGTTATGGTATTAAGCAGAGAGGAAAGAAAAGCTGTATGAGAAAAGTCCTGGATATAGAATCAACCTGATTAGCAACTAACTGGATTTGGCAGGATGTGGAGGGGTAAGAGGAATAAGGGAGAGAAAGGTAAGAATCAAAGATTAATCAGAGACTACTGGATAGTAAGGAGGTGGGGAATGAACAGGGTGGTGAGAAAATAATGAATGCAAACTCTTTCTTAGAAGCTTAACAATTAAGAGGAGGAAAGATAAAAGAAATAGTTTAAGTGAATGGTAGAGTCAAGGGAAAGTCCTTTTTAGGATAAAGTACATTTGAAGGCAGCAAATGAAGGAAAGGGAGAATAACCAATTTGACAAAGCTCCTGGGTGAGGGATGGGATCAAGGGACTGAATGGAGGGCTTAGTCTTTGCAAAGAGGGAGGTCATTTCATTCTGATATTTGAGCAAAGGAAGAGAAGGCAGGTAAACACAGAATGGTTTTTAAGGCACTTAAGGATGTGGGTTGAGGAAACTCCTACTGGATAATTTCAATCTCAATAAAGGTGAGATTGTATGCTATCATGGATGTGGGGGCTTGTGGAAAAGGTTTATAGCAGTTGTTGTGGGGAATGAGACAGGAAGCAAAGGAAGGGTGAATAAAAAGGATTGCCATGTAGCAGCGAGAGCCTAGGTAAAATCAGACAGAATGCTTATGCGGTAGGCCAAGTCAACACAGCTTTCCCCACAGTACTGCATAGCTAGGTGTTGATATTATTTTATTATATAATTATTATTATTTGAAATTTGGCGATGCATATGGTTTATATGGCAACTCTTGACTCAGAACTCTCGCTCTCTAGAGGAACTGGCCAGTTGATGGTGTTTACTATTTAAAGTGACACTACTAAAAATGACTAACAATTAAAAATATTCAATACCAAACAATATTTTGAGAAACCCAGATGTTTACTTACTCAACTTTTTCAAATTTAAATAGCTAACAGCACTAAAGTTGTCTTTCTAGGCCGATGGGGATTTACTAAAATTCTTAGCAATAACAGATGTTCAAAGGAACATTGCCCTCTATGGTTATTCTATTGCTACTCCTGCTTAAAATTGTCTTGAAAAAGACTGTCCAGATATGTGGACAGGACAGAAAAGTCACGTCTTACATGAAGGTCTTTTTGTTTAAGGGAGAGGGGGAGCCCTAGTGGGGTCTTATAGTCAGATGGTCTTAGGTGACAGAATCATAGATTTAGAATTGGAAGTGAATGGAATAAAAGTGAAAACTTCTCAGGTGACATTCAAGTACCAAAGACTTAGTAACCCGGGCTGGGGGCCTGGGACCCTTGCCTTACTTCCCTGGTCATAAACTGAAGTTTTTGCTAAGCTTAGCTAATGCATAGGAGGGGAAAGCACAGACCCTGCAAATTTAACCACAGGCCTGAATGTCCCAGACTTGTTTCCACTGACCACCATCTGACCTGAACAAATATAAAATTGGAAATCCTGCTGCAGAACTCCGGGCAGGTCACCACGTCCTAAAATCCCCATGATTCATAAAATATTGTCTGCTTTCACATCTATATTGATATTGTCAGAACATTTATCTTGTGCTTTCATAACTAAGTTGATACTGATGACATATTTTGTCTGTTTTCATGTCCACTAGACATGTACCTTCTGCTTTTTGATATTACTGACATTGTACCTGCAATGCCAGCAGATTATTGCAGTTAAGATTGTGCACCTCAATTCCTAATTAATGGGAACAGGACAGAACAAGGGATGGGGAAAAAGGGTGGTCTTTTGAGTATATAACCAAGCTTTACATTTTGTATTCTGCCTCTCCTACTAGACTGCCTCTAGTAGGGAGACCACCCTCCTTGCAAGAAGAAATAATTATTTCTGCTTAGTTTATTTTGGGCAAGGGTCATCTTTGTCCCACACAAAAGTGACCTGAGATGTCCTTCAATCCAACCTCCTATTTTTACAGATGAATAAAAACCCCCCAGAGATATTAAGTTACTTACCCATAATGAAAAAGGTAAGGAATAAAGCATCAGAGGTAAGAGATGAATTCTGCTGCTCTGACCCCAGAGCCAGTGTTCTTTCCAATGGACCACAAAAGCTGTCTGAGTTCTCAACTACTGAAGAGATCAAGTCAGTGATCCACTTATCTGAAAGCAACGAATTCACAGCCTAGATTTTTATGCACAGTTCTTCTGATGAAAAGCAATCCACCCTTAGAAAGTTGCACATGAAGAGGAAGAAAGTAGGCACCGACAGACCTTCATCCTCTTAGCAAAAGAAGCGGTCACAGGACCGAGATATGAAAAAGATATTGGAGATGATGTAATTCAGTCTCATTCTTTTGTAAGTAAGGAAACTAAGGCTCCAAAGGCCTAAGTAAACCCAGGTCCTCTGACTTAAAAATCCAGGACCTTTCCATTGCACAATGCTCCTTCTCCCTAACTTAATATGGCTGGAGTTCATCTCTAATTCAGTTTCTCTCTTAAATCATAATCTAAACCATAACAAAGCAATCTAAGGGTAAGCGTAAGCTTTTGGAGTTGTTTTGGAAGGATCTGAATTGTCTAAGTGAGAGAGGATCTTCTAAAAGCACAGCATTATGTCTATGGACAAATCATTTCCTATAAGAAAGACCTTTGAATTTTTAAGAATTTGTTGTTCAGGCATTTCAGTTGTGTCCAACCCTCTGTGTCCCCATTTGGGGTTTTCTTGGCAAAGATACTAGAGTGGTTTGCCATTTCCTTCTCCAGTTCATTCTACAGATGAGGAAACTGAGCCAAACAGAATACACAGTACTAAAACAACATGGTTCCTAAGGATGATGACAAAAGGCCCTTTCCCAACAAAGCATGATTAAATTATTTCTCTTACCTTCAGAATGGGTTCCATGGACAGGCAGAGAACTTGCCATGGTGCTGTGTACTTAAACATCTTTGGCAATGTCAGTGGGTGATAAAAGGCAATATTCCTGGCCCAAGTATTCCTTCTTGAGCTTCACACTGTCAATGCCTTCGGTTGTGTTTTAAATTTTCAGGTGACCTCTTTTCAGTAGGACCACAGGGATAGTTTTCAGCACAATATCCCTTGCTATCTGTCCTTAGGGCCACACTAAATAAGTAATTCACTAAGAAGCTTTCTTTCCCTGGAAGAGCTTAGCTAGAGCTCAATTAACATGGACAGGGTGATAACCTCTGAACCAGAGTCTTCAGGACTGTGGTTTTAATACCACCATATCTCTTTATCACATCCATTTCCTTTCTCAAGTTTGTTGTGGTTTTTTTGCTTGTTGATACTGTTATTTTAGTGTATGTGATGGTTTATTTTAAAATTTTTGCATGTAGAAGGGGGAAACATTTCCTTTTTTTTTTTAAAGAAGTCTTAGAAAAATAAATTTTGCCACAAAAACTTTCTTTGGTCACTATTACCAGATATCCCCAAATAACTATAAATATTCTACCTCTCTGGTAGTTGCCTGACTTAAAGGGAAAGAACTATTTAGCTAAGAGAAAAAAGGAATTAAATAATGCAGAAGGTGGCAATGCGGTACAGTAGAAAAAGCTTTGGGAGATACAGTAGGGTGTACAATGGAAAAAGCACTGGCTTTAGAGTTACTGCTGTTCAGTCACCTCAGTTTGGTTCACATCCTGGCTCCGGCACTTCTACTTCTACAACCTGAATCAAATCACTGAATGTGTTTGGTCTCAGTTTCTGCATCTGTAAAATGAAGGGACTTGGACTGGAAAACTAATGTTCTTTCCATCTCTAATCTATGATCCGGTGACTAGGAATCAGGAGACAAAGAAAGAAGGAAGCAAACAAGTAAGCATTTGTTGGGCACCGTGTAAGTGCTCTACAAATATGATCTCATTTGATCCTGACGATAACCGTAAGAAGTAGGCACCTATCACTGTGCCCATTATACAGATGAGGAAACCGAGGCAGACAAAAGTGAAATGACTTGCCCAGGGTCACAAGTCCCAGCTGTGCCATGAACTAACTGCATGATCTTGCATAAGTCAATTTCACCTTTGAGAGTTTCAGTTCCTTCAGCTGTTTAAAAAAGAAATGTGGAGAGAGATCACAGAAGTGGGAAAAGGACCCATACGTACAAAAATATTTATTGCAGCTGTCTTTGTGATGGCAAAAAACTGGAAATATAGGGGATGCCCATCAATTGGGGAATGGCTTAACAAGCTATGGTACATGAATGTAATGGAATACTATTGTGCTATCAGAAATGAGGAGGAGATGGACTTCATATTCACCTGGAGAGACTTATACAAATTGATGCTGAGTGAGAAGAGCAGAACCAGGAAAAATTTGTACACAATCACAGACCCAACGTACATGTGATGACCAACCTTGATAAACTGGACTCTTCCCAGCAATGCACAATTATAAGACAACTCTACAAGTCTCAGGATGGAAGGAGATAGCTACATTCAGAGAAAAATTTACAAAGAACAGAGTTTAAATGGAGACTGAAGCAATAGATGCTATCGTTCTTTTTCTTGTTTGATTTTCTTTTTTTCCCATCGTTCACTCATTGGTTACAACCCTTCTATACAACCAGCCCGCTGTACAATGTGAAAGTATCTGCAGATCCTGTACATGATGGCACGCCACCATGGGGGAGAGGGGGTAAGGAAGGGGAGAAAATCTGAAACCCAAGGGATTGTGGAACTTCATCTTGTAAAGGAAAAGTAAACAAAGAAGTCAATGGAAAAAAAAAGAAATGTGGGGGTGAAAAGTAGACAATTCCTAAGTCCTTTTTAGCTATTAGAACAATCTATCGAACAATGGATGGAGTAAATAAATTATTTTCTTACTGAACAAAAGGTCTTTATTATGAAACTTCAGGACAAGAAACTTTGTATCTCATTCCTCCAGGCACTTCATCCGCAAATGGCCCGTGATATGTAGCATGACCTGACCGGCCTAAGGCAATCATTTGGTTCATTCCTAGAGAAGGCAGTTTAAAAACAAAAAAACAGCAAAAACAGAAACAAAAATTTTTCTAAAATCAATAATATGCTGAGTCAATTGAGCCTCTGGGTTTACATGCACATTTTTGGGGCGGGGGTAGTGAGGCAATGTGGGCCAAGTGACTTGCCCAGGGTCACACAGCTATTAAATGTTGAGTGTTTGAGACCGAATTTGAATTCAGGTCCTCCCGACTCCAGGGCTGGTGCTCTACCCACTGCACAACCCAGCTGCCCCATTTACATGTACATATTGAGAAGTAAGCCCTACTCTCTCTCCCTTCCCTTCAAAATTCAGAGATTTTCTGAGGTAAAATAAAAGCCTGAGTAAAATTTCTAAGGCAGAAAGCATACTAGGTATGGAGCTAAAGAACCTTGTTTCAAATCCTGGCAGTGTGGACAAGAGATCTCCCATGCTGGGCCTCTATCTTCTCATCAAAAAGCTGAGTGTTGTCCTTTTCAATCCACATGCAGATATATATATACATATATATATATATATATATATGTACACACACACAGAGATATTCAGTTCTTGGGGGCTATATATTTGGGAAGGATACTGACTACCTGGGGAGTATACAGAGAGTGCCTAAGCTGGTGAAGCTTCTCATGAACATAACTGAACTCAGGGGAACAAACATCAATGGAGTAAGTATTAAGAGAAGAGACAAGAGAGAACAGGACAGAGCCTTGGGGAACAGGCGTGCTTAGGGCAGAGAAGAGAGATTTGACAAAGACTGAAAAGGAGTCACCAGACAGGTTAGAAAAACCAAAAACAAACAAAAGAAGACAGTGACATTTGTTCTTTTCCTAGCTTTTTAACTTATGCTCTCAATTCATTAATCTCCTCTTTCTCTATTTTATGGAATTTCTCTTTTTGAAGGCTTGAAAACTGTGCCTTGACCATTATCCTCTTCTTCCCTTACTGTCCACTAGAGCTGAAAGAACTGGGGATGTTTGGGCTGAAGAGAGAAACATTAAAGCATCAGCACAGCCTTCTTCACACTGCTTTCAACTCCTAGACTCTAAAGTATCTGAAGGGCTGCCATGTGGGTGGGGATTAGCCCTGCTCCGCTTAGCTCCAGGGGGCACAAGTAGAAGCAGTGGGTGAGAAGATTTAGGTTTGATGTCAGTAAATTCCCATAATTAGATCTGTCCAGAAAGGAAATGGGTTGTTTTGTGCAGAGGGGATGGATTCCTCCTCAAAAAGGCGAGGTGACTATTTGTTGGGAATGTTGTACAAGTAGGCTGGGATAGCAAGCCTCTGAGGTCCTTTCCAGCTCTAAATCCTATAATCCATTGACTTCATGTATCCCCAAAGTGCCCCCTACCACAACAGGGCAGGAGCAACTTAGGTATCCAATCCTGCTGCTTATCAGAATAGAGCTTAGAGCCACTCCATTTCCAACCTGGACCACTCTGTCTTCCTCAGGCACTTGCTGGGACGTACCATACTGATGCTAGACTAAGTGTGTACACCGAACTGGCTTAGCCCACCCCAACTCAGAGCTCTTGAGCTCAAAAGATCTCCAGCCTAAGCCTCCCTGTTAGGTGGGATCACAACTGTTTTTTAATCACTAGAGAATGCTTCTAGACGCCAAGAAAGTGGCACTCATAGGTCAAAATCATATTTTAAACCGAAAATCATTTTTTTCCAGCAAAAAGAACATGTTGAAAAATTGATCATAAGACGTTCACACTATATTATTTATTTCTCTTTGCACTGTTTCTAGTGTTTGGTGTATCTGTACTCACACCTTAAGCGATGATACATATAAAATGGGAATGCTCTATTATCTATACCTTAATTATTGAAATTAGGTGGCCCTACTTAGGAAACTTAGCAGACAGAATTTTAAGGCCAATAATTCCTAAAGAAAGGCATTCAAAAATTTTAATATCCACTCAAGAAAGTGAAGTATCCCTCTCTACTCACACTGGCCAGCCTCAAGAGGTTAAACATTCTCTGTTAAGAGTAATTTTAAGAACAGACTAATGACTATAACCGTATGGCATTTCTCTGTACGGATACCTTAGTTGAAGCCCAGAGAGTTAAGGTTATTATATCCAGGCTGGCTAATGTCTATTAGCAAAGGACACATTGGGAAGCAGATGGTTCTTATGCTGATAATTCTGTTTATTGAACATTTTATGTTTGCAAATGTTTTGATGTTCTAACAAAATGATAGGTGGTACTAATATTTACTTATTTTTTCCTTTCTCAAGGGCAACTTAAAAAGAAACACAACACCCTTCACTTTGATGTTAAGATCTCCTAATAAGGGCCCTCTTCTCAGCTAAGTAAATAAGCTGTTAGGTAGAGAACAGCAGCTTCAACACAATTTTTTTTTTGTTAATGGACACATTCACAATAGACAAAGCCCTAATCTTTCAGCTTACTCACTTTTATCACTTAGCAGTCTTAATACAATTAGGCCTTTTGGAAACACTCTTCACTACCACCTCCCTATCTATGCCTGGCTATATCCCTTGCAGCTTCCATGTTTGAGGACTCTTTGTTGTTGCTTAGGCATTTCAGTTATGTCCAACCCTTTTTGGGGTTTTCTTGGCAGAGATACTGGAGTGGTTTGCCATTTCCTTCTCTAGCTCATGATGAAGAAACTGAAGCAAACAGGGTTAAATGACTTACCCAGGGTCACCTAGCTAGTAAGTGTGTGAGGCCAGATTTGAACTCAGTCTTCCTGACTCCAAGTCCTGCAACATGCTATCCACTTATACTACCTAGTTTCTACTCAACTGCAAACCAAAAATTGTCATAAAGAGTGCTTGGCTGACCCAACTAATATGAAGGCCGCAAGAGAGTCCAGAAGATTCCAAGCCTGGGGACATCATTGGGGAATTTTGTTCTGCTCACACAATGAAAATGTGACACTATCCTTTTGCCATTCCACTGTGACATTAATCACCACATGAGCTTTTCCTTTTTCAGCCCCAGAACATAAAGTTCTATTCCTTTAACTCAGTGGTTCTCAACCTGTGGGTCGTGACCCCTTTGGGGGTTGCCTAAGACCATCGGAAAACACTTTCCGATGGTCTTAGGAACCCAGACACTGCTCCTCTATCCATCTCCAGGCGGGTCCACCCACATGCAGATACGCCCACATACGAGTATTAAAGGGTCATGGCATTAGGAAGGTTGAGAATCACTGCTTTAACTACTGGAGGTCCCACTCATAAAAAACAAGAAAGGTTAGTTTTAGACACCCACAAAAAAGCCTTCTACCTGTTTTAGGCCAGCAAAGATACTGTATCTTGGTCATCTAGTCTAACTCCATCCAACAGATGAGGAAACAGACTCAGAAAGGAGTAATAACTTATCCAAGGTCACACAGGTAGTAGGTAGCTAAACTGGCACATGAGCCCAGATGCTCTGCCTCCAGAGTCTTAGACTCTAGAACCAGTGTTCTTTCCACTGCATCAATGGACTCACCTTCCCAATAGCGGTGACTATAGTTCCACTGTTTTACTTCAGAAGAAAGCAGCTGTCCTCCTTGTTATGTTTCTTCTATTACTTAAATTTAACTTAACTTGTGTTGAAAAGTGAGGCTGTATCTCACAAATATAAAAGTAAAGGTTTCTTTCATTTCTAAAACGACTGAGAAGAAAATTGGTTCCCATGCTAATGAACTGTGCCCATACCAGAATATTAACGGCACAGTAAAAGCATTGTATTGAGGTGTAATGTTAATGAAATAGGAAGATCTTCCCTGCCCAATAATAGGCCTGAGACATGTAGTCTGTGACCACATTGAGCTCAGTGTGGGAGGAGCTCGCCCAAGGAGGAGAGAGAAGCAGAGTAAGTGGGCAAAGAGAGGAATCTGTGTAGGGGAATTTGTTTGTGGGGAGAACGAGACTTAGGATGTCAATGCTCCCTGGGTTAGTGATAAGTACCCTGTTAAATCTTACCTCCTGGTATCCTAATGATGTTCCAAATAAGTATTTTGGTTTTGCCTTTGAAGAAGAAAGTTTATTATATTTTGTGAATTTACCCTGGAAATATGCATGCTTATTTATAACAACTTCTATGGGTATCGCATTGGTATTACATGAGGGAAAAGTAGAAAGCATAAAAAACAATAGGAAATATCATTAGACAAAGACATCTTACAAAATGGTACAAAAAGCTTTGGAAAGAAACACATGTAATAATGTCTTACAGTAATTAGCTCTTTTTAAGACTAGGGACAAAAACACAAAAGGCTCCTGAGGTCCTTGGAGTTTTTTTCTTTGAGTCTTTAGAAAGCTTATTTTAGATGACAAGTTATGAGTTCAATCAATAATAGCTCTGAGCCCCCAGTTAGGAAAATTCCTAACATTTAGACTGAGGTTGGACTCTCTGTATTTATTTAAATTTATAACTATTTCTAGTTAAGGAAGGTGTCATTCTTTTAAATACTAGAAGTCCCCTGGCCTCTTTGTTACTGGAAATGTCTGGAAAATCAAATAGCAGATCCTATCACAGTATGTCTGCATAGAAAGGCACTGGAGGATGGGTGGGAAGTTAGGAAAAGAGCTGATTTTTTCTTGAACTCTTCTCCATCCTTGAGTAGGTGTTCACACAGGAATGTACTCTCTCCTAATTTTTGCCTTTTAGAATTTTTCCCAGAATTACTTCTGGGATCAGCTGAGGTGCCACTTCTTAAATGAGGCCTTTCTTGAGCTACCTGGTTATTATATACTTTGTATGTATTTTGTATTTATCTATGAATGTGTCAGTTAATCCACAAGCATTTATTAAGTGCCTATTATTTTGTCTTTGTGTCACTGGCGTCTAGTATATAGTACCTGGCCCATAATAAAAGCTTAATGAATGCTTGTTAAATCAACAGATTAAAAACCAATCAATGCACTGAACGTGTGCCTTGAAGACTTGAAGGGTCTTTAGTACCTTGACTGGCAATCTGGTTCATTCATTTAGCATTGTGTGTCCATTGCCCTGATTTGTTCATTCAACAAGATAACTCTGCCCTTGAGTTTTGTCAATTTAAACGGAGCTTAAAAATTATCACTAATCTAGTAGGATGCTAGAGATTTTTAAAAATGCATCCCTCTGATTACATTCTCAAGTGAAAAAAATTATTTAAATGATCATATGGATTAGATATTCACATCTCTGTTTAACCTCAAAAGGTGTGGATAATGGAGAGCTGATTATACAGACAGGTATCACAGACTTTTGACTTGACAGTATAAAAATATGTAAATATTAATGGCACATTTTCTTTTTTTTTTTAATTTTTTTTTTGGAGGAGGGAAGGAAAGGCAATTGGGGTTAAGTGACTTATCCAAAGTCACACAACTAGTATGTCAAGTGTCTGAGGCCAGATTTGAATTCAGGTCCTCCTGACTCCATGGCTGGTGCTCTATTCACTGAGCCACCTAGCTGCCCCTATATGATCAGTATTTTCAAACATAAAATTAATGTATATCTCAAGTAAGGAATCTACAGGTGGTCAAGACACTTCCTATTACTGTATTCCTATTACCGTAACCAGCATTCAAAGAATGTTTTTATATACAGTAAATATTTTTACTATTCTTCTTAATCATATTAGTTACCTTACTATTATCTCTGTATTTTACAGGTAAAAGACAGAATTAAAGACAGTTTAAAAATCTAAGGACTATTAAAGAAGTCTCAAGTAAAGTAGAATTCTGCTAACATTCCAACTTCATTAGAAGAGTCAGCCACTACACGATGTTTCATTCCACACCTGTGAGCTTTGGCAACCTACTATCTGCATTCTACCTTCTCTGAATTCCTAAACCAGGCACATATTTTTATCCCCAAAGTTTGGATTTAAGAGACCCTGAGGCTCCAAGCCAGTGCAGCTGAAAATCTAAGATATACATTTGTGTAAACACAGGCTAGAAAAACAGTTCAAGCAATGCTAAGAGAGCACCTCATGCTAATGCTGGGGTGTGTTTTCAATTAACAAGGGGCCCCCACGATCTGCTTAATGGTTAACAGTTTTTACCACCCAAGTTTACAAACAGCTCCAAGAGATTCAAGACCTTAAATGAAGATGATTTCCTGGCACTGAATGTATTGTGCTCTGGGGAGAATCTTAAAAGTGACAAACTTTGAATGGGTCTCAAGCTCAATCTGTCAAGAAAAATCTGGATAGGATTCCATTAGAAACTAGAATGAACTCAATACTAGTTACAAGGATGAATTTAAGAGCTGTATTTGGACAATGAATTGTATTAGACATTTCATTTAAAAAAAAGGAGGATGTTCACAGTTCCTAGTATAGCCAGCCTCCTTCTCCTTCTCTCCACTTTTTCCTGAACTTTTTGATCAAATAAAATGAGCATTTCCATATATTTTTTGTACAACAGGAGGAGGGAATTGTGTATGAATCTGTCCTGCTGGCTGAGCTCAACAAGATACCTCTGCCCTTGTGTTTTGTCAATTTAAATGGAGCTTAAAAATTATAGGTTGTCAATTCAGTGCCAGAAATAACACTAGGCAAGATGGACAATTAACTAAGGGTCCAAGACCAGGTGAGGTACAATTTTTAAGATTAAATTTTATACTTTAAAATAATTTTGTAAGCATCCTTTTATGTGAGAAAATTCCATACGTAGTTACTTAGTGCTCAAAATCTCTAGTGGACAGTAAGGGAAGATGAGGATGATGGTCATGGCACAATTTTCAAGCCTTCAAAAAAGAGAAATTCCATAAAATAGAGAAAGAGGAGGTCAATGAATTGGGAGCATAAGTAAAAAACCTAGAAAAAGGACACATTAAAAATCCTCAATTAAACACCAAATTAGAAATTCTGAAAACAAAAGGAGAAATTAAGAAAACTATGGAAATAATAAATAAAACGAGAGCTGGTGTTATGGGGGAAAAACAATAAAATAGACAAAACTTTGGTTAATTTGTTTTAAAAAAGAAGGAACCCAGTATCAAAAATGAAAAGGGTGAATTCACCACCAATTAAGAGGAAATTAAAACAATTAGGGGCTGTTTTCCTAACTGTATGCCAATAAATCTGACAATTTAAGTGAAATGGATGAATATTTACAAAAATATAAATTGCCCAGATTAACAGAAAAGATAATAAAATACTTGACCCCATTTCAGAAAAAGAAATTGAACGAGCCATCAATGTACTCCCTAAGAAAAAATCTTCAGGGTCAGATGGATTTACAAGAGAATTCTACCAAACATTTAAAGAGCAATTAATTCCAATACTATAAAAACTATTTGGAAAAACAAGTGAAGAAAGAGTCCTGCCAAATTCTTTTTATGACACAAATATGGTGCTGATATCTAACCTGGGAAGAGTCACAACAGAGAAAGAAAATTATAGACCAATTTCCCTAATAAATATAGATGCAAAAATTTTAAATAAAATATTAGCTAAGAGATTAAACAAGATTAAGCACTATGATCAGGTGGGATTTATACCAGCAACGCAGGGTTGGTTCGATAATAAGAAAACTCTCACCGTAACTGACCATATCAATAATAAAATTAACAGAAATCATATGATTATCTCAATAGATGCAAAAAAAGCTTCTGTCAAAATACTACACTCATTCCTATTAAAAACATCAGAGAGCATAGGAATAAATGGAGTTTTCCTAAAAAATGACAAGTAGCATCTATACCATCAACAAGCATTATATTAATAAGGATAAACTGGAAGCATTTCAAATATGATTGGAGGGAAACAAGGACATCCATTATCACCACTGCTATTCAATATTGTACTAGAAATGTTACCGTTAGCTTTAAGAGAAGAAAAACAAATTGAAGGAATTACAATAGGCAGTGAAGAAACAAAGCTATCACTCTTTGCAGATGAAATGATGGTATACTTAGAGAATCAATTAAAAAACTACTTGAAATAATAAATAACATTAGCAACATAAACCCACATAAATCCTCAGCGTTCTTATATATTACTAACAAAGCACAACAACAAGAGATGGACAGAAGTTCCACTTAAAGTTACTGTAGACATTATAAAATATGTGGGAGTCTACCAACTAAAACAAACCCAGGAATTATATGAATACAATTACAAAACACTTTTTACACAAATGAAGTCAGACCTAACTAATTGGGAAAATATCTGTAGCTCAGGGATAGGCTGAGCCAATATAATAAAAATGACAATTCTACCTAAATTAATTAGTTTATTCAGTGCCATACCAATCAAACTACCAAAAATTATTTTACAAAGCTAGAAAAAACAATAACAAAATTCATCTGGAAGAACAAAAGGTCCAGAATATCAAGGGAATTAATGAAAGAAATGCAAGGGAAGGTGGCGTAGACATACCAGATCTAAAACTGTATTATAAAGTAGCAATCATCAAAACTACTTGGTACTGGTTAAGAAATAGAGTGATGTAATCAGTGGAATAGGTTAAGTATGCAAGACACAGTAGTTAATGACTACAGTAATCTACTGTTTGATAAACCCAAAGACCCCAGCTTCTAGGATAAGAACTCACTATTTGATAAAAGCTGCTGGAAAAATTGGAAAACAGTATGTCAGGAACTAGGCATAGACCAACATCTTACACCATATACCAAGCTAAGGTCAAAATGGGTATGCAATTTAGACATAAATGGTGATATTATAAATAAATTAGAAGAGCAAAGGATAGTTTACCTGTCAGATTTATGGAGAAGGCAAAAAATTTATGACCAGACAAGAGACAGAGAACATGAAATGCAAAATTGATCATTTTGATTATTTTAAACTAAAAAGGTTTTGCACAAAGCCAATGCAACCAAGATTAGAAGGGAAGCAGAAAGCTGGGAAACAATTTTTACACCCAGTATCTCTGATAAAGGCCTCATTTCTAAAATATATAGAGAGCCAAGTCAAATGTATGACTACAAATCATTCCCAAATTGATAAACGGTCAAATGATGTGAATAGCCAGTTTTCCAATGAAGAAATTAGAGATATCTGTACTCATATGAAAAAATACTCTAAATCGCTATTGATTAGAGAAATGCAAATTAAAACAACTCAGAGGTACCACCTCACACCTATCAGATTGGCTAACATGACAAAACAGGAAAATGATAAATGCTGGAGATGTGGGAAAATTGGAACACTAGTGCAATGTTGAAGTTGTGAACTGATTCAACCATTTTGGAGGGCAATTTGGAACTATGGCCAAAGGGCCACAAAATTGTGTATACCCTTTGATCCAGCAATACCACTTCTAAGTTTATATTGCAAAGAGAGTACAAAAAATAGAAAAGGACCCACATGTACAAAAATATTTATAGCAGCATGTTTTATGATGGCAAGAATTGGAAAATGAGGGGATGCCCATCAACTGAGAAATGACTGAACAAGCTATGGTATGTGAATGTAATGGAATACTATTGTTCCATAAGAAATGATGAGCAGGCAGATTTCAGAAAAACCTGGAAAGACTTACATGAACTGATCCTGAGTGAAATAAGCAGAACCAGGAGAACATTGTACGCACAGTAATAGCAACATTGTAGATAACCAATTTTGATAAGACTTAATTCTCAGCAATGCAACATACTAAGTCACAGAAGTTCCCAAAGTGGGTGATACTTCCCCCCCCCAGGTTGAGGGGTGCTGGAATGATGGGTGGAGGTATGGTAGTAGCTTACAATGCAATTGAGGGGCACTGAATAAAAATAAGGGGGTGGCTGAAGCAAAAGAAGAAAATTTCAAAAAAATCGTTCACACATGTTTCATCTGTTGTTTTACAGAACTAAAATGGCAGTGATTACATTATTTTCAAAATAAACACACAAAATGCAAGTTATAACTGATCAGTGGTCAAGTCCACCAACAGGTCTTCACATGAAAGTGTTGGCAGGCAAGCGTATTGCGCATTGTTGGAAAGTCTAGCGTGCACTGGCAGGAATATGTGTGTGTAATGATTTGTTTATAATAAGATACTATAAGGTTACATGATACGATATTGCATCATCAAAATTTCAATGCAGGAAAAAACCCACAAATCTACAATAAATTATTAAATTTAAGATGTGTCTTTAAAAAAATATTCTGAACTGATGAAAATTTCCAAAATACAAACAAACAAAACCCAAATCCGTTAATGTAGCGGTTCTCAACCTGTGGGTCCGGCCCCTTTGGGGTGTGAGTGGGGTTGAACGACCCTGTCACAGGGGTCACAGGGGTTGCTTAAGACCATGGAAAATACATATTTCCGATGGTCTTAGGAGCTGAGACACCGCTCCTCTATCCATTTCCAGGTGGGTCCTGCCCACATGCAGATACGCCCACATACGAGTATTAAAGGGTCGCCATTAGGAAGGTTGAGAACCACTGCGTTAATGGGTTAAAGATTTCCAGTAGGGTGCAGAGTAAATTTTTTTAAAGGGGTAGCAGGCCAAATAAGTTTGGGGACCTCTGATCTAAGATAATTCCAAAAGACTCATGATAGAGCATGCTATCCACACCCAGAGAAAGAATTATGGAGTCTGAATATAGATTGAAACATACTATTTTCTCTCTCTTTTTTTCTTCCTTGTGGTTTTTTCCTTTCGTTCTGAGTCTTCTTTTACAACACGACTAATATGGAAATATGTTTACTGTGATCGTACATGTATAGCCTATATCAGATTGCATGTCTTGGTGAGGAGAGAAAGGAAAGAAAATTGGAACTCAAAATCTTATTAAAGTGAATGTTAAACACTAAAAATAAAGAAATAAAATTTTAAAACAGAAATTTCTTGTTCCAATTTCACTGTACTGCAAGTTACTAAGGTAAGGAGGATTAAACCCTGGAGGGGGAGAAAGGCATTCAGGCAGTAACAAGGTAAAGTGATTTGTCTTAAGGAGGTATGGAATGAAGATTTCTGCAGCCCCACAGGTCCTCGCGCCATAGCTATAGAGGATAAGGCATCTGTTGTTCCCTAGTATCAGGAGGGAAAGAAAAGAGGAGGGCATTGGTTATGTGGGTAAAAAAAAAATGTCTGGGCAGGAAGGGAGTGGGTAAAAAAAGTCTTGTTTGCAATCCCTTGCCAGTAAGGAAATGAGCTACTCCCTATTCAAAAGCATGTACATGTATATGCCTTAGCTATAAAACTCAAGGGATTTCATGAGGTTTCAGTAAACTCTGCTGGAAAAAAAAAGATAAAGTAAAAGCTAGGAGATAAATACTATTAACGTTAACTTTCACGTTCTAACTGAATTCACTGCGACATCATTTCTTTTTCCCTCAAAACTAAAAATATAACCAAAAAAGGGAGGGAAATTATCACTCTGAATAAGTCATTGTTAGATCAACTTCCCACAAGGCTGTCAAGACCAAGTCTTTATCAGGGGCAAAAATGTGAGATAATTATCAGCCATCGGTTACTAGCATCATACACTGGGAAGTGAGTTGCACAAATCTCCCTAACTCACTGGTCCAAAAACATCAACTGACTTCACAAAAACCTTTTAATTTCTTACTGCTAAGCAAATGAACATATAAATTCCTTGGTCTTCCCCTCCACAGTCTGGCTCCAAACTACCTCTTCTTTCTGACTTACCTGGAATAGGGCCAAAGGATAGGGGATAGATCTGTTGTTAAAAGCCAATCTTAATAAGTAAATTCCCTCTACCAATTCTGGTCAGACTTTCAGTTGTCTAGAGCACCAAGAGGTTAAGTTTTATGTTTGCAACATCTCCTGAATACACCCCCTTCCCTGCTCTGACGCTGCCACCATTCTAGCGCAGGCCCTCCCTTACCACTTCATGCCCAGACTGCTGCAGTAGCCTGCTGGTGAGTGGTCTTGCCTCAAGTCTTTCTCTACACCAATCCATTCTCAGCCACTAAAACACAAGTCTGATCATGTCACCCCTCTGATATTACTCCAGTGGCTCCCTACTGCTTCTTAGGAGCAAACATAAACTGCTATGTTTGACATTCAAAATCCTTCATAATCTACCCCCCCCACAACTTTTCCAGTCTTTACTCCTTGACCTGTATTCTTTGATCCCTCGACACTGGCTTCCTGGCTGTTCCACAAACAAGACTCTCCATTTCTCGGGGCATTTCTCTGACTGTCCTTCCTGGACTGGAATGTGATCCCTCCTCCACTCTGACTACTGACCTCCCTGGTTTCTTTTAAATCCTAACCAAAATTCCACCTCCCATAGGAAGCCTTCCCTAATCCCTATTAATTCCAGTGCCTACCCTCCATTAATTATTTCCTATTTGTCCTATGTGGAGCTTGCTTTGTTATGTATTTATTCTTATGTTGTCTCCCCCATCAGACTGTACATTCCTTTAGGGCAGGGACTGTCTCTTGCCTCTTTTTTTGTATCCTCACAAATGCCTTAATAAATGTTTACTGAATTGAATTAACTGACTTGCCCAGGGTTCCAAAGCCTGTGCCAGCAGTCAAATTTGAACGCAGTCCTTCCTGGTTCCAAAGCCAATTCTCTAATTCCTATACAGCAATGTCTCTCTGTAATTGGTACACTACTTTGTTTGGTTTTTTATTTTTTGCTTTTTGGAGGGGGGAAATAAGGGCAATTGGGATTAAGTGACTTGCCCAAGGTCACAAAGCTAGCAAGCGTTAAGTGTCTGAGGCTGGATTTGAACTCAGGTCCTCCTGACTCCAGGGCTGGTGCTCTATTCATCACGCCACCTAGCCATCCCTTGTTTGGTTTTTTAATTGATCTTTGTATACCCACAGTAACTAGAAAGGCCTTATTTAATTTCATAATCGATACACTGCCTTGCCAAAAGAGATGTAATGGATGAGAGGACCTGCATCTGGCCTGAAAATTAATCGTCTCTTGACAGCCATAACTACAGTTGCCATTCCAGCCCAGGTGCTTCCAACTTGGCCTGGGATTAATTCCCAGCATGGCTGACAATGCTCTGCCTCAAGGAAGGTCCCACCAGGTCAGAATGAGTCTCCACCCCATCCCATCACACACAATCCCATATTGGTTGCGGAAAGGTCCCTCCCCAAAGTTGCAAATTATCTAGTGTCAGCCCTGGTCCCACTTGAAAAGGTTAAGGATGTTTTGGAGGTGATGAAGAGATAAAGAGGGGAAAAAATATTTGGGTTGCTAGGAGAGGAAAAGATGGCACTCTCAAAGATCTCTGTTCAGGATAACATGGAAATGATTTCAACTCAGACCAAAAGGATAAGTTCTTGGGAACCACAGAAAGAACAACAGTCCCAATGAACTACAAGACAAGAAAACAAAATTTGAATCAAGGATTGTATGCAAATCAATACTTTAGTGCAGCAATAAAAAAACCAGAACTCAATTGCTGCCACGTCCTAATCTATTCTATGTAATTTAATTTAAACGGGCTTCCCAGAAAGAGGAAGAGAACCCGGGAAGGAGATACACTCAGACCAACTTCCTAGAGTCAACGTAAAGCGGACTTTTACTTGATTGAATAATTCAGGCACATTTCCCCCTCTCCCGTCAGCCTGAACTTTACTGGGAGTTATTTTTTGTCTGTTTTTTTTTTTTTAAAGCCAACAGCAGGTAGGTGGAGCAGTGACTAAAGCATGGGGCTTGGAGTCTGGCCTCAAACACTTATTAGCTGTAATGATTCTGGGCAAGTCCTTTAACCTCTATTTGTCTAAGTTCTGCATCTGTAAAATGGGGCCACAATGGAGAAGGAAACGGCAAACCACTCTAGTGTCTTTGCCAAGAAAACTCCATGGACCAGTCCATTAAGTCAGGAAGAACTAGACATGACTGAACAACAATAACAAGGTATCTTGTCGACATTTTGGCAAACTCAGCCTTCATTTTTTGCATCGGGCACCTGGCCTCAAAGGCCAGATGCCCCACTGGGATAATCCCAAAATCCACAGAAATGCAAGTTTCAGTTTGACAGAAAGGGAAATCTCCTGAATCCCTAGTGCTATCAAAAAAAAAAAAAAAAGGAACAGGCTGGTTCCTAAGGCAGTGGGTTCATCATTATTTGAGAGATTTTTAAGCAGGAGATTCTTGTTTAAGGAACAGGTTAAACCAGGTATTTAAGAGGACCACCCTTTCCAATTTTGAGAATCTATGAATGGATATCACTCTCTCTCTGCCTCCCTATTATGTTGAGAATCAAATATAAAATCCTATTTGACAATTAAAGCCCTTTACAAACTGGTCTTCTCCTACCCTTCCAGTCTTCTTACACCTTACATAGCGCCCCACACTCTCCTTAATCCACTGACACCAGTCTCCTTGCTGTTCCTCATACAAAATATTCTATCTCAATTATATTTCTACTGGTGGTCTCCCAAGCCTGGAATTTTCTCCTCTCCATCTCCGCCTCCTGGCTTCCCTGGCTTCCATCAAAGTCCCAGTTAAAATCCCACCTTCTGCAAGGAGCCGTTTCCGATCCCCTTTAAATGCTAGCGTCTTCCCTCTGTGATTATCTCTAGTTACTGGACAGTATACCTCATTTGTAAACAGCTGTTTGCATGTCCTTCCCATTAGACTCTGAAATCTTGAAAGCAAAAACTGTTTTCTGGCTTTCTTTGTACCCTCAGGGCTCAGGACAGAGCCTGGCACACACATAGTAGGAGTTTAATAATAAATGTGTACTTGACTTGAATGGGGCAAATTTTTCTGACCCTTATAAATTTATGGGCTGTTAACAATTTGATCTTTCCAGGTTATGTCCTGAGTTGGTGTCATCACTATTGTGAGACACTGAAAAAAACCCAAACAAACAATAAATGAGAAGAATTAGGTAAATATGTATGTATGTATGTATGTATGTATGTATGTATGTATGCATAAAATTCATCTCTATTTGAAATATCTGCTGCTGCTCTAAAATACTTCCCAATCAAAGAAACCACCACTTTACAGTGACCCAAGCCCACAAACTTGGTGTTATCTTCAATGACTCACCCCATATAGGTAATCTGTGTCAAATCTGGCTGTCTCTTTGGAGAGATGCTTTGAGGTACCCCTCTACTCACACAGCCCTTATCACTTCTCTCCTGGACTATTCCCGTAGCCTTCTCATTGGTTTTCCCATCTCACCTCTTGGAGGTGCAGCAGACAGAACACTAGGCTTGACATCAGGAAGACTTATCTCAATGAGTTCAAATCTGGCCTCAGAAACTTACTGGCTGTGTGATCCTGTGCAAGCGACTTTACCCTTTTTGCTTCAGTTTTGTCATCTGTAATGAGATGGGGAAGGAAATGGAAAACTACTTATTTCCTGGAAGTGGGCTAGCAACTCCCTTAATATCTCCAGAGCACCAGCATATAATTAACTGAAGGGCAGCTAGATGGTGCAGTGGGTAGAGTGCCCATTCTGAAGTCAGGAAGACTCCTCTTGTTAAGTTCAAATCTGGCCACAGACACTTACTAGCTGTGTGATCCTGGGCAAGTCATTTTGCTCTGTTTGCCTCAGTTTCCCCATTTGTAAAAGGAGCTGGAGGAGGAAATGGCAAACCTACTCCAGTATCTTTGCCAAGAAACCCCCAAATAGAGTCACAAACAAAATGGCACAACTGAAATGACCTCATCGCTCTCTCTCCTCCAATCCATCTTCTACTTTTCTGCCCAAGTGAGAAATTTCTCTACAGTTCTGACCATGCCACTCCCCTACTCAGGAAAAGATACTGGCTCCCTATCACCTCTAGGATCAAAACTAAAAACAGACAACAGGGCTGAATCCCTACCTAGAAGCTGACACTACTCTGCTTAGACTTCTAAAAATTAAATCTAGTCCTTAGGTCATAAAGTTAGATTTAAAGGCTGCCAAGACACACTGCTTACTTACCAAAGGCATTTAATTAGGAGTTGATGTCGAGTGCTGCAAATTTCAACTCTTCTGCGTGCAATTCGGGGATAAACTACAAGCGCTCTTTGGGAGCACCTATGAGCTGGGTTTCTCAGAGGCAGAACCTCTGTTATATATATATCTCCAAACAGAGGATGTTGTTACTAGTTTCTGGCACCTCTACAGTATGGTAGGCTTTGGAGTTCGACTCCATGCCTAGGACAATGTTATCCTAATTCTAAAAATACGAGAACAGCTGGAGGGTTTCAGGATAGTACTGAGAGGTCTGTTCTGTCCTAACTGCTGGAAGAGACAGGAACAGCTGCACGTGCGTTTGGAGTCAGAGATGACATACACAGTGCATGTCAGAAGAGCATGCTGCCCTCGTCTGACTCATCCTGAATAAATCTCTCTGAAATGCACTGACATATGTTGAAATTCTTTATCAACCTTTTCGGGAGAGTCAGAAACCAACAGTGGAGAAATGATCCACTATATGTTTTTTGTTCTTGTTGTTCAATCATTTCAGTCGTGTCCAACTCTTCATGACCCTATTTGGGGTTTTCTTGACAAAGATACTGGAGTAGGTTTGCCATTTCCTCCTCCAGCTCCTTTTACAAATGGAGAAACTGAGGCAAACAGAGCAAAATGACTTGCCCAGGGTCACACAGCTAGTAAGTGTCTGCGGCCAGATTTGAACTTAACAAGAGGAGTCTTCCTGACTTCAGAATGGGCACTCTACCCACTGCACCATCTAGCTGCCCTTCAATTAATTATATGCTGGTGCTCTGGAGATATTAAGGGAGTTGCTAGCCCACTTCCAGGAAATAAGCCGTGGTACTTGGAAGAACAAAGAATGAGGATGAGCAGGGAGATCACTGGGTCTTAACTGAACTTCTCCAACCCCCAACAACATAGCAGTGAAATACGAGGTGCTTCCTTTTGCTCAGAGTTCAAATCCGCTAAGAAGGAAATGGCAAACCACTCCAGTATCTTTGCCAAGAAAACTCCACGGATGGTATTGGCATTCTATGCTGGGGTAAGAAAGAGCCAGATACGAGTGATTAACTGAACCACAAAAATCTCTCTTTGGAAAATAATTATATCTACTTAAATATTAACACTCTCCTCCTCGGTATTAACATGCTCTGGGATGTTTCTGTACCCTGTGTCACACAATAATAGGGTCTAAATATCTCCCATAATTCTTTAAAAAATTTTTCACATTCTTTATATGCATTTCTTCTCTTCCTGGATTCCATAGGGAAGAATGGGTAGATAAGGCAGATGGAGAAGGGAGAGGTGTGAGCCAAGGACAGAAGTACAAGGAACATCTGCTGGAAGTTTTTTTTTTCCTCTTGGGATCTGGCACAAGACCACTGATGATTTTTGGAGACACGACATTTTTGCCTGCCCGAGCATTCCCCAACACCTCATGAGCAATCCTTAAAACTCACACAGTAGATAATGACTGCCTGGTAAGTGATTCTTGTTCCTCTTAGGGTCAGATTAGCACAAGAGGCACTTCCCTCTTCCCAACCCCCTGCACCCTCCTCCTCTTCCCCCCTTTCTATAGGCTAAGAAGGGTTTAGGACAGCCCCACTGGTGCAGCCCGAGTACACTTCACCTATCAGAATCAAAACTCTTGAGAAGGTTCACCCAAAGTAAAGCTTGAAAATGATGGGACTTCAAAGTAGGTCTGTTAAATCTTCAGGGTCCAAGAGTGGGATATGGAGAACGATCATGAGTTCCCTCCCTTTGCCCCTCATTTCAACCCCCACTTTTCTGTAGTTACCCATCATCATGGAATGCCAAATTTAGAATTGGAAAGGAATTTGGTGATCTTCTAGTCCAATCTCCTTCATCTTACAAATGAGGAAACTGAGGCCTGGGGAAATAAGGCATTGCCCAAGGTCGCATAGCTCAGTTAGTGGAAGAGCTGGGATTTAAACCCAGAATATGAGTGCAGATCCAGGGCTCTTTCCACCACACCTAGCTTCCCTCTCAGTGTGTGATCTAAAGGTTTGCTGGCCTCTTCTGACAAAGAAAGCTTAAAAGTTGAAGACAGGACAGAAAAGTGGTCATCAGAATGTTACCTGCAACCTTTCCAAGGCCCTCTAGAAAACATCCTCTCCTATTATGAAGCCAAAACATGTAATACGGCGGAGGAGGGGGAAATCTTTGATCCTGTTACTAATAATGCCTCTAAGGAAGAAAGAGCTTGATGCAGCACTTGAAAGAGGGAATAAAAAAGAATATGGACTAACGGGAATCATTTTTTCTAACTCTTCTCCTCCCCTTTGCCCAAACACCTCACACATCCGTATTTCACTCTCTCCCTTCAGTATATCATGCTCTAGCCTCAAGGCCGATCCTCAGGTGTTCAGGGACCGTATCTAATGCAAAAAAGCAGAGGCCAAGAGGGCAGAAAGAGGCTAACAGATTTTCAGCCACCAAGAGGGCTGAATGTGTGTATAAGACAGACTTTCATCCACCAGGAGGGCAAAAGGTGGCTAACACTTTCATCTGCTTCTAAGAAATGGAATGAAAAGCTTTTCCCCACTCCAAAACAGAATCCGTGTGTAGAACTGGGAAAGCATGACCTGCCAGGTCACAGCAGCTATGAAGCCAAGTCAGACTACGATTTGTAAATGTGAGACCATTAACTATAAGATAATTCACCATCTTTTTCTTTTCCTCTTTGCAGTTTTTCACTTTTCAGCTTTAGCTTCTTATGGCTCCCGATCTGAACTCATGAGAAAAAAAATTTTTTTTAAAAATAACAATCTGTCACAATTCCATCCCTTGGGGCTATCTTCTTCTATTAGTCTCTGAGGATCTGCCTAGAAAGAGTCTGTATTTTCTGGATCACTGGAGAAGGGATTTCAAATGCCTTACTCATTTTGAGAAAACCTATAAAGGTAACAAGGGGATGTGAAGAAAGCTAAATCTCCATTTTCCCCCTGATGATCACTGCCATGAAAACACTCAGGAAATACACTGGATGCATTCAATGCTATCTGGGACCCCTCCCTATTCCCTTCCTCCTCCTTCCCCCCCCATACGGTAATTTAACTAGTTAAGGGAGAAGCCCAACAACTATGGATAATCTCTTTCCTGAAAACCAGTTATCACCGGACAGTGACAGACACAGAACAATGGGACCCAGGTCAATAGGCACAATTCTGTGCAGGCCTGTTATAAGATGTAATGTTGTGAATATTATAATGTTTTGAATGTTTGTCTTGATTTGTAATGGAATAAACAGAGTGTTCACTCTATTTTGTAATCTGAACTGTAAAAGCTGTTCACAGTAGCATTCCTTTGGGAA
>CM053583.1:258497963-258520176 GCA_028627135.1 Pseudochirops cupreus | reverse complement strand
AATATTGTGGCCACTGTAGTGAAAACTGTGTGGCCATTTAATGTTATAAGATGTAATGTTGTGAATATTATAATGTTTTGAATGTTTGTCTTGATTTGTAATGGAATAAACAGAGTGTTCACTCTATTTTGTAATCTGAACTGTAAAAGCTGTTCACAGTAGCATTCCTTTGGGAATCTGCTGGTGCATGGCATTACAAGGCCACAGTGGAAAAGAAAGCCAAGAACTGGCAAACTGTATCGCCGGGAGCCCAAAGTCTGCCGTGCCCTTCAAATACTCCTATAAAGATAATCTCCCTGGTGAAGCACTTTTCTTTTTTCAAGAGTGGAAGCTTGGGAGAGGTGGGAATGGGTAACAACAATCTAGCTGAACTTGGTAGACTAAGGTTCCTTCCAACTCAGAGATTCTATGAATGGGAAAATCTGAACAAGATTAGATTTCCTTTACATTGAGGGACAGGACAAGACATTTGCCATTTTCCATGGGTATGTTCCTGAACAAAATAAGACATAATTTTGGGGGCATGGGGGGGTATCTTTTTTTTTTTGGAGGAAGGCAGGGCAATTGGGATTAAGTGACTTGCCCAAGATCACACAGATTAAGTATTAGGTGTCTGAGATCAAATTTGAACTCAAGTCCTCCTGACTCCAGGACCAGTGCTCTATTCACTGTGCCACTATGTTCTTTTTTCCCTCCTTCCTTCCCCAAGAAGGCTATGATTAAGTGTATGTGTATTTATGTACACACATACATATATTTACCAATACACAAATAAATACACACATACACACTTATATATAAGATATATACATATGCGTATACATATATATATGTACACACACATACTTAGATCTCTGTAATTATACTTACATATAGACATATACATTCATATGCATCTATGTAAGACAGTACTCTACATGTTTGTCCTGTTTCTGAGGGTAGGTAATATCTTCCAACTTTCTTTAGGTTAAAGGTGCATGCCAGATCTACTGACTTCTTGACCTTTGGTGGAGATGACATAATTTTGGAACAAGAAAGGACCTTGAAATAAAAAATGTGACCTATCTAGAAGCAGGTAAATGGCATATTTGGTGGATAAAGCACTGGCCTTGGGGTCGGGAAACCAATTTTCAACTCCTACCTCTAATCAGTCTTCCCTTCTGTAAAATGAGGATAATAATGACACGTACTCTTTGGGACAGCTTTGTGGATTCAGTGAGATCACACAGGTAAAGTGCTTTGCAAACTATGAAATGGCATATATGTGCTAGCACTTAAACAGCAGTCTGCAAAATTATCTGATCCAGGTGAATGCATGAGTTTACACAGAAATCTAGCTGGATGCCAAGCTTGCCGGGAGGTTTCTATGGCATATCACCAACAAAACACTATCAGAACTAGATTAAAAATCAGGGTTCTTAATCAGCCTCTTAGCAACCAGCAAAGTTTTAAAGTTTTAAAAAATAAATCTTCCAAAGGGGTTGGTGAAGATGGGGGTTAGGGAGAGGTTAAGTAATTAATAGGAGGGCAAGGTTCCATGGAAGTAAAGTAGAGAAGTCAGGAAGGATAGGAAATAAGAGATACACACAAACATAAAATAAAGATCAGGAGTAGAATTTATTAGGGAAAAAAAGCAAGAGTACTAATCGTGATCTCAGAAAAAGTTAAAGTTAAAATAGATCTAATCAAAAGAGAAAAACAGGGAAACTACACTATACATCAGCCATATTAATCAATATTGCTTTAGACTATTTAAAATAACTAGACAGTATATAAGGTTGGAATAATGCTGTGGTGTAGGAAATAATGAATTGGTGGACTTAGAAAAATAGGGAAAGACTTGAACTTCTGAAGGAAGAAATTACCCACCCTCAGAAAAACAGAGGACAAACATGTAGAATACAGTCTTACATAGATGCATATGAATGTATATGTCTACATAAGTTTGATTACAGAGATCTAAGTATGTGTGTGTACATATATGTATATATATCTCATATATAAGTGTGTATGTGTGTATATATATTTGTGTATTGGTAAATATGTGTGTATGTAAATATGCACACAGATACACTTACTTATAGTCTTCTTGAGGAAGGAGGGAAAAAAACAACATAGTAAAAAGTGCACAGCAGAGAACAAAAGAAAACTTACAAGGAAGCAAAGGAAAGAAGGATTGCTCTGAATACAATGTGTAGTATTTATTATATAGGCATTCTTGAAAAAGAAATTTATTGCTGAATATTCTGAATCCTCTCTTCTGTTCTCTGCTGTTCATGTATGTGGCAATGCCTTTTTCTCTTTTCTTACTCTGTATTTAAGTTTTAAATAAATTAATAAAAAAATTTTCCTTTTATCTTGGAAAGTCCCTTGAAATAGTGGATAGAATGCCGGGCCTGAGGTCAGGAAGACTCATCTTCCTGACAGACACTCAATTAGCTGTGCGACCCTGGGCAAGGCACTGTTTGCCTCAGTTTCCTCATCTGAAAATGAACTGCAGAAGAAAACGGAAAACCACTCTTTTCCAAATCAAATCTTTGCTAAGAAAACCCCAAAGAGGGTCACAAAGAATAGGAAATGACTCAAAAATGGCTAAACAACAAACTTAAAATTTAGATCCCACTCCAAACCCCCACCCCCTAACGCATTCTAAGAAGTCTTTAGAGCAAAGGATCTTAACCTGGGACCTGTGAACCTGTTTTTTGTTGTTGTTGGTTTGTTTTTGTTTTTACAGGCATTTACTAGCCACGTTTTGTTTTATTTTAATTATTTATTTTTAGTTTTCAAAAATCATTTCCTTAAGTTTTAAATCCTTCCCCAAGATGGCTTGCAATTTGATATGGGCTCTAAGCACACATTCCTATGAAACCGTGAATCTTTTTTTTCAAAAGAGTTTGGTAACTATATTTCAGCATAATTGATTCCTTTGATAATCCTACGTGTTTTATGTGAAGGATTTAACAACATAGAGTAACTCAGTAGTTCTCTGTAACTCTGGGTAGGTCACTTAACCTTTCTTAACATCAATTCCCACACCTACAAAATTGGGATAATAACAGTAACTACCACAGGGTTGTTGTAAGGATCAAATGAGATAACGTGGAAAGTGCTCTGCCAACCATAAGGCACTACGGAAATATTATTACTCTTACTAGATGGGGTCCATGAACTCCACCAGACTAGAACTCTCGACTCAGAGAGTCGGGAACAAATAGGAGAGTCATTTTCTTGTGAAAATGTAGAAAACATAGAATGCTTTAGAAAACATAGAATCTCAGAGGTCACCCAATCCAATCTGCCCAGCCGATTTAGAAAAAAAAGCCTTTCTAGGGCACCTCCCTCAGGTGGCCATGCGGCCTCTGAACATCTGCAATACTAGAGGCAGCGAGGGTTATATGATGTCTCTTCCATCTTTCACTTCCATAGGAAATATGCGAAAGCAGACATGGCATCTTCTGGGCTCCATCAACACTGTCCTGCCCTCCTTCCTAGGGTTTGCTGCCCTCTTGCATCTCCCAGTAATATTGCCTCCAATAACATGATCACAAGCACCGCATGGAATTTGATGACCTGGGAACTCAAGGCCCGAGTCTTGCATTTACCAGCTCTGAGACTGCAGGCAATCCACTTAATCTGAGTCTCAGTTTCCTCATCTGTAAAATGATGACATTAATATTGATATTATTTATTTACAGGCAGTAAGGGGTTACGTTAATGAAAGCTGTTATTAACAAATTCCATTATAATGCTGTAAAATATACTATAATTCCTTTTCAGCTGATAACCTGAAATGCCTATTGGTGATGATCCAAAATGGGGCTTGAGCCTCAGTGGTCCTCTGTTTGGCCACTGCAGCCCTCCTGGGGAATCTCTGGGTCCAGGTACTGCTGTGGGCCTCCATCCTGAGGCCTGACCTAGTATTGGGTTCCTTGGAAGGACCCTTTCCCTACACCTGCAGTTTCTAACCATTTTTTAAACAAAGCTTACTATTGTTTCTTTTTTTAATTTTAATTTTATTTTTTTTCTTTTTGGGAGGGGGAAGGTAGGGGAATTGGGGTTAAGTGACTTGCCCAAGGTCACACAGCTAGTTTTATGTTAAGTGTCTGAGGCTGGATTTGAACTCAGGTCCTCCTGACTGCAGGGCCAGTGTTCTACTCACTGTGCCACCTAGCTGCCCCTGCTTACTACTGTTACTCTTTGATTTCTTGATCATTATTCAATATGATGACCTTCTAAGGTCTTTGCTGAAATATATAGGGAATAACCAGGTCTTCTGCAACCATTCACACCAACATCTTAACAAGGTATCTCTTGAAAGGCTTTTTAAAGATGACTGAAAAGCAATGTCCAAGAACAGAACGTGGACTTAGGAAGTCCAAGCTACAGTGATACTTTGTGATAGGGTCAGAAATGTGATTTATTTGCAAATACCAAGTGGGATAAGAAGCAAAACAGAGAGGATGGTTTGGTCCTATTCAATCCCATCTCTAGAGTTGGGAAGAAACCTCAAACTCACATGGCCTCTTATTTACAGGAGAAGCCAGAGTGTCACATTTACACTGGAATGGCTGCACACTGATTCTTGTCTGGTAAAAGGTAAGGCTATGAAATAATTCACATATATCTAAGTTTGCTTTGTTGTGACCATGATATGTCTTTTGATGCTAGACATTAATACTGTAACCAACTCTGAATTTTCTCTGTATAATTTCCTGTGCACCTGTAATACTAGACTAGATTCCTTATTCCCTCTCTCATCTTCCAAGTTTCTGGTCCACCTCTCCTCCACTATTTGAAGGAGTGCAAACTCAGTTTAAAATACAGGCTTAAGAAAATAAACAGAAAAAGTCCAAGTCACGGAATGATTTTTTTTTTAATTAAAGGGGTCATCCCTTGACTCACTTCTTAAAGAGGCCTATTCACTACATGGGTGTTAGCTCACTCAATGTGAGAACTTGAAAAGGCAATAGCTTAAAAGGGCCAAGATCTTTCCCTGAATCCTGGACCATCTCCAGTTGTCCTGACCATTGGACCCTGATGGCTCTGGAGGAGAAAGAGGCTGGTGACCTTGCACAGCCCTCCCTCACTCAAATCCAAGGCAACTACAAGTCACCTTATCATCTCCTTGATTTCATGGTGCTCAATGGGAAGGAAGGACAAAGACAACTACCACGCCCACCACCAAATAATGCAAGCATGATTTCATAACGTTCTGACTTTGTACATGTCTACAATTGTGACTCCTAGTCTAGAAATAAGCCACATTAATGTATTATTCAACAATGCTATGGACTAGGAGACAGTAACATTCAAGCACAAACTGAAAATAAGCTCACAAGGGCATATGGAATGTTTCTAATTACTAAGAACCTATGCCTACAGTGCATAGCACGCACTAGACTTCCTTCTCAAAACTTACTACATTTGTTATTTAGATTTATTATAAATTATGTAAAATGTCATCATATGACCTTATTTGACTGTTCCTATAATCAATTGATAAGCATTTATTAAGTCCCTATTAAGTTCCAAGCACTGGGCCTACAAAGACAAGAATGAAACTCTCTCTGCTTTAAAGGACATTACATAACTTTTGGGGGGAGGAAGGGGGGGAAAAATATACATCTAAGTGTGAGGGATAATTTATAGTGAAGTTTCCCCATTCTGAAAAATCAAATCTAGAATGGCTTCAGTATTCACTAGGCCTAGGGTTAGGTCACCTGACCTTCAAGCAGTCTGGGGCTTAGAGCCATGGAGATCCTCCCCCACAGCCAACTCAGCAGAAGAAATGCCAAATAAGGTTAAGACTGCTTTCATTGGACACCCACGTGTTTCTAATCCTTTGTCTCCCGCGCTTAGGCTGTGGGTCAGACCCTCTACCAGTGAGAGTGAAGGCCAGTTGGGGGGTGGGTTTCTGCATTAGAAGATTATATAACCATGGGCTGCCTTCTACCTGTTCCTCTCTCCCTGCAGACGCCATGTGGGCGACGGGGGCAGAGTCCTTTCTCATGAGAAAGAATAAAGACCTTTTCTGACCTCAGATTCAGACTCTGAACTCTTTGATCTCACACATAAGTATATCTACGTAGGACAAACAAAAGATAATGAGGGACAGACAGAAAAGGTTTCAAACAGAAGGTATGGGATTATAAGCAAACATTTCTCTCTCTGCTGAATTTTATAATCTTTCCATTGCTTTTTTCCCCCTTAAAGTACTTTCACCTTTTTAGAACGGTGGGAATGTGAATCAGTATTGCCCTCCCTTCACTGCTAAGTTCTACTTTCTACCTGCCTAGGCTAGAGGTCACTTTTCCTACACAGTGGTTGGAAGGGCAGTTCAAGACACATATGAGCTTATCACCAGTGTTCGAGAACAGGGCAAAAGCCTCCAATTTCTCCTCTCTGTTCTATTTAAGAAAAAGGGGGGGGAGGGAACCTCCAGATTTATAATCAACCATTCTGACTCAACTCTCTGTCTTTCATCATATTGTATCTTCTTAAAGCTCCCACAGGATCTTTCTTTATGCTGGATACAGGAAATAAAGTTCCCTGTTGCAGGATTGGGTAAGAGAGGGAAGTAGGAGAAATGTAGTATCCCTTATGAGAGCTAACCTAGGGCTAAGATGCTAACTTTTCCTAGCCAGTCTAATTTCTCCAAAATCAATCTCAATGAAACAAAACAAAAAATTCTTACTTTCTCACATTAATTTTAAAGAAATATGATGAGAAAAAAACTTAGCTGGAATGATAATCAACTGAGGAATTCTTATTTTAAATAATCTCTCTGGTAGATAGAACAACATTGACAACTTAGTAGATTTAAGTCAGATTCTAGTAGATTTAAGAGGATGATGTATTGGGAAGTGGGGGTGGGGAAATAAAGCAAGAGATAAGAATTTAGTTATCACTTAGCTGGGGGGGGATGGGAGGAGGACGGGTAAAAAGTGATGGACAAAAGTAGACTCCCCTCAGTTCTGATATTCCACCTTTCTCAGAAAAATGAACTTGAGTCAAAAAAGTAGAGCAAAACCAAGGTATGTAAATTTCATTTTTTTCCCAGGAGAATTAGAGACCAACTACCCTAATCCAGGCTTGGCAAAAGCCCAAGGACATAAGTTAAGGGCTAAGCCCTCAAAATTATGGAAGAACAAAAACTAACAAAAAAGTCTAAAGAGTACATATGGTCAGCATTTTGTATGCCATAGTGATGAATTTTTGAGGCCGTCAGAGGCAGTGTGGCATAGGGGGTAGAGGGTTATTGTTCAGTTGTTTTTCATTTGGGTCCAATTCTTCGTGATCTCATTTGGAGTTTTCTTGGCAGAGATATTAGAGTGGTTTGCCATTTCCTTTTCCAGTTCATTTTACAGATGAGGAAATTGAGGGAAACTGAGGAAATGACTAGCCCAAGGTCACACGGCTAGTTTGTGTCTAAGGTCATATTTGAACTCAGGAAGATGAGTCAGTCTTCCTGCCTCTAAGCAGTAGACAGAGCCAGTTTCAAAGCCAGGAAGTCCTGGGTTTAATGACCACCTCTGACACATTAGATGGGTAAGTAACTTAACGCGAGTGCTATCAGCAGCTCTCTAAGACTATAATATTGCAAAGGAGGTGCTGTCTTGAACTTGTAAACAGAATTTCTCACCTGGGATTTCCCTCTACCAATGAGACCAAGAGGTCCAGTTTCAGACCATTCTTGTGGTTTTAACAAAGCTGATCCTGAATTGCATGGGGAGAACTTAGTTGTGTTCAGTTTGAGAATTCCCATTGTCTTGGGGAGAAGACTAGAAGCTAGGTTTAAGCAGGAATTAAATAAATGCCTTGGTAATAGGAGCTTCACAATTTTAAGATACGTTTGAAATAAAAATTTAAAAATCATCTGCTTCCTTAGAAGTTTCTAAAGGACATTTATTAGTTCTACCCAGTTCATACTTGGGATTCTGGAAATCCCAAACAGGATATAGCTCACTTGTAAGCAAACCATCTCTCCATAGTTATTAGCCCCTATTTTTATCAAGTATTTACTGTATGTAATATATTGTTTATTTTTAAAACCCCACCGTTTTCCCAATCTGGATAAACTTGATTTATCACCTAGATATCTCTATTACATGGCATACTGATAATCACATGCTGCAATCCAGGGATAGCCAACAGTGTCCAGATACATCCTAATGTCTAAAAATGCTTTGGTATTGATTTACATTTTAAAAGTTTTACATTTGTAAAAGTTTACAATTTAAAAACTGACATATTTAAAAGTATTTTTGGTTGTTCAGTCGTTTCTTTTTGTGACCCCATTTGGGGTTTTCTGGGCAAAGACCCTGGAATGGCTGACGAGAAATTGAAGCAAATAGGGGTTAGGTGACTTGTCTGGGGTCACCCAGTGTCTGAGGCTGGATCTGAACTCAGATTTTCCTCACTCCAAGCCTGATGCTCTATCCACTTCAAAGTGATTAAATGTCCAAGAGAGTCAGTTAACAGTAAAACTACAGCTGGAATTTAGGTCACCTGGTTTTACTGCTTGCTAACTTTTTAAAAATTTGCACGGATTCTTTGGTTTTTACTTTCAAAATTCATCCCTTTTTCCTCCTTTATTTCCCAAGACATCTCTTGTACCAATTTTTTTTAAAGCAGTTCAGCAAAATAATACACATCTGCGTTTGACCACATATACAATGTTCCAAAACCATAGTCATCTACCCCATCTAAAATGATGTACTGTCTTGTTTCTTAGGAGAGAGGAAGCTTTTCTTATAACGACAACAAAAAATGTAATTTTGCTTAAGAAGATATAACCCTGTAACATAAGAGGTGCCAGTTTTCAACCTGGCTAAACTTGCAATTCTAGGATTTAGAGCAGGAAGAGACCTTAGAAATCTAAGCCAATCCCTCTTTGCTCATGAGAACAACGTGAGGCCCAAATGAAGTGATTTGTCCAAGGTTACACATGTATTAAGTAGCTATAATTCAAATCCAGGCCTGCTAAATACACACCAGTCTACTATTCTTCTTACTATTTTACTAGACCTCTTCATGGACACCTTTCAATTCGATTTAATTCCACTTGGCCTTTATTGAGCTTGCTAGACTCTGAGAAAATAAAGACAATTGTTAAAAATAGTTCTTTCTTTCAAGAAGCTTGTAATCTAAAGGGAGAAGAGATTATGATACGTATGCAGATGAATAAGTTCTAAATCTATATTAATTATACTAATTACATACTAATTGGGCACCAACAAGCAGAGAACCAGGAAAGGTCTCTTTTCAGAGTTTATTCTTGAAATGTGCTAAGGGTTCTCAAGAGGCAAGGGACGAGGAGGCAGAGCATTCCAAGGAAGAGGAACATCTTGTGCAAAATCAGAGATAGGAAATGGAATGTTGTGTGTAGAAAACAGCTAGAAGAAGCCCAGTCTGGCTGGAAGATGGAGTGTGTGAAGGGGAGAGCAGTGTGCAGTCAGCCTAGAAAGACAGGTTGGAGCTACACTGTGAAGGATCTAAATGGTGAAAGAAGTTTGTGTTTTAACCTAGAGACAACAGGGAGACAGCAAAGTTTCTTGGGCAAGAGAGTAGCACACTCAAATCTATGCTTTAGGAATATCAATTTGGCAGCTTTGTACAAGATGGGTTGAACAATTAATATGGTTGTGATGGAAGTCAAGGTTGGAGATGAACTGTATCAGCGGTTCTCAACCTGTGGGTTATGTTTAATTTGTAACAATGAAAATACATCCTGCGTATCAGACATTTACATTACAATTCATAACAGTAGCAAAGTTACAGTTATGAAGTAGCAATGAAAATAATTTTATGGTTGGGGTCACCACAACATCAGGAACTGTATTAAAAGGTCCCGGCATCAGGAAGGTTGAGAACCACTGAACTATATGGAAGAAGAAATAACAGAACCTGGGCAGCTAGATGGTACAGTGAATAGAGCACCAGTCCTGGACTCAGGAGGACCTGAGTTCAAAAGCGGCCTCAGACACTTAACACAAAACTAGCCATGTGACCTTGGGCAAGTCATTTAACCCCAATTGCCCTGCCCTCCCCCCTTCAACAAGCAAAAAAAATAAAAATAAAATAACAGAAGCTGGCAAATTATTGGAGACATAAGATCAAGGGAGAGGGGCAGATGACTCCAAGGTAATGAACCTGAAAGATTAGGAGAATGGTAGTACCCCTGGCAGAAACAGGGAAGTCAGGAGGAAGAGTGAATTGGACATGCTGAGTTTCAGGAGGGGGTGTGGGTGTGTGGGTGTGTGTATGTGTGTGTGTGTGTGGGTGTGTGTGTCTGTCTCTGCTTGTGTTCCTGGAGTCAGGAGGAGTTCAAACCCAGGCTCGGACACTACTTGTGTGAACCTGGCCAAGTTACTTAAGCCCTCTGCCTCCAAAAATATTTTACAAGTTTTTGGTTAAGTGACTGAGAATTGAGATCATGGAAACGGATGAAGTCATCAAGAGAGTACAGACAGTCCAAGAGAGAGCCCTGGGATATACTCACACTTAGGGGTCTGGACATGGATGACCAAAATCAGACAGGTAGGAGGAGATTCAAGAGAAGGCAGGGTGATAAAAATCCAAAAAGTCTCAAGTTTCCAACAAGGGGTGTATAGTCATTTACATCAAATGACATAATACAGAAAGGATTTAGCAAATGGAGTCAAAGAGAAAATTTAGCAATAGAGATCACTGATGTGCTTGCAGAGAGAACTTTCTCTCTATTGGTAGGGAAGGCTTGTTCATGCTGGTTTTCTATTATTCTCATGGCTACACGCGTTAAACTTCACTCCATCCCTAGCCCTGCAGGTTTTTTCCCCGACCCAGCCTTTCAAATTTCAGTGGGATCCTGCTCCTTTGATCTTGAAATAGTTACTTTGGTTCCCTAATTGTGTCAGTATCTTTTACATGTTAAAGCACAGCAGAACCAATTTTTTTAAAAGGGATTCTTATCCCCATTTTATTATTTTTATTTTTATTCATTTATTCATTCATTTATTTTGCTCTTTTTGGAGGGGGGAAGGTAGGGCAATTGGGGTTAAGTGACTTGCCCAAGGTCACACAGCTAGTTTTGTATTTGTGTTAAGTGTCTGAGGCCAGATTTGAACTCAGGTCCTCCTGACTCCAGAGTCGGTACCTAGCCACCCCAGCAGAACCAATTTAAACATTTCTCCTTGCTATTTCTACTACCCCAAAGATCATCATTTTCCTAAAAATGAAATACCATGTTAATAAACATCTTAGCAGGCATGTGATCTAACAGTCACTGATCTTTCTTTTTCTACTTAACTACAATGCCTCTCATAAATATAGCAAGAATATAGTCACTCAGGTCAGATATACTAAGCAAAAGCGAAACAGGACTAGGTAATCATAAATCCATCAATCAATAAGCAATATTTATTAAGTGGCTACTGTGTGCCAGAAACTGTGCCAAGCACAGAAGAGTTATTAGAATCGTCTGAAATAAATAATCTACTTGGAGCTTATCGCTGATTTGGTCAATTTGGACAGTATGGCCAAACACAGAATCCTAGAGTTGGATGAACCTTATAAGTTAAATCAATGGGCACTTACCGTCTGCATGCCAAATAGCCTCAACTTCTACTTTTTGCAGGAATTCTGCCAGGCATCGAGTCATACTTCATTTGCTACTGTACAGACCCTGCTGTAGGGGCAGCTAGGTGAATAGAGGGCCAGGCCTGAAGTGAGGGAGACCTGAGTTCACAGCTTCAGACACTAGCTGTGTGACCCTGGGCAAGTCACTTAACTCTGTTTGCCTCAATTTCCTCATCTGCAAAAGGAGCAGGATAAGGAAATAGCAAAACCGCCCCAGTATCTTTGCCAAGAAAATCCCAAATGGGGTCACAACTGAACCGTCTGAACAATAGACCCTAACTAAGCACCTGCAATGTTGCCATTCAATTCAGACTCAACACATATGCTATGCTGCTTTGCCAAAACAGGATTACAACCGTCCCCCAGAACGGGATATTCACATGTGTTCTGAGAGGAGAGAACAGATAGGAATAAAACAAAATGGTACAGTGAGAATAGTTACAAATTTGGAGTCACGGGATCCAGATTCAAATCCCCGCTCTGCTGCTTATTACTCATGTGACTTTGGGCAAGTAACTTACCTCTTAGCTTATTTCCAGATCTCAATCTATGACTCTATATGATTGTATGAGCTATATGTAGTTTTTCCAACCACCCACACTTGAGAATGTTTGCCTATACAAAGTTTCTGAAATGGAATTAATCTACTCATTTTCAAGCCTGAGGCTATTTCTTAATCTCTACATACATACCTGTTCCAATATTTTCAAGGTCAGCAAGTAAAGAGCTGGATCAAATTTTATCATATACTCCAGAATATATTCAGCAACATACATCGGATCATACCTTTAGACCAGGAAGAGACCTTTGAGGTCATCTCACTGAAAGCCCTCATTTTATAGGTGCAAAAAAACAACTTCAAGGAATTAAGTGATTTTTCCCAAGGTCACACAAGTAATAAGTGGAGAAAGGATTTAAATGCAGCTACTCTGACTCCATGGACAACATGGACATATGTGTATGTATCTACATAAACTGTTTGGCCAATTTTTATCATTGGATCTATAAATACTGTTAACTATTTCATCAATAAATGGAAGTTACCCAGCTTATCAAAACTAACTTTAAGTTATAAAAGTCCTAGCTCATCTTTCTGTTTAAGATTTGATTATTCCTAAAAGTGTTAGGTAAATGAAGGGTATACCAAGGCACCAGGATAACAACTATCCTTACTCAGAAAACAAATAATTTACAACAAGAAAATCAAAAGCTAAAGTTGCCTAGCATTGTAATCTAATATAAGACCATAGAGTTTAGCCCTAAAGAAAAACGTATTATATAAATAATAGCTATTTTCTTGAATAGAAAGATTTGCATTAATAGAAAGGCAAAGAAATTTTGTCTCCAAGGCATAATACCTTAGACAAATCTAATTCCCTAAACAACAAAATGAAATGTGTCTTAACAACAGGCCTGGGTTTGAATGTCAGAAGATGTAAATCATTTTCCTAGTTTCCAAACTTTAAATTTCTACAGTTAAAAAAAAAAGAGAGACCTACCGAAAAGAAAGAAAACAGCATCCAAGTAGCAATCATGACCTTATTACTTTGCCTTTCGGTTACAACCTGCTCTTGAGAATGGCTTATTACTAACAGTCCACACAGGTCTCTTTCTTTTCCCCTTTCTTCGGTTTTCGGCTTCATAAACAATGGGGCAGATATACAATAAGCATGCAGCTGCTTGAGTCCCAGGTCACAGAGGAGAAGGCAAAGAAAAGTGGGAACTGAGCTGCTTATTTTGGTATGTGATAACAGCTCCCAACGCTGCTGCAATAAGCCAGAAAGAAAGCAAGGTAAGCTGACCAGAGCTCTCCAGTTCAAAGGTGCAGTCTGGAACCATATTGGAGAGCCTTCAAGGGCAAATGAAACGGAAGGAGAAAGTGTTTGTTTATTTTCAAACACTTACTAATCAGATGTTTTATCAGATGGTGACTCAAAAAGCACCTTTTAATTCAATTAATAATATAATAGGTCAACTTCATATTCTCCTATGTATAAATTCCTGCTAAAGGAGTTTACACACCTTTAAAAAAGGTCAATGAAAATAATACAACTACTGATGAATAACCTTCAAGGCTTCTTCTGTAAAGCAGCTTTCCTATTCTGTTTTACATAAGGAAGAAGAGTCACGAGGAATTGTGTTTACTGTAAATACAAGTTCACAATATTAGCTGGAACAAAAGCCCTTTAAGAAGAGAAAAAAAAACCAGTTTCAGACAAAAAAAAAAGGTATGGGAAGAAGAAAAGCATTCAGTGAAAGTCGATCTGAAATTAAAGTTAAGCATAAACATCTTTGTTAATAATGGAATATGAGAATGCTTCTAATCTGGACAAACAGTTAAAATCCTACCCTATGTTACTGAAATTGTTCAGAAAACTATAGGGTTTTGTTTTGTTTTTTTCTGGCAAGGAAAGAGACTTTTGCAGAAAAAGATACAGGAAATGATACTTGGCTAAAAAAGTAACCAGTTGGCTAAGTAAACATAAAGTAGGCTTTCTTAAGTCATTGAGAGGGAGTATAGTCTGCAGTCTAGTAGAGACAGCAGGTAAAATGTCAGAAAATATGTTCAAGTCCTCCTATTATTATGCTATTATTATTATCACCTCCTATTTAGTCAGGCACTGGGGATATAAAAAGCAGTCCTTGCCTCCAAGGAGTTTACAATCTAATTTAATGTAAACAGCTGTTACTTTGATCCACAGATCAACTGGCTTGCCTTTCAGACTGTGGTAGCAGGTAAGTTTCATGAGTCACGACATTCTAGTTTTTTCTATTCCTCATGATTTCAGTAGAAATCATAATGATACACTGCTGAGAATACAGGAAACCCTCAGTAAATCCAAGTTTCGATCATTAGAGTTTTTATCAATCAAAATCAATACATTTCCCAACATCAGTAGTAGATCAAGTGTAGCTCTACTCTGCTTGGGTCTTTTAAGAGACGTGCTACTATTTTTCACTAAAAAAGTCAACTTTTTCAAACTGTTTTCAGAAAGGCTAAAGATTCACCTTAGTTTGAAAGTTTTGAAGTTTAAATAAGATAATAACTATATAAACATCGCTGTATACAAACAAATGTACTTCCCCTTAGAAAAATGTTAAATAGTCTTAAAAGGCAAATAGGTCTTATAATTCTTTTCCAAAAATTCTATAAATTGGAACCATTAACTCTAGTAAACTGGTACACAATAACAGAAGAGTGTAACATAGCACAAACAGTAATGTATTATGAATGAGAAGACCTAGGAGTATAAGTCCCGGGTCCCTCACTAACTTAGTGAAGGTGAATCACTGAATATTGAGGTTCCTTATCTATAAAATGGAGATAAATACTGACAGAATAGGACTGAAATTTTAAGAGCAAAGAGAAAATCACAGTCTTCTTGACTGACCAGAGTGCTTTGTTTCAAGGTAACATTGATGACTTAAATACAACAAAGTTCATAAAATTGGCAATGATCACAAGGACAAGAAAAGGTGTTTGATATTGACGACCCAAGTTCGCTCTCGCTGAACCAAGTGCAAGTAAATTTCATTCCCAGTAAGAGCCAGTCACAATGCAGTCATGAAACATACCACCACCATGAGAAATACTTTAAGGTCAAATACCCAATTATGAATGCACAAGCAGATCTTCTCCACCCCGTCCCCCCAAATTTAACAACAAAACACTGTTTTCTTCTGTGATAAAATAAATGCATCTTTTGTTTTTATTTTTAATCCTTTAAGAGGTATGGCAACTTCAAAAAGATTTATTTCTAATTAAAGCAGCAGTAGTCTAAAGAAAAGCTTTTGATGAAAACTGTCCTTATCTCCATAGTATTTAGAAATAGAAGATAAACACTGATAGTATTTGGATGATATGTGGACACCTCAACAGCCATCTAGGCAAACATACATATGAAAAATATCCTCCACTCTAACGTATTTGATAAATCATCTAACCTTTGCTTAAAGTCTTCCAGTGAAGGGCAAATCCCCTCCATTTCTGCATTGCATTGTTAGGAGGGCAGCTAGGTGACACAGTGGATAGAGGATAGGGCCTAGAGTTAGGAAGACCTGAATTCGAATTCCACCTCAGACACTTATTAGTTTGGTGACTCTGGGCAAGTCACTTAACCCTGTTCACTTTAGTTTTCTCTAACTGTAAAATGAGCTATATAGAAGGAATAGCAAAGCACTCTAATATCTTTGCCAAGAAAACCCAAATGAGGTCATGAAGAGTCAAACATGACTGAAAACAACTGGACAAAAATTGTTAGGTAGGTTTTCTTGACAACAAACCTAAATGTGCTTCTTTGCAACTTGGGCCCATCATTCCTAATTCTGCTCTCCAGGGTCAAACAGAACAAGTCTTTGGCATCATAGTTCTTGAAATACTTGAAGATAGTCACTGTATTCCCCTTAAGTTATTTTCCTCAGGGTAAACATTGCCATTTCCTTTATGGGATTCTTATATGGCATGGACCCAAGGCCCTTGGCTATCCTGGTTGCCCTCCCCTGGACCCTCAATCTATCAATCGCCTTCATGCCTACAACATTCCAGTAACAGTTTGACCAAGTCAGAAGAGTACAGAAGGGCTATTACCTCCTTACTCTGAGACATCATGACTTTCCAAAAGCATCCTAAAACTGCTTTCAATTTTTCAGGTGTTATTATCATAGGGCATGATGTTTTTCAAACAAAATGTGATCTAATCATAACTTTCCTATATTTTACTTGTAAGTTGATTTTTCTGAATCAAAGTGCATATATATATATATATATATCCCTCTTAAATTTCATTTCATTATATATATAATTTGAGTCTTGAAGGGCCACTTGCATGGGACACTCTCCTCATCGGTGGAGAATGATTACTCAATGCCGTGCCCCTGTAAGAACTGGTGAGAGTGAGAGAGAAGATGCACAATTCCAACAGGTCCATGAAGGAAGAAGGACTCTGGAAAGGAGCTAACAAGCAGATAAGCTGGCAGTCTCTATAATGCCCCATCCCCTGCTCGCTACACTAGACTCCAGGCATTTTCTCCTTGGGTGACATCTGGGACTCTTGGTTGATCTGAGTTATTTTACTTCCAATGGGAGAACTGTATTGTCTGGTATGTATTTTATTTATGCTTCCTCTAATTCCTATTAAATTTCTAATTTAATTTCTTTCCTTCTAATTTGCTATTGACTAGAATAAAATGGAATTGCTATTTCCTAGGTGTGTTCATTACAGAACTGGCATCTGGGTGTATTTTCAGCTTCGGGCCTCCCTTTCTTAATAAGGAATAATAATCAGGAATTTTCAGAAATAATAAGAAAATTACTTTTCCTAGAATAATATTTAAGGGAACAGACAGATATCATCCTGCCCAGTATCTCCTCCCTTTGAGAAGAACAGAGTGACCAGTCTCTGGCCCCAACATATTATTATCCCTTGGCATGAATCAAAGTCTCCCCTGGAGAATGATAGGTGAGGAGACATAAAAAATATGTAAATAAGTAATGATAATAATAAATAAATAAAATAAAATTCTTACTTCCTTGTGAGCCATATCTTTCAAGTTCCAAGTCTGTGATATATAATCCTATGATATCCCATAATTTAAATATTAAATGGAGGAGCCAATTTTTCTTCACAACTTTTTGAGGACACAAAATTGAGCAGATCAAGATGCATCAAATAAATTGATAAGCTGACATAAAATCAACAGAACTTTATATGCAACAGGCACTGTAAAATTCCACGTGAATACTTCTTTTAAAAAATCCCTAGGAGGCACCGAGCTGGCATGGCACAGTAAACAGAGCACCGGTCCTGGAGTCAGGAGGACCTGAGTTCAAATCTGGTCTCAGACACTTACACTTAACTAGCTGTGTGACCTTGGGCAAGTAACTTAACACCAATTGCCTTGCCTTCCCCCTCAAAAAAAAATTCCTAGAAGCAGCCCCTAAAAATAATGCAAGGGAATTCCTATGACACATTCATTCAACAGCTGTCTCAAGGTCAATCTGCTTTACTGTTCTAGAGCTACAAAAATGATGAAATTCAGACAGTTTTTAGGTGTGTAATGTTTAAAGGATAAGCAGAGTTCAGTTTCTAGATACAGCACAGAAACTGATCATACATATAATTATTATTATTCACCTTAACATTAAGCCCACTCTTCCAGCATATCACAATATTTCTGCACTCTCGATTCTGTCATCCAACATATCAGCTGTTTCCTCCCAGTCTTTTCTAAATATAAACATGTCAGCCAACACACACACACATTGTCACCGGAAAGAAAGCTCAATTTGGAGCTGGAAGACCTTGGTGTTCAGGTCCTTGCTTTGAAAATTATTACTAACATACCCTCAAACAAGTCAATTAATGTCACTGGCTCACAAGGAGGAGGTTGGACCACGTACCCCTTTTCTAGGATCAGATCTGTTATGATCATAAAATAAGAATCTGAACTTGACTGTTTCTACTTTAAAACAAGGCACTAAATAAACTCCCAAAACAGTATGCATAGAAGAACTAAAAGGTTAAGGATGAGGTTCCAACCATCACTAATTTATTGTCAATGCTTTCCAAATAATCTTATAATAAATTAAACATATCATCCCCATCACAAAAGGCTGAGTGTTGAGTTTTTAATTTTAAACTACTTATTAACTATGCTAAAAGAAAAAGTAGGGTTTGGGGTGGAAGCTGCCATTTCAGTCTTTTTAGTTTTGCTTAATGTGTTTTCTTCCTGGTTTATGGCATGGCAATGACAAATTCATCTAAACCATGCTCACTGATAGAGCAATCCACAAACACTTGTGGGAGACCCTGCTAACATCTCTTATCTAGAGTCTTTCAATAAATTCTGTCTGGCTGAAAAACATGACTGGTAAATGATGCACTCACCTCTAGGACAGAGGCATTAAGATAAGACTGAAAGACTGAACCTTCAGTGCTTTGTATAAAAGGGTAAATATTCTGTTTTTGTACATTCTGTGCTTTGGAATAAGACCAGGTTATTATACTAAATCCACACCTGTGAATTACAAACTCATTACATTTGAGTTTAAGTTACAAACGCAAACAATTTTATTGTACCCAGTGAGCAAAATGATAGAAATCTGTCCTAAGGTCTTAAAATTTGGATGTTGTTTTTAGTACATTCCTGAATCTGGATGAGGAATTATATTAAAGAAGAATTTAAGTGGTGGTTTATAATGCCTTTGAGTTACTTAGCTTGAGAGTAAAGTGATTCTATCTAACTAATAAGTCCATTTTAAAACTACTTCTATTCTCTTATTAATGTTCTCTTTTCAAAGTGCTATAAATAAATAAATATTCTATAAAAACACTCAGTCACCCTCATAAGCAGGAAACTCAGTCATGTCACAAGGGCAGTGTCTCAAGTTTATCACAGAATATTCTACTTTTCTCTATTCTCCTGAAAGGGAAACCAAACCCCCATACATACTAGCTTTGGAGCAGAAAACAGTTTGGAATTTTGCATTTAAAGGGACCACGAGGCACCACCAACAAAAACAGAATATAACTGAGGCATTTCAATAGGCACAGTAACAATCTGATGATTCGGGGGTTGGGAAGGAGAGAAATTTGAAGAAACCCATTAAAGGACAAAAAAAAATCCTTTAATGATGTCAAATTTAAACAGAAATGGGCCTACCAAAAATGTATGTAAGGATCCCTGCTGGCTGCACATTGACTTAGAGAAAACCACATAGTAACATCTATGTTCTGCATGTCTCAATTACATTTTAAGCTTCTCTTCAGTGTTGCGGCCCCTGTGTTGGACACCTCTGCTTTAAAGAATCTTCAATTCCTTTCCAGTTTAATTCATAAAATTCCAAAATGTGCTAACATTTGGGGTTTTTTTTCTTTACAAGAGTTATCTACTAGCTTCCAAAACAACACACACATACACACACACACACACACACACACATATCAAGGCAAAGATGATTTAAAAGAGAACTTGCAAACTACAGCTTAGAGAAATCAATCTCTGGCTCAAAGCAATCATGAGCAGAACCAATCAAGGTCTTTCCATAGCAAAGCACAGCACTCTTTTCACTATGTCGAACCTGTCTAGATGAAAGTAAAGATTTACTTTACCAACAATTCATGGAATTAGCTACTCCTTTTGTTCCGATCCTGCCGAAGGAGCTTCCAGTAAAGTCCTATGTGATTGGAAAGTTGACCAAACTTGCAACAGTGACACTGAGGGTATATTGCAGATTCAGAAAAATTGCTGAGTTACAAATAAGCTTCTTATCAAAAACACTAATAAAACAAAATTATGTAAGAAATTATTTTCATTGCCTTTGAATACTGGTTTTTAAGGACACAATAATAATAACTAGCATTTATACAGTGCTTTAAGAAGGGCAAAACACTTTTATACACACACGATCATTTGATCTTTACAATGCCTCTGGAAGTTGTGACCTTATTTTACTGATGAGGAAAGCAGGGTTTAAAGCAGTTGTCACACACAGCTAGTGTCTGAGATGGGATCTGAACTCAGATATTTTTGACTACAATTACATCATCACCTTTTAGGGTGAAAGATGAGGGAGGGGAAGGGCAGAGAGAAGAAGATATTTTTCCAGGGATCTTTCAAAGACATTGGTAGTTGATAATACTGGCCCTTTATTCTGTATAATTCCTCTTAAAAACAAGGCTTTTTTTTTAGTAGAGTTATGTCATTAATATTATGCTTACAGTTACTTATTATAACTGGGTTTTTCTGGCTTATAAATGGAATAAAGAAATGGGGGGGGAGAATAAAGAATAGGTGAGAGAATGGAAAGAGAGGACAATGAGATGCTTGAGAAAGAATGAAGGCAATCAGAAAGAAGAAGAGATTTTCTTGAGGTCACTGGTCAAGAGTTGTCCTAGAAAAGGAAGGAGGTTAAAGAGAAAGTATGTAAGAGACTGCATGAAGGAGAGGTAATGGCTGTGAGCCCAGAGAAAGAGAGAAGGAAAAAGGGAAAGTCTGAGGCAAATTCAGATATATGCATCCTTCAAAATATAACAAACACACAAAGAATCTTTATAGGTTAAACTATTTTTTGGTTTTGGAAACGAACATTAGATATAGGAGAGGCGGTGCATAAAATGATCACTTTTGGTATACAGAATACAGTGGTTTTTTTCCAAATTATTAAAACATAATACTTAAATTTATTTTAATATATTTAATTTTTGCCATTCAAGGAGTTGCAAGCTATTGGATTTTGGCAAGGTTTTTGTGAGGTTTATGGGAAGCAGGGCAAAAACCTGAGAACAAAAGAAACCATCAACTTTAAAATGAAATAAAACCAAGGCTCAGGTTTCCAGTCCTTAGAGGCCTAGCCAGAAAGAAAATAACAACCTTTATAAGATCAAAAGTCCAGGGGAAGCCCCCTAGCAAACAAAGAATTGAATGCTTCTTCCCTTTCTTGTGTAAATGACAACGCCCCCAGAGGCAGAAATGCACATTACTCTTTCTCTATAGAGCCCTTTGGTCTCAACTTGGAGGTTTTGTAGCAAGTGATCTGATACCAAAGAGCTTTGTATTGAAAAATCTGCCGTTTGCAAAATAAAAAAAAAAAGAAAAGTACAGTTGGAGAAAAAAAATGAATGGGTCAGGAAGCTGCTGGGTCATTCTACCTCACCATGTGCTACAAAATTCTCAAGTACTATAATTTAAGAAATCATAAACTTCCAAGTTTTGTCTATATTTTAAAAGGGAAGCTTCAGCTAAAATTATTTGGTTCTCACTTATTAAAATTAAAACCATAAACTAAATTATTTGGAGTTATTGGTTAAATCAAGTATTTACAAAAGTAATTTTGTGAAAGGAAACTTGGTAATTATGCAAAGAAAGGACCTTGAAAAATCTCCTTGTAACTAGTTTAATTTGCTATAGTAACATCAGGATAAATTGTAAGCTGTTTTTAAGGAAGGGAAAATATTTGTACAAAGAAATGTTTTGCAAAATCTTCTGTGATTTTTAGAAGGCTTACTAAATTTCCATGTGCAAGCTAATTTGCTGAGTTAATAATTTGATGACAATTATGTCCAAATCTACTGTGAATTTTGAGTTTCATTTCTAGATTTGTTGTGTCCTTGGACTGACCTTAAATGGGTGCTTTCAGAGAAAAAAAGGGTCAGAGTCAGCCCCTGAATGGGAGGTAATGAGTTGTAAGTGGGAAAAAGCTTGCGGCTTAGACCTGAATTCATTGCATGGCCCAAACAAGAGTTAAAATTAATGTTTAAACTTAGATCCTAAGTATAAGATTCAATTCCTGAACTATCTTGTTCTTGCAAATTGAGTATGGTTAGGATAAATAAGCTTGAGAAAGAGATGCAAATCTATTACAGTAGTAACTTAATGGGAAATTTTATTTTAATGTTGTGATTTAATCAGGAAGTAGTACATGTGTAGGAATATGCATGTGACTCCTTAAGACTCACCTTAAAGATGCTGCCACCAATGTGAGATTATAGTCACATATCTGAAACTCTGATTGTTGGAACTTGCTCATGGAACAGACCTCATGGGACTGCTGACTGTTATTCTAAAGTCTGACTCCAGGTATGGAATGCTACTGAGT
>CM053583.1:258472646-258490623 GCA_028627135.1 Pseudochirops cupreus | reverse complement strand
GTGTGTGTGTGTGTGTGTGTGTGTGTGTGTGTGTGTGTGTGTGTGTGTGTGTGTGTGAGAGAGAGAGAGAGAGAGAGAGAGAGAGAGAGAGAGTGTGTGTGTGTGTGTGTGTGTGTGTGTGTGTGTGTGTGTGTGTGTGTGTGAAGATTCCTGGGGAACTGGCAGCTAGCTTATATCAAACTCCCCACTAGTAGGAAAAAGGTGTTAGTCCATTACTCTGACAAGGTGACTTAGTGGTTTTGAACTTTTGGGGGACTTGTTTAGCAGGCTTGAGGAGGCTCCTGTATCACTTACATACAGAGTAGATACACGGTCATCTTACAGGGCAGACATCAGCAGCCAGAGATGAGGAAGGGCCTCTGGGAGAAGAAGACTAGAGTTTCTGAGAGGCGGAGGTGAGAAGACAGAGAAGTCTAGCCATAGTTTAAGGAGCATGTGTGTCACCATGCTCAGAAACAGAAATATTCAGTTAATTTGAAAGTTTTCTGCATTCTGCCTCGAGATTCATCTTACACAAGGGCCCTATTCTTTCAAAGGCTTCAGGAACTGGTATTCCTCTTGCAATGAAAGCATTAGCTTATTCATGAAGAATGAAGTTTTGGAAAAAAGATTTGTAGGAATATCCTGGCTAGACAGTTAAATTCTAACTGTTAAATTATCTCTTTTACCATGTGCCCATCCCCTTTCCCTTCAATCTGAAAAGTCAGCTGGTATGGAAAGTGATGGGCTTTGGTCCCATAAACATATCCAGCAGTTTCGTCAGTAACTATTTGTAGGAACTGAGCTCAATTCTGAAAATAACATAAGACCATCCAAGGTCACTGGAACCAAACCCACCACCTAGACAAAATTCTGAAATTCAGTACAATACTTCAAGACAAAAGGGCAGTGGGAAATCAGCGTCTATGCCAGGCTCATGGCAAATGTCAAAAAGATAAAAAAAAAAAACTTGAGGCAATTAAATTAGGGAGACAAAAAAAAAGTCAAGCGCCCTGATTCCAGAAGACGTTTAGCAAATACACAAACTGACTATCGAACGCTGACAAAACCTTTCTTCTCAAACCCAATTCTTACCTGGGATATTTTCTCATTTTAATTAAGAACCTCTACACAAAGCCAAAAAACGATGGCCGATCCTTCCCATCTAGGGAGGGCCATTCACAAGAAGAGCAATGGCTTTTCTATTACTAAGGGAATCTCATCAATGGGGCTGTGAAGGAAATTTACCCTGGAAACACAATTCTTTCTGCTGCTACTAGAAGAGGGCTTTCAAGACAGAGAGAGAGATATGCAGGGGCTGCTGTTTCAAACAGTTCTAGTACATGAGTGAAGAAACTAATTAGAGATGTGAATTTATCATGAAATAAATGAGAAGATCTGCCTTAACAGAAACTTTTATGGCAAAAAAAAAATACATACACATATGTGTGTAAATATATAAAATCACTTATTATATATGTACATATAATCTGCATGTACCTGTAATTGACACAACTTCAGAAAAAAAAATGGACAGAGAAAAAGTCCCCAAAGTCCAAGTTAGCAAGCTTTATTGAACTATATGTTGGTGATCCTTTGTCCTCTTTGGAGGGAATACCTGCATCAAATGAGCACCCAGGGCTTTTTCGAGTATCTATGAGTATTTTGAGAGCATATTAGATTGTAACAATTATTTTATCCAAAACCGTAATCCCAACTATCTACAGAGGACGAGGCTTACTATGCAAGTTTCAATTTTATAAAACTTTATTGTATTAAATGCAGGCAACTAGGTGGCAAAGGGGATACTTGGAAACAAGAGGATCTACGTTCACATTCTGACTCAAACACTAACTGTGTGTTATGGGAATCTGAAGATCTTCCCTGCCCCTAGGTCCTTTGATAGGCTTAAGTGACTCTGAGAACCTTCCCTGATTTGAAAGTATTTTCTGCCCCCCAATAGGCTGAATGTGGTCATATGGAGCCTGTGGCAGGAGGCTTGTTCTTTGGGAATGCCCACACCTTATTGTTTTGTGATTGGGCAGTGGGTCAAGAGGGCTGTGACGTTCTCTGATCCAGGAGAAGGCTATGTATACCCTGATGTGAGGTTTTGCTTTGGGGCTCACTTTGTAAAGAGTTTTGTGACTTGGTCAGATGAGAATCTGGGAAGCCGTTGAGCCCCCTGGCTTTGAAAAACCCAGATGTTGGTGCTTCCCTCTCTGGTAATTGACTAGGTATAGATGTAATGGTCAGACGCTGGAAGCCCGTCTGCTGATCTGTTTCTTTGTCTGCTTGTAACTTGTGTTTGCATTCTCTGAAGTTCAGGGTGCTGACTTTTTACCCTGAACTAGGTAAATGATATGTGTTTGATTGATTAAAGTAAGATTGTTAACCCATTTTGAGTTGCTTTCCTTTAGAAAAGCAGATCTAAGAACCTGTGCTAGCAGCTGCCCTGGAGATGCTAGGGTGCTTGCTGATACACTGTGTTAATGGAAAAGACACTTCATTTCTGCCTCAATTTCCTCATCTGTATAACCAGAATAATAATAGCACCTACTTCATAGGATTGTTCTGGGGATCAAATGAGATAACATATAGAAAGTGCCTGAAGTATAAATGCTAACTATTATGATGATGATGCTTAAAAGTCACATCTTAAAAAAACAGTAACACAAAGCAAAAAATTCTTGGTTATAAAAACTATGGCTACATCTTTTTGTTGAACTGTTCAGTTGTATTCAGTCATGTCTAACTCTCTCTGATTCCATTTTCTTGGCAAAGATACTGGAATGATTTGCCATTTCCTTCTCCAGCTCATTTTTCAGATGAGAAACTGAGACAACAGTTTAACCCTGAAAACAGGGTTAGGTAAGTGACTTACCCATGGTCACACAGTTAGCAAGTGTCTGAGATCAGATCTGAACTCACAAAGATAAGTCTGATTCCAACCCAGCACTGCATCTACTGTACTACCACCCTCAAAAGAAACATTCTAAATGGATAAATGACAAAACTTTTGAGAGTTTAACATTTGGTGTGTTTCTCAGCATGAAAACTGAAATAAATACACTATTTATTATCTAAACAAAAGACGGCTAAAACACCTGCTAACCCAGTTAATGGATTTGTTAAAAGCAAGTCTATAACTGGAAAGTATAACTAGGACATCTAATCACATTTCAGATGGTCTCCCAGTCAACCACACTAAAATCAGTCCCTTTCTCATTCAGCTGCCTCAAAACACAAAGCCATTTACACAGACTCAAGCATTATTTTTTTTTTTTGCTTTTTGGAGGGCAGATGGGGTTAAGTGACTTGCCCAAGGTCACATGGCTAGTGTCTAAGGCCAGATTTAAACTCAGGTCCTCCTGATTCCAGGGCTGGTACTCTATTCACTGTACCACCTAGCCACCCCTCAAGCATTAACTTTAATGAAAATGTTATTCCTCAACTCTCCCCATTTATAACTTTTTTTCCAAAAATTTGATTTGTTTTGTAAAGAATCTCTCCTAGGGGCAGCTAGGTGGTGCAGTGAATAGAGCACCAGCCCTGGAGTCAGGAGGACCCGAGTTCAAATCTGTCCTCAGACCTGTAACACACACACACAAAAAACCTAGCTGTATGACCTTGGGCAAGTCACTTAACCCCAATTGCCCTCCAAAAAGCAAAAAAAAAAAATCCCTTCTAAGAAAAAGGTCATTTTAAATTGCCAAAAGCTAATCTTTAACTTCCTGTTTTTACTGAAAAGTCCTTATCAATGATGATGCAAAATAAATGATATTTAAAGACTTATGCACATTATTATCACAGCACTTTTGAACAGCAGAACTATAATGCAATAACTTTAATAAACATATAATGCAGGCTATGTCCTCTGAGATATATCTGAAAAACTGTCCAAAGCACAGGTAAATAAGAAGGTGAATCAAAAATCCTAATGCAAGGAAGCAAATGATTTTTATAAGAAAGGAATATGGCAGCTATTTGGTAAAAGTATAAGCTTCATGGGGGTCGGGAATGGTTTTCATTTTGTTTTCCTGTCCCTACAATGCTTATTCGAGTGATCTGTCATTAGTAGGCACTTCATAAATGCTTACTGAATTGGGAAAAAGAGCCACACCTTATTGAAAAGGGGAAAAAAAAATACAATGGGTTGTGGCATTATCCTCACTCATGTGAGGAAACCCAGAAAAATTAAAGCAGGGAAGTATGGTGGAAAGAATTTTGGTTAAGTATTATTAAGAAAAAGCAACAACGTTGTCATCAGGATGTACTTACAAATGATCTGGACGAGAGGAGAAAATAGCAAATGAGCAGAGGAAACAACCTGACACGGCATAATGATCCGGTAGTAAATGAGGATTTCAACCACATGAGCATTTGTTGAAGTTCTGTCTTTGCCAAAAGGCAGGGAAGGTGATAAATTATTGAGGAGCCGTTATCCAAAGTTCAATTTTTCAAAAGGCTGAGGAAGCAGGAATGAGAGCTTTTTTCTATTTTGGACCTGATTCTGAACAAAAGGGAGATTAGCTACTTAAGTAGAAATGATGGAAATCTTGAAGGGAAAGGACCATCTACTCTATCTTACAATTAGTAAGGGAGAAAAGGAAAATTGGGTTTAGAATTGCATATTCCCTAGAATCTGGAATGGGATTTCAAAAGGTAAGAGAAATTTTGTATATGTATGCATGCATGTGGATGTGTATATATGTATAGGCATAGGTATATGTGTATACATCTGTACAGGTGCATGTATATATATGTAAGTATATATACATGTGTGTATGTGAATACACACAATCTAAAATGATAGAAACTATTCCATGGGAGACAGAAAGTTGTAAGGAATGGGGTTCCAATGACAGAAACAAACTACTGCAAATGTGGGAGAAAAAATGTAGCTGTCCAAAGAGTCTGATGTGGACGTACAAGGAACTCAGCAAACAACTTGGGTTTTTAAGAGACATGTATAGAGAATGAAAACAAAGGCATGTAACCAAAGGGGAATTTCGAAATGTGACATGGTCTTGTAAAAAAAAATGCTAAAGCTCTGAATAGCTTTAGAAATACACAGGACAAGAAAAATAACTTTAAAAAAAAGCTATAGTGACAAGAGAGAGTTTAAAGAAGGTATAGGATCTTTACTGCTCAAGATAAACAGGTTAAGTATAATGGACAGAAGGCATAATTATTCAACTCATGTGCTTTCATTTTAACTAAGAAAAATGTTCTTCAGACTGTCAAGAATAGACCCCTCCTCCCCAAAAAAGGGTTGAAATTAAGATAGGTAAGTAGGTGCTGAGAACATACCTCAGTTGCTCTCAACTTGTTTCAGTCACAGGATTGTATCAGCCAGCACCCTAGTGTACCCAGGATGGCCTATTAGCATGGGTTCTTTGATCCGCTTTTAAAGGAAAGACTGCTCAAAAAGGGGTTAACAATTCTACTGTTAATTACATTCACCAGTTCAGAGGGAAAGGCCAGCACCCTGAATGTGGAGAAAATATAAGCAGAAAAAGGAGCACAAAGACCAACAGACAGAGCTCTAGTTGTCTGAGTGATGCAATATTGCTATATACTTTGCATCGATCATTGGGTTGAGGGAGCACAGAAATCTGAGCAGTCAGGGGGCTCTGAACAAACAGTCACTCAGTCTTGACCAAGAAATCAAAAGGTCCTTCTCATGAGCGAACCCCCAAAGCAAAATGCCAACCTCCAGAATATGTAACAAAGACTCAGCATCTGATTGGCTTAGTGCCAAGAATCCTCGTGCCCCAGCACTTGACTGGAAACGCCCTATAACTCAGAATCTGATTAGTGCTGAGCCAGGGTTCTATGTGCCTAGTGACAGACAGAGAAGATCTTCATTTTCCTTAACATTACAAAGACTTGGAGGAATGAAAACTCCAGGAGTCCAAAAGAACTAGCATATATGAATGCTGAGAGCACTGATCTCCAAAAAATCACAGTGACCAGAAGAGCTATTGGTTTGGAGACAGACAAATGTTTGAATTCCAAAGAAGATAAGCAAGTAGAATCTGGTACCTAGAGGCCAGGATGTTTGACTTCAATTTCTGGCAAAACATCGAGAACATGCATAAAAGAGTTGGTTTGTGAACCCCTAGAAAGGGAAATGGTGGTCACTGGAAACCAGCATAGCTTCATTATGAAGAGTGCATACCAGAGCAACATAAATTTTTTAATGGGTTTATTAGATGGGCAGAACATGGAAATGCCATGGAAATGTCTCTAACATTCTGTTAAACATGCTATCCTCAAAAACATGATGGAGAGCTGTAAACTAGCTGAATGATACTATACCAACATGGAGTCATTAATGGGTCAAATTAAACGGAGGCTGCTAATGAATCACACTATGGATTTGTTCTGGGCCCCGTGTCATTCAATAGTAACCAATGATTTGAATTAATGCATATATAAAAGAATCAACCAGCACTTATTAAGAACCTACTATGAGTCAGGAACTATGCCATGTGCTGGAGCTTATACAGACAAAAATGAAACATCTCTTTTTCCCTCAAGGAACTTACATTCTTCTCAGGGATACAACACCCACATATATAAACAAATGTACAATATATACAAAATACACGGTATTTTCAGTGGCTGGTGGAAGAAACACCAAGAGCTGGTGGGGGAATTGGGAAAGGCCATGTAGAATGCTGCTCTAGAGGCAGCCACGGTTTCCAAGAGAGAACAAGAAGGAATATTAAAGGTCCTGTATGAGGAACATCAAATGGGTCAATTTAGCTGAAACTGGGGGTGGTGGTGGTGGTGCAGGGTAATGTGTAGTAAGAATGAAAGGTACACTAGAGCCACACTGTGAAAGGCTTTGAATGCCAAACTAATTTATAATTTACCCTAGAGGTAAAATGAGAACTCTCTGAGCGAAAAAAGGGTTTGTGACATGATCAGACCTGGATTTTAAGACTATCACCTGAGAGTTGTCTGAAGAATGGATTGAAGCTCGAGGCAGGCGGACAACAATAGTCCCGGTGAGAGGTAATGAAATTCTAAAACCAGGGTGTCTGTAGCAGAGAAAGGGATAAATGCAAGGCGTATTGTGAACATGAAGGGGGCAAATGAGGGAGAATGACTCTGAGTGTGAAAACTTATGAGACTAGAAGGATGGCTGTGCCCTGGAGAGAGGAGGAGGTTTAGGAAAGATGATGACTTTGGGGTATCTGGGAACATCCAGCTGAAAAAAGATATACAGGCACGGGGGTATAGAAATCCATCTTGCCCTACTAGAAAGTTGGGGCTAGGGGAGGATATAAGAGAGAGCATATTGGGGGAAGGGGTATTCAGTAGGCTCACTATCTTGTGGGGGGGTAGGGGGAAAGATGGGGAGAAAATTTGTTAATTCAAATTCTTGTGCAAATGAATGGGATTAAAAAAAAAAAGAAAATGTCTAACAGTTAGTAATACAGGTGTGGCCCTCAAAAGACAGGCCAGGGCCAGAATATTTAGATCTTGGAATCATCTGCAAAGAGATCACAGTTGGGCCTATGGAAGCTGATAAAAGTGCTGAGAGAGTGTCTGGAACGCAACCCTAGAACACCCCCGAAGTCAGGAGGTGGGGTAACAGCGATGGTCTAAGAAAAGATGGGAGCCAACAGAAAGCAATGTCACAAACTGCAGAGAGGGGAGAATATACAAACTCAGAAGATGGTTTGTTATCAGCTACCTGACTTTGGGTACGTTGCTTAACTTCCCTGGGCCTTGGTTTCTTCCACTGTAAAATGAAGAAGAATTTGGACTAAATGGTCTCCACAGTCCCTTCCAGCTCTAACATGGTGTAAAGTACTGCAGAGAGGTTAAGGATAAGAACTGAGCAAAGGTCACTGTATTTGACAATTAAGAGATTACTGGTATCTTTGAGGAGAGCACTTTCTATTGACTGTTGAGGTCAAAAGTCAGAAAGCAATGGGATGACAAACAGGAGTAGAGACACAATGAAGAATGAATGTACTTTGTCAGAATTTGGTTGTGAATGGGAGGAGGGGATAGGGGGGCCCGAATGAAGACCTCAGTAAGGATAAGGGAGACCTTGGCATGTTTGCAGACAGCAGGGGATGAGCCAGGATGTCGGGAAAGACTGAAGTTTAAACAAAGAGGGGAAAGAGAGCCAAAGGCCAGGACCCACTGGAGGGGTTGGCTTTTGTGAGAAAGATCACTTCTTTATCATAGTATAGAGTAAAGGAAGACAGAACAGGGGATAATATCAAAGGGTCTTGAGGCATTGAACATGGAGACAAGCTTACAGTAAGAATGCCATCAATTTTTCTGTTAAGTAGGAGGTAAGGTGCCCTGCATAGAGGGGGTAGAATGGGAGGCTGGAGGAGAGATGAGGAAAACTGAAATGGTCAATATTTGCAATGTCTCAATGAGATCTACGTAACATAAAACTGCAGCAGACTCAGTACAGTAGGGTTTTCTTCCAGCATGGTTCTGGAATATGTAAATAAAGAGAGACATATGGGTCCATGGGAAACAAAGGTAAGATTTTAGCAAGTCATGAGTGAAAATAAGTCAAAGGTGTAAGGAATTCAAGTGTAAGCTAGTTGTTTAACTTGTGGAGGAAAAAAGAAGTCGAGAAGGGTGATGGTCTTCTACAGCAATGATGGGTGGAGGTCAGTGAAGATGAGGAAGGCTGACAGAGAACGAGGCACAGGAGAGATGTCATGATAGCAGGTTATGCTCAGATACAGGATAGTCAGAGTTCTTATTCAAGGATGGAGGACATTTCTTAGGTGACGGCAGAATCAAACATGAGACCACCCTTGTGAATGGCTAAGGTAGAGTGACGAAGTTGACTACCCGGAAGACCAGACTGTCTGAGGGAACATCAGCATGTATGCTGAAGGCTGTTGGTATAAGGAACAGTGGCAAAGGCCATGAGGCTGGTACTGAACTCCCTGAGAACCAGAGAGAATGACCCTCTGTACAAACGCAATGTGGAGGGAACTATGTATGGCTAAGCAATTGTTTCTGTGCAAAAAAGATTTTTGTTGGTCTGAAAGTTAAATGTGAGTTAACCATGCAATATAGCAGCCAGAAAAGCAAATATGATCTTTTGTACCACTGAAAGAAAAAAAGAGTTTCCAAAAATGTCTACTCCATTCAGTGCTAATCAGAACATGTAGATCTACAATGTTAGGTTCAATTCCAGGCACCACATTTGAGAAAGGACACTGCTGACTGAACAAGTCAAAAAAAAAAAAGGGGTTGTTAGGACCATGCTGTAGCAGGATCAACTGAAGAGATGATTTTAGCTGTCATGTTTAAAGAGAGGTCATATGAAAGACATTATTCTGCTTGGTCTGAGAGGGCAAAACCAGAAATAATGATAAGAGAAACAAGGGTGAAGCGTGACTCCCACCTCGTGGCAGAGAGATAGCTGTAAGGGGCAGCTAGGTGGCACAGTGGATAGAGTGCCAGGCCTGGAGTTAGCAGGCCCTGAGTTCAAATCCAGCCCCAGGCATTTATTAGCTGTGTGAACTCTGGGCAAGTCACTTCAACCTGTCTGCCTCGGTTTCCTCATCTGTAAAATGAGCTGTAGAAGGAACGGCAAACCACTCCACTATCCCTGCCAAGAAAATCCCAGCTGGGATCACAAAGAGTTAGACACAACTGGAAAACTGAATAGCAAGGACAATCCCACCTTGGAATGGGCTGCCTGATCGTCTGTAGAAGATGGGGTAGAGGAGATGCCTGTTTAGTTGAGGCTGTACTAGGATCAGCTCTGAGGCCCCTTCCAAGGCTCACATCCTGTGACTGAAGTTCTTGCCGGTAAGTTTTCTTTCATCTGTTTGCCATCACCGATTTCAATAGAAGCATAAAATGCATTTTATTTGATACCTTTTGTGCTACTGAACCACGATGCAAAAGGGAACAAGAACGCAGGGGCTTGAAAGATCCTGAAACACTCTGAGATTTTCCATGCTGCAGGTGCTAGAGATAAAAATTGCACAGTGTGTTATAGGACATGACGGTGCATACCTGTAGTCAGTCCCTAATGCTGGGGATGCTGAGGCTGGGGAATCACCTGGGTTCAGAAGTTCCGAGCTGTAACAGGCCTAAAGCTGACTAGATTTCTGCACTGAGTTAGGCACCACCCTAGGAGGATGGGGGCAGGAATCTAGGGCAGGTGGAGCAGGTATCAGGCTGCCCAAGGATCAGCAATGAGGTTAGCCTTTGAGTAGCTGCTGCACTTTCCAGCCTCAGTGAGACGGCAGGCAGTCTCTTCCCTTCCCCACCCCCCAAAATGTGTATAACATCAGATTTTTTCAATGCATTAAATAATTTTGCTGATTTTTTTCTCATTTTTTGTTATGAGGGATGGCTATTTTGGAGGGTGAGGAAGTGAGCTATAGAGGAAGAGGTAGGAGATAAAAAACAAGAAATAGAATAAAAATCTCCTTAAAAAGAAGATAATACGCATGGGTAATATTATTAGTGAAGCTTATAATCTCAGAGGCAAGTCAAATTAGGCATCATTTTGTAACGTGAATGCCACAGGATGGGTGGCCATCAATTTATATCAAACAATATAACAAAAATAGCTCCCATTTGTAAGCTACACTCTAGTTCACCTAGATTTCAACTCGGAAGCTCTAATTCCAAATTCAGTGGGCTCCACATTATCTCATCCCATCTCCGGTTTACTGTGGTTACTGTTCAGGTGATTCAGTGATGTCTGACTCCTTGTGACTTTATCTGGAGTTTTCCTGGCAAAGACACTGGAATGGTTTGCCATTTTCCTCTCCAGCTCATTTTACAGATAAGGAAACTGAGGCAAACAGGGTGACATGAAACTAGTGTCTGAGACCAGATTTGAACTCAGGAAGATGTGTCTTCCTGACTGAGACCAGATTTGAACTCAGGAAGATGTGTCTTCCTGACTTCTGACCCAGCATTCTATTCACTGTGCTACCTAGCTGCCCTCCTGTCTCCATCTCTGTCAGTTTTATACCTAGCCAACCACCCTTCCTGAATTAAACTACTTATTTGGGCATTATATTTCTAGGTAAGATACTAGAAAACTCTATCAAGAAAGTGCTCATGTCTTTCGATAGCCTGGGAAAGGTGAGATAGCATTGAGAGCTGGACCAAACAAAAAGCCTACAGAGTACAATCACACTTCTTTTATGCTATTACACAAGTATAACGTAGGAACCTGCAACAGCCGTTATATTCAGATTTGGGGGAGAAGTTATCAACAGTTATCAATTGCAATTAATATCAATGGGCTACCCAAAATGTTCCAGAAAGACTGAGGAGCTCTGGTTATCCACAGCAATATTCATCTTATTCATCTCAAATAATTTTGAGATTGCTCATAAAAAGTAATCAGATGATCTCCATATATGAAAGCAATTTCTTTATAGTAATGTAAAGATAAATGCGTCCTCATAAGACGGGCAGAAAAAAATGCCCCATGGCACGCCAAAAATCAACGTGCTATGTTGGCACATGTAATCGTAGCGATAAAGTGAAAGCGTAAAACCTCAAATAGGTTGGGTTAAACTTTAACCAGCAGCCAGAAAACAGAGTCACGATCACCTGGAGAAAGGTCAATAACCCCAGCATCTCCCCACACATAATCCACAGAGGTCCCTCTCATCCATCACCAACACTAATATACACAAACAACAGCACCTTAGGACAAAAAAGCCAATGAACCAAAGTGAGTCACATGAGACACAAACAACAGATTGGGAAGAATGCTATTTTACCACACACAACTCTTCAAGTTTTTTTTTTAAACCAAAGTCAAGAACCTATTTTCTTGTACAGAGGACATTTAAGCATGAGCTTACAATGACTGATAAGAACCAGTCTTAGACTAACTGAATTTTAAAGGATGTACTCATGCTAGGATTTTATTTTCTATCAAAAAGCAATGGAGACTATTTTAAAAGCAAGTCTAAAATGGAAAGAAGCTTTTTTTATTCTACTGAAGACCCCTTGAGACTCCTTCCCATCAAAGGCTCAGTCTCAGGGGGTACCACATAGTAACAAGTACAGTGCTCCTCCTGTCAGATTTCCCTTCCCCACCTCCTGCTCACATCCCAAGGATCTCCCTTTTCCAAGGACTACAGGACAGACTTGCTGTCTGAGGATGTTCAGACCCATCATCATCAGCCCTGCTGCAATCCCCTTAAGGGTCTTTGAATGTACCCTGCATCCTACTCTCCTTAAAGTGTAAGCTGAGATCTAGGATGTTTAGCTTTTTTATTTGTATTCCCAGCACTCGGCACAATATTTAACCCACTGTATGTGCTTTAATAAATGATTTTTTAAAATTCCCTTTCCATATTCTACTTCAGACACTCACCAGGTGCCGTTTTGTAGCACACTGTTCTGGAGGGCAGGGTAGAGGCATTCTTCACCCTAGGGCTCTGTGCTGTCTGTAAGACTTGCCTCTGCCTCTTCAGTTCCTCTTCTCTCTCCTGGGCTGCTCGGATCTCTTCTTCTATCATGGACAAAGTTCTCTGCTTCCTTGACCTTAGCTTAAAGGGTCCCACCGTCACCTCTGATTCTTGAGTGGCTAAGAGGGAGGCTGTACTCCTCAGCTCAGCTGCCTCTGAATACTTGCTAAAGTAGCCACCTTCTGGCCTGCTCTCCTCGATGTGAACTGGGTGAACAGGATGGATGGCAGGGAATTGTTGGGGAGTCATATCTTCCCTGAGTCCTCTGTCTTCAGCTGTCATTATCTTTGGTAACACATCTCTTTTTTCTTGAACAGGAGAAGACACCTGAGGTGGCTTAAATGTGTTCTGAGGCTTATCTGAGCTAGCAGCCACTGCCTCAACTTCATCTTGGGCTTCCCCTGGGCAAGACTTTTGTTCAGCTGGGCCCTGGTTTGCTTTGGAAACTGCTCTGTCAGCCTGTTCAGCTATGGCTTGTTGGATGGCATTCTGCACCAAAAGGCCAGCATGGTATTCCAATGGATCATCCGAAAGCAGGGAATCTCCAAGCATAGAGGATGGGGAGTAGAAGCCATGGTCGCTGAATGACTTGGACACTCCTTCAGCTCGTCCTTCAGAGGGCATATCAGTCTGGGGGGTCTGGGGCAGCGAAAAATCTGTCAAGGAATTTTCCTGGAGGGCGTTCATTGTCTCATTGGATGCACCACTGTCACTGAGGTTGTCCATGCTGAAGTCATTGGACAAGGTTTCCAGCACCGTGGTGCCCTGAGACCTAACTGACAGCTCCTCCAAACCAGAGTCCAGCTCCTCTGGGGGTGAAGAAACATAGACAGACCTGGTAAATGGATCTAAGATGCCAGGTTCCTCATCCTTTACCACTGTGAAGACAGCCCGAGCACTTGTAAACTCACCCTCCTCTGCCCACAGCTTGGCTGATGGCACCTGTTTTGAAGCGTCAATACAGGGAGATTGCTTTTCTGGGCTAACTGTACTGTTCTGGCCTCCTAAAAGCTGGTTCTCTGGAACACAGGAGCCCTTCTGCCCCTTGGCTGCAGATATCCCATCATCCTCCATCCGCCCCACAAATGAAGCTGGTCTTGTGACAGTGGATGGCTTATCTGAGTAGCTGGAGCCCAAGGGTCTATAAAAGGGTTTGATGGAAAACAGTCTGGGTGTCCCCTGGCCCCTGGCCCCTGTTTGCCTGGAATTCTCCATCGACTGAAATTGCTTCCTTGCAGCAGAGAAGTCTATTTGCTCTGTGACAATGTCCTCCTTCAGATCACTGGATGGGTCTGGAAGTTCAAAAGGGCAAACTGTCTGTTTAGGGGAGGTTGGAATTGTAGAAGACTGCGGTGGTGGTGGCGGTGGCTGCTGCTGCTGCTGCTGCTGCTGTTGCCTCCTCTCCTTGCGTTCCTTATACTTTTTGTGTGACTCTAGTGGCTCGTCATCCAGCTGCTCCTCTAGGGTCTTCTCCTGGGGTGGGTTCCACCATTTGGCTGCAATAGCTGGATTTTTTTTCACTGCCTGACTCCGGATTAGTTCTCGTCTCTCTTTTTCTAGCTCCAGCATCTCCTCTGATGGCCTTACTTTTCGGACTCTATAAATTTCCTTCTCGCTATTGTCATCCTCAAAAAGTTTGGATGGCTTCTTATCCTCGTGGAAGGCACGCAATTCAAATTTTGCTTCTTTCTTCAGAGTGGTGAGAGTGGTCTCGCCATCTCGGAAGGACCCCTTCGAACTGGTTGAAGAACAGGGGCTCACAGGGGCTTGAAGGCCATCCCCAAGCACCTCCCTCTGACCATCTGGAGAGTGACCATTGGTTCTGACGGTTTCTGCCATGATTTCACCTTGGCTCAGCTCGATGAGAGGAGGGGGCTGCCTGCCAACAAGAAGAACCGCTTCCCTCCCAGTGGCTTCTATGTGGTTTGTTGTGTGGACAGACGGACCTGGGCTGCCTACGGTGATGGTCAAGCCTGGCTCTGGTGAAGATGTCCCGTTGTAAGTCACATCAGCAGCAGAATCACAACAATTGGCCTCTAACACTTCATCTAGATACTGGATCTCTCTAGCCACCTCATTATCCAGGGATTCATGGTGATCTGAGATGAGGCCATTATGAGGGGAGTAAAAAGGGGAGGAACTGTCCATGGAATGTGATGCTGAAGAAACCCCAGAAACACTTTTACATTCTGCAATGGGGATTTCAATTTCCATGTTCTTGTCACTGGGGGGAAGAATGCTGGTGGTAGATTCCAGCAGATTGGCACTATAGTGATCTCCACCTTTTGTCAATCTGGTGTCATCATCAAGAAGCTTGTGAGGTTTCTAAAATAGAGAAAGAGAAAGAGAAAGAAAAGCCTGAATTAGATGCCTCCACTGCATATGTCTTTCATCCGGCCATGCCCGGTAATTTTCTATAGGAGCCACTGACGTGGCCAGAACATTTTTCTCTCTCTGATCTTTTGTTCTTCCTTATTTTTTGCTCTCTGTGGGAAAATAGATATATTTAAGACATAAATAATGTCCAGTGTTTCACATACATGAATTACATATTAGATCTAAGATGAATTGAATAGCTTTTTAAATAGTTTCATGGTTTAAATATTAACAGTAGTTTGTAATTAACTAATTTGGTTAATATTAGTTAACTAATTTAACAGTTTAATGGTTAAAGAGCTAATGTTTCAGTTGAAGGAAATCTAATGCGAAGCAATGGAAAGACTGATGGATTCTGAGTTGGAAGACCTGAGATCAAACACTTTGAGGATCTGGGGGACTCCATTTCTCTAGTCCTCCATTTGCTTATCTCTAAAGCAGTGGTTCTCAACCTGTGGGTTGCGACCCCTCTGGGAGTCGAACAATCCTTTCACAGGGGTGACAGGGTCTCCTAAGACCATCAGAAAACACGTATTTCCGATGGTCTTAAGAACTGAGACACCACTCCTTTATCCCTCTCTAGGCAGGTCCACCCACATGCAGATACACCCACATACGAGTATTAAAGGGTTGCGGCATTAGGAAGGTTGAGAACCACTGCTCTAAAGTGAGGAGTTGGATTAGATAAATTAAGTTCTTTTCAATTCTAAACATATGATTCTTTTTTTTTTTAAATATTTTATTTTATTTATTTCAGTTTACATCGTTCATTTCCACAAGATTGGGAGAAAATTTGTAACTCAAAATCTCGTGGAAATGAATGATGTAAACTAAAATAAATAAAATAAAATATATAAAAAAATAAATATATGATTCTAAAATAGATATTTCTTTAAGAAATCTTTTCTTATTCTGAATAAACACAAGCATTTTGATACACATAGAAAGCTAGAAAACCACAACATGTACATGAAACCACAAACACACTACATATACCTTATTCCTTTTAACAGAGACAGTTAAGTGACACAGTGGGTAGTGCTGACCTGGGTTCAAATCACTTATTGGCTCTGTGACCCTAGGGATGACCCTTTACTTGTTTCTTGGTCTGTAAAATGGAGATAATACCATTGGTTGTGAAGATCAAATCAGATAATATTTGTAAAATGTTATTGGTTATTAAATTTAATGGGTTGGTACCACATTGCTCAGCTAATTTGCGTCCTTTCCCCCATCGTCCCCACCTTGGGTCACCCCTATGTATTTTTAAAAGATTTCAACGATACTCTTTTCTTCATTCGTCTCACCCCCTCTTTTTTGAATGCCTCCCTTATAGCAAAAATATAGCCAAGCAAAACAGATTTATGTTGAAATGTTCATATCTGGAAATGACCATCCCATTGTGTACCTCTCAACGAACAGATGGAAGGCTTCTTCAGGCTTCAGGAGTCAATGATTGGTTACTGCACTGACCAAAGTTGTTAAGTCTTTCAAAGTTGTTTCTTCTACAAAGTGTCACTATATTAATAAGCCTCCTGGTTTGGTTTACTTCATTCACTCTACATCAGATCATACACATCTTCCTAGGTTTCCCTGAAGCCATCCTTTTCCTTATTTCTTAGGCCATAGTAACATTCCATTTTAGTCACAGACAATCCTTTGTTTTACCATTTCTCAATTAATAGGCACCCCACCCCTTTTGTTTCCAGTCCTTTGCTAAAACAAAACGTACTCCTATGAACAATTTTACACATGGCTCCTCTTCCTTTGATCTCTTTGGAGATACATAAATATTTCTATTTTTAATTTTTAAGAAGGGAAAGTAATTTCAGAAAACTGCTACCCCAAGTTGGGGTTTTACTATCCAAGAAATATTTTTAAATGGGAACTAATTCTTTAAAATGTATTACTGATAGGTACATTCTTTTTCTTTAAAATTTGAGTTCCAAATTCTCACCCTTCTTCTACCTAAGCCATTTTCCACCCACTGAGAAAGAAAGCAATATGATTATCGTATTTTATATATATATACACACACACACATACATAATTATATATGTGTGTGATTATAATTATACAGGTGAAATCATGTAAAACATATTCATGAAAACCAACTATAAATATTTAGAACAGATTTCATCCATAATATCTGCTGAACTCAAAAGAAGTGATGCAATTCAAGACCAACCTCAGATAACATTGTCTTACGGATACCTGCAAAGTTGAATACAGACATAGTATTTATTTTCCTCACCATGAGAAGAAATGCCACTGAGTTTAAAAATCATAACCCCTCAAGAACTCTGGCCTATTTTTGTCTGTGGAATTAGAACCTTTTTATGAGCCAGATTTAATGCGGGAGGTAAGGAATTTTAAAATGCCACCCAAAAGCAACCATCTGAAAATAGCACAAGTGTAAAATGAATAGTCCCTTTACATCTAGAGAGGCCTTTTGATCTGGCTCCATTTTATACATGTACTGTTAATACCAAAACTCAAATCACTAGACAAAACTGTTCTGTTTCCCCTTGGTGCTAACTTTTATGGTCATTATTTTTAGTAGTAAATTAGATTACAGGGAGTTGGCCCTGCCTGTAGTTTCCAAACTCTTCCAAGTTTAATTATTTTAAAGGTTTGGTTATTTAAGCAAATTCATTCTCATTTCTGTCATAATTTATGAATTGGGTTTTTTTGAGGTGGTTTCTCACAGAGGAATGAATGATTTTTTAAGATCAGTTTTCATCCCATGTGATTTTGAGATTTAGCCTGAAGACATATTTTAAAATTCCAAGTCTAATTTTTTCATATTAAAGGACACCAAAATATCTGGGGTGGTAATTACAGACAAAAAATTCTGTTCTTCAAAATGGGCCTTCCTCCCAACTTCAAAATGTATCTCCTGTCTCATCCAGCTTCATTTTCCCTTCCATAGTCTTTCACATCACACGCATTTATTTGCATGAGCTCATGCAAATTTCACAAAAAAAGAAAAACTGAACAAAAACATCTGACCCATAGTGTGACCACAGATAATCATTTAAACAATATTCTGTTTTAACTAGTTCTTTGCCTCCCTTTCTTTTGTAGCTATTGTAGAATGGCTCTTCTTGAAATATATCTCTAAAATTTTATATACGTGTATATATAATGTGTGTATATTCAGAAGA
>CM053583.1:258369948-258472146 GCA_028627135.1 Pseudochirops cupreus | reverse complement strand
ACCTTCTGCAACTCCCCCTCCCCTTAATAAACTCCAGTGGCTCCCTATCACATTAAGGACCAAATGTAAACCCTTCTGTTTGACATTCAAAGTCCTCCCTTCCCCACTTCCCCAGCCTTCTAATATCCTTTCGGAAGCAGAGACACTGGCTTCCATGCTGTTCTTCACACAAGATACTCCATTTCCTAATTGTAGGCTGAACTCCATGCCTGGAATGCTCTCCCTCCTCATTTCTACCTCCTGGATTCTCCCGCCTCTTGTCAAGTCCCAGCTAAAGCCTTTCCCAATCCTGCATACTTCTAATACCTTCCCTCTGTCGGTTATTTTCAATTGCTCTTGTCTAAAGCACCTAGCTGTTTGCATGTTATCTCTCCCACTGAACCGTGAACTTCTGAGAGCAGAGCCTGTCTTTTGCCTTACCTTGGATCCCCAGCATGTAGTAAGCACTTAATAAATGTCTACTGACTGACTGCCAGGCACCAAACCATATCCTGGGGATACAAAGACAGAAAGGGAGGGGGGCCTTCCATCAAGGAGTTTCCATGCTCTTAGGGGAACATAATACACAGAAACACAGTACGTTTTGTGTTTTGATATGCTTATGCTTAAACAGCATAAAACCACATTATGCCTTTTGGCATAATGAAATACAAAGTAATTTGGGGGGGGGAGGAAGAGGAAAGAACTAGCAACTGGTGAATCTTCTATAGAAGGTGGCAACTGAGCTGTACTTTAGTCTAGGAATTCTAAGTGGACTGAATGCATTCTAGGCATAGGCACAGCAGGATTCAAAGGCACTCAAATGGAAAATGAAATACTCAATGAAATGATAAAAATCTATGAACAGTTTACTGCCCCTGGACATGCCTCTTAGACTTTCCTCCCAGCTAGGGCAGAAGAAGTTTAAAGGCCATGGGATAAGGATTTAGAGGTGGAAAGGACCTTGGGGGTCTTCTAGTTCAATCCCTTTATTTTACTGATGAAGAAAACAGGGCTCAGAGGTAAAATGACTTGCCCAAAGTCACACAGGTAGTAAATGGCAATCAGGATTCCACTGTGAGTTCTTTTGACTCCAAAACCAATACTCCCTCCAAGTAGAAATCACTTAGCCTAGACTCTACTGTGTATCCTTCCTGTTGGGGAGGAATTTCCCCAGAACAGATCTGCATTCAGTTTGAGGTTTCGCCAAATGACTAAATGGAACACTAAAACTTCCATATCTGCACTCACGGTTTCTCATACATGCTAGGTTAACTTCTTCTAGATTTCTGTTTATTTATTCCTACTTTATCCACATTTAATACATGTGTTTTTCTTTCAGACCCTTCTATTTAATAAAAAGATTTTAGAAAATTAAAATGGCAAAATCTGATCAAATGGCAAATTTGGTGCCCTACCATTCAGTGCTTAATGTCCCTTTTTTTCTATAATTCTGTCAGCAAGTTGGGAGGTGAAGTGAAATGAAATAAAAGTACATTTTACAACTATCACCTGTATTTATATTTAACCACACTCATACAGCAGATGCCTTTGCGGACCAACATAAGTCATTCCACTTCCTCTGTAAGCGATTAATTCAAATTGTTCAGCAGGGCACTGTGCACATTTGTGAAGAAGCAGATACCTATCAAAAAAATGAAGTTATAAAGACGGTATTATCTGTACTCAAGAAAGGGGTAGGGTTCTGGTTAATTTGATATTCTGATGAACTCAAAACCCTTTGTTTCAATTGCAACTGCCTTAGTAAGGAGAAAGACCCCCTGAATCAAGAATCTCAGAACAGCTCTCTGGTCATTTACTCAACATCAGAGTTTACTACATAATACTGAGGAGGTAATAAAAATAATTGTTACCATTTATAGTCTCTACTATGAGCCAAGTACTTTATAAAAGTTACTTCATTTTATCTTCACAACTCTGGGAGGGTACCATTATTATTTTGATTTTACAGTTGAGGAGATGGAGGCAAACAGCGGTAGGTTAAGTGATCTGCCCAAGGTAAAAAAGTTGGTGTCAGACATTAACCAGTCAAGTCACTTAAGGTCTCTTTTCCTCAGTTTCCTCATTTGTAAAATCAGGATAATAACAATACTTCCCACGGTTGTTGTGAGATCAAATGAGATAATAATTGTAAAGGGATTAGCAGATTTCTTGGCACAGAGCAAGAGCTATTTACATGTCAGCTATCATTATTATTATTAAGTATCTGAGACTGGGTTTAAACTCAGATCTTCCAGACTCCCGTCCCAATGCTCCATCTACTACTAAGTCACCCAGGTAAAAAGACATTCAGTACCTCCTCCATCGTCTGACACTCAAAGCCTTCCACCCATCTGAGGCTACCTGACATTTCCTGCCTTCTCTTTTCTAGCCCTCTTCAAGCCTCCATGGTCTAGTCAAATTGGATTATTCTCTGTGGCTTGAAAAATCTCATATATTTTCTTCCTTCCTTCCTTCTTTCACTCGTGCTGTTCCCAGTACCTACAATGTTTTCCTTTCCTCTCTTCCCCAGCTGAATCCTAATCACCCTTTAAAATTCAATTCAAACGACACCTCCTCCATGAAGCCTTCCCTGATGCCAGCAGTTGTTATGGTCTGTTCCTTTTTGCCTTCACATAATAATGTGTTTTGTACATCTCTAATGCACTTATATGTGTGATATTATCTATTAGGGGCTCTGTTTTTATCTTATCCACATCCTAGACTCTAAGTTGTTTACTGAACATGGACTTTCCCACAAAGACATATACCAGAAATGGTGAAGATTTCATTCAAGAGAAATCTCTCCTACCAGTTTTTTCCCCCCAAGCAAAAAAAAAAAAATCCTATTCCTCAAACCTGGGGTTTGGACACAGATCTTCTACACTGAGTACTCTTTCTACTCTACCAAAGCACCCTGATTAATCATCTTTTCAATTATGATGATTTAGTATGTGTCTTCCTCATTTACATGTAATAAGTGAGCCAGACTATATTTATTATAATTTTAAAATTTTCTCCACATTGGTAAAGTAGTGACATTTCTTTTTAAGGTTTTAAACTAAATGTCCTTTAAGTGTAAATAAACTTTAAATAAGGAAAAGTCTCTGCTCTCAGTGGGGTTTATAGTCTCCTAGAGAGACAAGATGTACCCTGCAAAGAAAACCAACACTGGACAGCCTGATTGATAGACTTCAGCCTTTTAAATAATGTCCATTATGTTCATCTATTTTAGACCTGGTCACCTGTAGACCAGCGGTTCTCAACCTGTGGGTCGCCTAAGACCATCGGAAAACACATATTTCCGATGGTCTTAGGAACCGAGCTGCCATTCCTCTATCTGTTTCCAGGCGGACCTGCCCACATGCAGACACATTCACATCCCAGTATTAAAGGGTCGCAGCGTTAGGAAGGCTGAGAACCAGTGCAGTGTAGACAGATGATGAGGATGATAACAGTAAGAAGAGCCAACAGATATACAGCATTTTAAGCTTTGTAAAACTTTTTATAAATATTATCTCATCTGACTGACATTGCAACTCTGGGTGCTACTATCATCCCCATTTGACAGCTGGGGAAGCTGAGGCAGACAAAGTAAGGGACCTGTCCAGGGTCACACTGCTAGAAAGTATCTATTGCAGGACTCAAATCCAGCCTGAAGACTCCAAGCCCAGCGCTCTATCCATTGCGCCACCTAGTTGTCTATATTTTATGATACCAATAACAAAGTTACAATGATAATAGTAATAAAGCTTGGGTGTTATCATTTGTACACGGTAAAGAAAACCCATTATTTCCCAGAAAAGTTTCCTAAAATTTACTACCTGATTAATATGTTAATCCATCATTTCAAATTTCTAATTGCTGGTACAGAAATCCCGAGAGCAACAATCTTAAGCAAAGATAGGCAAAAGAGACTTAACATTTTGAGTCAAAGTTAAACTTATAGGAAACTTCAGGAATTCATCCTTCCCATGTCCACTGATCCTACTAAAAGGTTACAGAAAATTAAGACTGGAAATACAACCTCAGGTCATATGGAGACAACTCTCAACGTAAACATTTCAACTTTCAAAGTATTGCTTCCAAATGGATTTTATGGCAATAGTTTCTGACGCTAAAAAGCCACATATTTAAAGAGAAAGGAACCAAGCAGATCCAGTCATTGACCTTTAAGCCAGAGAGTGTTTTTCGTCTTTGTCTTTGTAGTTCCCACTTTCTGTCTCTGAATAAAAGGTACCTAGCATCATAACCAGCACGTGGTGTATGCATTTAGTCAATGCTTGTTTAACTGAATCATCTCTCTAGTAAATGACAATAGCTTTTTAACTGTCATTTTTATCTGCAATATCTTCAATCAGTAGATTAACTTCAGGTGACACACTGATAAAAAAGGGTCTGCTAACAAATTCAGTCTGGAGAAAACATGCCATGGAATTTTTTTAAGTCACTTATTTTTTTTCCAGTCATTTTTCAGTCATGTTCGTGACCCCATTTGGGGTTTTCTTGGCAAAGATATTGGAGTAGTTTGCCATTTCCTTCTTCAGCTAATTTTTTTTACAGATGAGGAAACTGAAGCAAACAGGGTTAACTGACTTGCCCAGGGCCACACAGTTGATAAGTGGCTGAGGCTGGATCTGAACTTAGTAAAATGAGTCTTCCTGACTATCCATTATGCCACCTAGTGGCCTTTATTTTATGTTAATTTTCATTTTTTAAAAGATAAGGTAAGTGCTAGAATCCACCTTGGACTGATTAATAGAAAACCACCACTACTAAAAACAAAAACACAGCCAGGTGTTCCTGTGGGTGTGTAATTCTCCCTCATCAGATAATAAAGTTAAGTAATACAGTAAACGTTACACATTATTTGTGGCGCCTGAGGCTATTGAGTCAATTGGACATAGTTTGTGAAAGTGAAATAGACTTAGATAGCTTAGGACAATATTGCACAAAATTCAGAAGAGGCAAGCCCTGTGCCAGCTGACATGCTTGAGCTATGAGATAATAGTTATTTCAAAATGTCCATTCCATCTCAAAATAAAGCAATCCTTTTCATCTTGTCCTCAACATCATAATTAGCAAGCTGATAGGAACGCTGCTTATTCCAAATGCAATCTACCAACATCTCCACCACATACACACAACTGCCCAGGCTGGGAAGATAAACTAGTCAAAGATGTGTTTGTGTGTGGAGATCCCAAGCTTTGCATCTTTCCTTCATTACTGTTTATGACTAATTGTGTTGCAACCCAAATAGTTACAGGATGTGTGTAATTCCCGGTGTACCCACTCAGAAGTGAAACTATCCTTTAAGAAATGGCAAATGGTCATGGCTGGAGACAGTGAGCTCATGAGTGACCACTGTTTTGAAACCATTCCTGGCCTTTAAACTCCCCCTCATGGGGAAAGGGGAAAAAAAAAAAGGCAAAGCAAATTCATTAACAGGTGCAAATTTTTTCCAGACACGTGTTACATTTGAAATCCTCTTTATGAATGTGAAGTCGACAGGAAAAGAGGAGGGGGAGGGAAAGAGGAATGATTAATTAAAATTTAAACATTTAACTGGCTGAGGGAAGTTTAATAAACCAAAATAAGTAAATGTGGCTTTCAAATTTGGGGGGCAGATCTACATTCAGCCCCATACTGCTAATATCCATGCATCTTAAATGCTATTTCTACTAGTTCATTCATCAAATGAAACGCATCTACATCCATAATGTAGACAAAGAGTTAGCTCTCAGATTATAAGTATATTCAAAACATCTAATGTATAAAAGCCCTCTTACAAACAAAAAAATTCAGTCAAACAAAAACAAAGGGCTACCTCCAAGTTCCTAGTTCACTCAGTGTTTCAAACTGCATGGGAAAAGTTGCTATCTACAGCATCTTTCAAAATATGGACAAATGCTGCATACATATAAAAACATTCACACCAAACTCTTAGTGTTATAGGGGATTCTTCACAAGGTCAAGATAGGGGATGTTCCACACCAGTTAAAAATAGTAAGGCTACAATGCATTATACGCCTTAAAAATTAAGCCTCCATTACCTCACTCTGCACCATCCCCTCCTGGCTAACTCATATCTCTAGCCTCTTCCTCCTCAAATCCCTCCCCCCATCTTATTCTGGGTGGAGGGAGCTCATTGCTGCATATGGGGCAGACCAACAGAAAATGGACCACGGAATGTTAGCCTGTTTGAATTCCACACACACAAGGGTTCAGTAACTAAATCTGATATTTCATTCCTCCTTCTTTCTTTTCCCTGCTCAGCTCACCAAACACTATCTGCTGGTACCACAGGCAAAGGATCCTTTTCCCCTCTAGTTTCATTCAACCCTACAACCTTAAATTCTGCAGCCTTGCCCTAAAGCTCCATTATTAATACAGTCTACCCTTATCCCTATACTTTTCAACTCTGGCACCTGGAATCCCTATGCCTGGCCCAATACACCACAACTCATTTTTACCATCACTTCTCAGATTGTCACATTCACATTTATTCCGTCAGTGTATCACTTTGTGACTAGTGCAGACAAAAGAAAAGGAGATTTCCACTCTTTGATTTCCCCCAAACAACACTAGAAGACTTGTATTAGGTAAGATTCTCAATCTTGGGAGAAATCCCACCCCTCCACACATCCATGAAAGCTTAGGAAATTACCCTCTCCCTCAAAAGAGCCAAAAACAGTAAAGAAAACAAAAAGTCCCTTTCCCCAGTCCACTAATCATAGCTAACCAAAACTGTGTTCCCTTAGCAGCCTAGCTCCAGCTTTCTCGCTCACTACCTAGGACCCAGAGTGTCCCAATCATCTTGGTGACTTCCACAAGAGGTTAATTAACATTTCCTTTACCACATTCCTTTTACTTGGTTATTTTACTTTTAAATATTCTAGCCATGGAGATAGCTAGAATGGAGTGGTGGCTGGTGGCCTGAGGAAGCTGCAATATATTACCAGTAGTGTTTTCATTTATGGCCAAGTTGGGGGGGAGGGGGGCACAGAAATGTCCAAGAAATGGCATAAAATAGAACATCGAGGTCATGCATGACTGGCAAAGGAGGCGGATGGGCAGAATGCTGCCCGGGAATATGCCCCTGAGATATTCAGACATCCTAAAGGAAGCAGCCAGTCTCCCTCAGTTGTAGACTCATGGAAATCTTATGGAAGTACATGGGCAAGAATCACGAGGATGAAAAGGCACAAATGGGCTTCGATTTGCCCTGAGTGGGGTGAATAACCACACAAATGACACCTTGTACCTCCTGAAAGACCCTATTTATCACTGAGCCGGTGGGGTAGGGTGAGCGAGGAGGCGAATTTGTCTAAAGCCTGGACAAGGAAGAAGGCAGTTAGGTGGATTCCCTGCAGAGAACTCAAGTGAAAGGCAAGGAACAGTCACACACAGAAGGGGCGGGTATGGAGGGGTTTCCATCCACACCACTATGGGGGTACACCCACACCGCTGGAATATTGGAGCGTATAGAACCCCAGTTACAAAGACAATTCTTAATGGGTCACTTCTTCCCCTGTAATTGAGGCCACAGACCCATGTGTCCTGAAAGCCTTCCATGTATCCCAACATACTGGTACTAATCAAACCCTTCCAAAACTTGCACCAGGCAATCCCCCCCCCCCCCCCCAGTGATGCCATGCCTCCCTCTTCCAATCTGATCCCCAAATCTCTGGCCAAGCGTATCCACCCCAGACGCTTCTCTCAAGGTGCTACAAAAGAGGGCATTTCTCAATCTCGAGACTCCCCTTCTCTTACCAAAGAAAGAAGCGGTACAGGAAAGCGGGTCCCCCTGCTTTCATCATCAACTCCTGGGGAGTTACTAACTGTAACACCCCCTCCCCAGAGAAAGGGGTGAGAGATAAGAGAGAGGGTGGGATGCCCCCCGCCCATCTGCCTGCCTCCCCCACTGAGGGTCCAGGGGAGATCCCGCCATCGCTGCCTGGGGCTCCAGGTGCCAAAGGCGAGATACCCACCTCTCGGTTGGGGCGCGCGGATGGCCAGGCTAGGCTGGCTCCCTACGGCCGCGGCGCCGGGTCCCAGGTTGCCACCACCTCCGCCGCCGCCTTGCACCCCCTTCCCTCCGGCACCGCCTGGGCTGCTCACTTCCCTTCGACGGAACAGGGCAGCCAGTCACTCCGGGGAAGCCGTTTGGGGGCGACGGCAGCAGCCCCTGTGCCGGGGGCGTGCGCGCCCGCCGCCTGCTCCGCTGACATTGAGCGCCGCGCAGCGGACAGAGCCGCCGCCGCGGCGTCCTCGCCTTCGGCCCTCCCCTTAATCAGCCTCCCGCCCCCCTCCGCCTCTGCCTCCGCCTTTCCGAAGAATAAATAAATAAGTGAATGAATGGGCGAAGCCCCCTGAAGGAGGGGGTCGGGAGGGCCGTCAGCCAGGCCTGGGGATCGCTGAGCTCCGGGTGGGGTGGGGTGTGCCCGCACGTCCTCCCGCTGCCTAGTGGGGAGAACCGAGGCTGGAGCCGCCGGCCTGGCTCAGGTTACACGTCCCTGGAGGGAAGGAAGCCGCGCTCTGCTCGGCTCCGAGCCGGCCTGCCCCGTTCTGCTTTGTGTCCTCGGGACGCAGCTGGCGCGTACTCTGCGGGGAAGCCTGGCTCCTCATTGTCCCAGGAACACGTGCGTCCCTCCGGGCTTCTGGAGTACCGAGACCCGGGAATTTGCTTTTGCCCTTATTGATTCCAGGTGGCTCGTATCGAGCAAACGATCACCCAGAGCTGATTAAAGCCCTACTGTGTGCCAAGCAATGGCGCTACAGAGCAACCCTTCTTCTCCAGGAGTCTTTGCTTGGATGCGTGTTTGCTTTTTTGTTGTGTTTTTGGGTTGTTGTTTTGCCAGTCTTATCCTTAAGGACATAGTTCTACAGCTGGAAAAGACCTCGGAGGACATTTAATCCAGTGGCTCTTTTTATTTTTTTACATATGAGAAAATTGAGGCTCAGTTTTGAGATTTGTTCAAAGTCATGCAGGTGTGGATCCGGGTTTGAACCCAGGTCCTCTGATTACAAGTCTCTTCCCTCAGAATCACTATGCCTTCAGTAATTTGGGGGCTGTCAGTGGAGATACCCTTCCTCTCCAAAACACAGGGAGGAAATAGTACAGATTTCTGGAAATAAGTGATGGCAATGTATGTGTCGCAAGATTGAAGGTGAGCAATTGTCCCACTTCAAAATATTTCCTCCTCCCTTACCCCCATCACAGATATTTAAGTGATGCTAATATCCCTGCTCTCGTCCTTTGAAAATTGGCAGCTTTGGACTGAAAATGAATCACATCAATCGAGGCAAATTTGAGATGGTAAAACTAAAAGACAAACAAAAAACTCAGCAGCTTCCTTTCTGCTTAATAGCCACACTAAGTTAAACTGTACAAGTAGGATTAATTTATCTTTCTATTTATTGTCATAGTTTAAAATGTTCTAAACAATTAGGCACATTTTCCCGATAGATGCCAATCCCACCATGGCTTAATTCTTATTCTTTCAGTTCAATTCAACAAATATTTATAAGTGCCTATTATGGGCAAGATACCGATAAACGCTGGGAATACAAAGACAAAAACTGTCCCTATTCTCATGGAGCTTTCTTAAGCCATTTTAAGGCCCATTCCCCAGAATTTTCCTTAAGCAAAATTCTGGAGTTTAACTATGATCATGGTCATCGAAAGAGCATTAAGATTTTTAAAAATCTGCCTAAGCTGACCTAGCAACCCATGAAAAACATTTGACCACAGCTCCTGAACCTCCTACTGCAGTTCCTGTCATCTAGCCAAGTTGCCACAGATAAAATAAATACAGCAGCAATTACAAACGATGGCCATGAAACAGGACACTTTAAATGGGATCCCTTTCAAGAAGGTGACCTTTTAATTTAACAAGCACTTATTATGTACAAGACCTTGGGTTACAATGTTGAAGATAAAACAATGAAATAAAATATAGTTCTTACCCTCAAAGGGTTTTTAATCCAATATGTACAGTGTAATCTATATGATGCTTTTTTCCCCCAAATAATTTACCTCCCAGGGCCCAATTCATCTCTGATAGAGACATCTATCAGATGCCAGGAGGTTTAGTTTTTCTTATGTTAAGGAAATCTATTTCTTCCCTTTCTCTTCTATCTATCCTGTCATTTTTAACTCTTAGATTTCCATGGAAAGATTTCTGGTTATAGCAAATTAAAAGGTCATAAGGAAGTCTCATTCAGCCACATAAGCCCCAGAAAATATATGGAAAAGACCCAGAAAAAGACAATAATAAAGAAAACTAAAAATGAAACAAAAACAAGTTCCTGCATCCAGTCTAGAGCTGGGCAGAGGTAGAGGGAAGATTCAAGGAGAGAGGGAAAGGAGCCAAGTGAAGGAAAACAAAGTGAGCTCCAAAACCAGATTTGAAGCCAGTCAGTGCTCTGAATGGGGTAGGTCACAAGCCAACTCAAGCTCCAGTATTCAGGTACCTGAAACTAGATCCCAGCCCTGGCCTCTTGAGAACAGAAATATCAGAACCAACCTCCACAGACCACTGTTCAGGGAGGCAGTGTCCAGTAATGCAATGTACTTCTCAGGGCAGGAAATTTGAGAGCAGCATGATCTCCAGTATCCCACTAGGACCTATCAGGGATCTATTAAAGGAAGAAACCAACTTCCATTTGGGGATTGTACAAGAAGACAGAGGCCAGAACCCACAATGGATTCTTGGGAGAACAAAAGGGAAGCCAGAAGCTGAGGCAAAGAGTGGGACCTTACATCAGCCACTCCATCCAGACCAGCCTCCTAATTAACTCATCCTGAAGTGTCCAAGGGCACTGGCCCAAGTACAAAATCCCAATCCCAGAACTGAGCCTGAAAATACGAGTAAACAGAAGAAAACTTGATCACAATGAAGAAATACTAGTAGTTAAGAGAAGCCTTAGAGGTAAAGACAGAGAAGAGTAACCTTACAACAACTATAAGCAGAATCTCAGAGGAAAAAATGTCTTGGCTTCAAGGATTAAAAATATGGCTAAAAGAAATGAAAGATTTTTTCAAAAAATGAAATTAGAAATGAAATGAGAATTTAGGAGGAAAAATAGAAAGCAACTAAATAGTATCAAATGGAAGGTGGAAAGCCCTACTCAAGTAGTAGATTTTCTGAGAAAAAAAAATGAAACTAATAGAACTCAATTACTCCATTGAGACAACAAGAAATATTAGTACAAAGTCAAAAAATTGAAGATACAGAAAAACAAAAGGTTAAATATCACCTGTCAAAAACAACCGATCTGGAAAATGGGAATAATTTTAAAATTACCATATCCCCTCAAAATCACAACCAAACAAAAACCCTGGATGCCCTATTTCAAGAAATCATAAGAGAAAAATCCCCAAATCTGTTAGAATCAGAGAGCAAAGTGAAAACAGAATCTACCAATCACTTCTTGAAAAAAAAACCAAAACCTCAACAACAACGACCCCCAAACTGAAAAACATCTAGTGTTATCATAACCAAAATCCAGAATTTTCAAATAAAAAATTTCCCTGGAACTCCAGGAATGGGAGAGGAATCTGAAGAGCTCCCATATTCTGTCTATTGCCCAACTTTTGCTCATAGATTCTGAAGGCTGTACTTTTCCACGGATTTCTAGAAGTGTGAGATACTATTGCTTGGGAAACTAAGGCAAAGCTAATTAGTTCACAGTTATTAACAATGGCAATGAAGCGTGATATTTAGTAGATGTCAACTGCTTGTGAATATTATATATACTGTTTTTGTAGAAAAAAATGAGGACTTTTCAAGAAACTTCTAAAAACAGAGCAGTAGTGAGGTACTGTGTGCTCTGTTCACCTCCAAAGCTGGAGCTTCATTACTACTCTCCTAGTAATAGCCCATTTCCTTTAAAGAAGAAAAAGAAAAAACAAAAAAGAAGCCATAGAGCTAGTAACCTAGATTCTGTTCTGATTTTCCCTTTTACTTCACAAGAGGGATATGCAATTGGTATTAGTTATACAGTGCCAGAAATATTCCTTCTGGAAAAGGCAGTGCCGAGTAGCTTAACCCTATATTACTGAATTCGGGACAATTTGTATTATTGATATTTTTAAGATTTGAAAGAGAGGCATTTGGGTATTGTAGAAAGAGAAACAGCTTTGGGCAAGAGATCCTGAATCCAAATACTGCCTCTGTCCCTTAATAACTGTAGAATTTTGGTCGTATCAATTACCCCTTATATGTTTTACTGGTCTCTTAATCTATAACATAAGAGGTTGGATTAGATGGCTTCTGAGACCCCTTCTATCTCTCAAGGTCTTCTGAATACTATGGGTGGAGAGCATATTGTAGGGTGACAGAATTAGAGATCAAAAGAATGTCTTGATTATTATTATTTTTTGAGAAGGGGGAGGTTAGTCCACACCTGTGATTTCATCAATATAGAGCGTACTGAGATGGACAATTATTTTACAACTTGCAGTCTTAGAGAGAGTTTCTGGGGTACTCAGGGACTGAGTAAGGTACTCAAGGTATTACCCAAGGCATTACTTGAACATCGATGGTCCTGATTCAGAGGCTTGCTTGCAATTATGCTACCCTGCCTAGCCTAAAAAGATTTTTAAGGACATGTTTTGTTAACTGAGAAATATAGTTAAGAAGAAGTAGGGAATACAGGCAAAAGAAATAGGCATGAATAATAATTTTACTTAAAAAAAACTTACAAAAGCATCTGAAGCATCAGCTATTCTCATTTTAGGAAGTGTAAAAAAGCTTTAAAGAAATCCAACAGAAATTATTAGTGTGTGGCCATTCTTTATGACCATGAAAATAAAACTAAAATCATGTTTTGAATCATTTTCATTAGTCTACAAAATAGAGAAAAAGCAGTCCCAATTTCTTAACTATGTGCACAACGATTTTCTGTATATATTTTTAATGCAATAAAGGTATTTATATATGAAAGAAGTTTTTTGAAAGGACCTAGATATATATTTCACATATTCTTGAAGCAAACTACTATGATTTCTAGGAGAAACCAGACATCTAGGATATCCACAGATCCCAAGGGCACTAAGTAAGCCATCTAGGACACTTTAATTTTCTGCCTTGAAAATAAAGCCTTTTAGGGAAATGCTGTGTTAAGGGAAGAATGATCTTCCTTTCAAAGTGGCCTTGGTGACCATTTCAGCTGAAATTATTTCTACCACATCATTTGACTCATTTTAAATGTGCCCTTACATAGGCATGACCTTCAGGGAATGTGGAAAACAGAATTTACTTCAAAGGAAAATGAAAGAGAACAGAGTAGTACTGGGATCTGGGAAACAGAAAGAGAATTAGGCAGGATCACATAAAAGGAAGATTCTTTTAGCCTTAAGCATCAGAGGAAAAGGTTGAACTGAAAAAGAAGGAAAGGAAAAGCTTATCTACCTCTCTCTATACATTGTAACATATGTGTGTGTGTATACACACATAAATATGTATGTATAAATGTATACATATGTATTTACACACATACATACAAACATATATACACACAAATAGAAACACACAGGATATCCCCAAAGTCTTACTACAATTTTAAGCTTTACTGACTTAATTATGGCACTAAGACTTTCAGGACATCCTGCATGTATACATACATACATACATACATACACGAGAGATATTATTTTTCTTATATTAATAATAATTATTAATGAAATGATATTAATTACACAGAAACTATATCTCTCTGACTTTTTCTTCATCACAATACATATGCAAAAGTTTAGAGGGGGAATAACAGAATAAGGGAACTTAACATTCCAGGATGAAAGTAACCTTAAATCTCCATCTGGAAGGGTCTTTAGAGGTCAGTTAGTCTAACTCCCTCATTTTTGAGATAAGCTAGGACTTACTATGATTTAGTTTCTTTTAATGACACTCACATAGTTGTATGCTTGTTAGGTCATTCATTCATTCATGGATCATTTACTAATCACTTACTAGATACAGCACACTATGCTACTTGATTGGGAAAATAAATTTTTTTGTATTTCCTAAAATTTAAATATGGTTTAATGCTTCAGATGCCTTGATAGGATTTTTTTTTTTGGAGGGAGGAAGGCAAGGCAATTGGGGTTAAGTGACTTGCCCAAGGTCATACAGCTAGAGAGTGTGTCAAGTGTCTGGGGCAATATCTGAACTCAGGTCTTCCTGCCTCCAGGGCTGGTATTCTATTCACTGCGCCATCTAGCTACCCCATAAGATTTTTTAAAAAATGAAATTCTTGTTCATACACCGTTGCTCTCAAGAAGCTTATGATCTAGTGAGAATGAGAAGAGATGTACACAAATAAATTAAGTGGAAATTAGGATATGATTTCCTCCTTCATTCAAAAAGTATTTTTAAAGAACCTATCCAAGGCACTGTGCCTTCTGCTGGGAATACGAAGACAAAAACAAAAGAGTCTGCTCTCAGGAAGGTTATATTCTGTTGGGGATGGAGGACATTATGCATGTAGGTAAGTGGGTAGATGATATGTACAGAATAATCACAAAGTAATTACGTGTGGTTCATCCTGGACTTGTAGACAGGAGGTGGAATGCAGTGCGTCGAGAACAACAAATTAGCCAACAGGACTGGAATGCAGTGTTCAAGAAGGGAGAGCAAAGCGCACCAAGCTGGAAAAGCAGACTGGAGCCAGGCTGTGAAGGGCCTTAGAGGTTTTAAATGATACTTAAATGAGATGAGGAATACAAATAATGGGATATTTCCAAACGGGGGGGAAAGAGGAGAGGAAGGAAGAATCAGGGTAGGCCTCAAGGAGAAGGTAGCATTTCAGCTGGGCCTTGAAGGATGCCAGGGGAATGTCAATAGGCAGAGATGGAGGGGTAAGGATAGGGAAGAGTATGCCAACTTTTTAACAGTAACTAGACGTTTTGGTCATTATCCATATTAATGGACAACATCCAATTTATATGTCTGCTCATATTTTTATGTCCACATGCTTATGTCTGCTCTTTCTATTTCAAATGGATTTTTCTTCTTTTCTCTAATACTACTTTTTTAAGGTCAAAATCAAGATCTAGATGCTCCATTCAGGTGTAACATTTTTGTTGGAGATAAATGCTGCCTTATGATCACTTCAACCATTTTGGATTCAGATTCTTTACTCTACATTGATTTAATTTTATTAAGTTTTCTACAGGGATTATATACATGCTCATGCCCACTTACTGATAGAAACACATGCAAGATTTGACTTGGTTTGTGTTCCCTATTTGTGTTTTGTCATGTTGAAGATGCTCTAATAAAGCTTTTCTGGGAAGGTAGTAATATGAATTGCCAGTTAAGATTTCTGGCCATCTCTCAAGAAATTATGAATTACTGGTGATAGAACCCTTCTAAACTAAAGGGTAAGGTGTACCAGAGAAGCATGGGAAGATTTATATGAAATGATGCAGAGTGAAGTTAAGTTGAACCACAAAAACAATACAAACCACCACTGCAGCCACAAAAATGGGAATAACAAAAGACTGGAACTGAATGCCATGTAATTATAATAATGGAGAAGCTTTGCCCTGGAGATGAGTACAGAAAATGTATTGGGAAATACAGTGATGCTGTAAAAACCAAAGATACTCCAATGTAAAAGTGTAGTATCTAGCACACAATAAGCATGATATAAATAATTAGCTATTGATGATAGTGGTGCAGTGGATGGAGTGCCAGGCTGGAGTAAGGGAGACTCATCTCCCTGAGTTCAAATACGGCCTCAGATTCTTACCGTGTGACACTGGGTAAGTCACTTAACCCTGTTTGCCCCAGTTTTTTTCATCTATAAAATGGCCAGCCACTCCAGTATCTTTGCCAAGAAAACCCCAAAAGAGTTGGACACGATTGAAAACAATTAACCCACAACAACACTGATGATAATGCTGTGCTGCTGTTGCTGCATTTGTGATCTCATGAATTCAAAAATTCTTTCCAATGACGATAATCTTGATGCATCCATGCCTGTCCAGCCTGCGTGACTCCATCATCCATGTTCTCCCATAATTCACCACAGACACACTAAGCTACATTCACACCAACATGGAGGTGAAGGTCTTCCTCTTTTTATCCTGACATCACCAGTGTAACTATGAGACACTATTGCTGTCTTCTCTTCCTCTCAGAATCTAACAGCGATCTTCTTCTTTTCCTATCATGTAATTCCTCGATGACATTTTAAGCCCCTGGCTTTCTTTGGATTTTCTGACTGGTTATAAGTTGCAGCTTATTTTTACCATGATGCAACTCTCCATGGCTCTCTGTATGATGTCCATTTAAAATTCTTTCTTAAAAAAATTAAAAATAAAGGCTAACTTTAGAAGAGGAAGGGGCAGAGCTAGAAATTCTAGTAAAGGAGTAGGAAACATCTGAGGATGTTTGGCTCCCAGTAATTCTAGTCACTCATATAATTGGCCTAATTTAGGAAGCCTTCATCTTTTCTTCATCTTCTGTTATAGAGAATCTGAGTAAACTGCTTTTCTAGGTGTATCATACTGGTTTTCTTTTCCTGTATCTGTAAATGAATTTTTAATGTTTTTTTCTCAATTACATGTAAAAATAATGTTAACATTTATTTTAAAATAATTTTTGAGTACCAAATTCCCTTCTTCACTCTTTATATCCCGTCCTCTCTCCTTGAAAAGACAAGCACTTTGATATAGATTATACCTTCTATACATTAATTCTCAACTGCCAAAATCCACTGGAGGAAATGGTGACCTGATTATATTTGCTCAAGCTGCTTTTAAGACTTTTTTTTAAAAGATCCTTAAAAGTCATTCTGGTTCAGTGAAGCACTCTAAACTCCAATGGGTATTTCTGTCTGTTTCTTTTCCATGTTGTTCTTTGTTCTACCTGGAACCTGCCTGCTGTGATTGAGTGTTCTTCAGAACACCAGGACCCCTGTTATTTCTGTCACACAGGTTAAACTCTCTAATACCCATGTGTAAGTAGTATCATAAAAAAAAAATACTGCAATGTCTCACTCCCTAACAAAATGGCTAAAACACACTATGGGACATTGGTATGTGAGGATGTCACAAGTAGGGGGCCAATATAGGGGAGGTAAAGAGTAAGAGGAGGGGACAAAGAAATAAGGAACTGAAGTGGGAGGGAGAGAGAGAAGATATGTGTTGAAAGAGACACTTATCTTGTATCCCACATTTCTAAGTGCCAGTGGCCCTAGAAGACTCGTGCTGCACACCCATAGTCCCTGGCTGGGAAGTTAACCTCTGTTTACAACCAAAATATTCTTAAAAATCCAATGAACACTTCAGAGTTCATGCCCCAACAGAGATAGCTTAAAATAAGTTACTCTTTAAATATGGCATTGTAAAACTATCTCATGACTGAAAGTTAAAAAACACACACACAAACAAGCAAATTATACTTGGAATTTATGTGACTTCATAGAATTCAAACCTAAAGAATTTCTGATGATTACCTTTCTACAGGGTCAACAAAATGCTTTCAAAGTAAAATTGTGAGCTTTAAAAACAAAGTGCCTTTCTCTTTTATTTTTATGAGATACTTCACCTGTGAACAAGGAGGCAGAAAAGTTTAGACTTCTGAAAAGAATGTTTTTGTTTTTTTCTTAAAACCCCAAAATAACTATTATATTTATAAACCAGGTCATTTTGTTTTCTCAAAAATTCCAAGTTTCTCCCTATGCTCAGTATAAGCTAATAAGTAATAGAAAGATGCAAACTTTTAAAATGTAATTTAAATGAAGAAAAAGAGGCTCCCTTAGCAAAGCCAATAATTCTATGGCTTTGGAGTCTGATTTAAATGCCCGCCTCTGACACTTACTAGCCACGTGACTCTAGGGAAGTCAGTGATGTCTCAGGCCACTCCACAGTCTACCATCTCCACGATGGCTAGGCCTTCAAGGACTCCCACCCTGGGAGTGGGGCTGTCCTGAATGGCAAGGACCTCAAATGGGCCCACTGTTTCACAACAGCCTGACCCCAGCAATGCCTCACTTGCCTCTCCCTGATTTCTCCTTGCTGGTCACCTTGCCATTCAGCATCTAGCTACCCTTAAAGCTACCCTCTCCTCCTCTAACTCTCATTTCAGTTCTGGAACCATAATCAAATCAATTATTCCACGGCTACTGGGAAAAAGCGTCAATCTGTTTCCTTGAGACTTTTTTCCTCATCCCAGTAACTTTCTAAACTGCAGTATTTCTTCCTGGTCACTCCTCTTCGGGTATCGTCTTCCTGTTAGGAGAGAAGCTCCCTGAGGACAGAACTGGTTTTCCTTTTGTACTTGTATTTCCAGTGCTAAGCACAGTCCTTGGCACATTGTGAGCCATTAATAAATGCTTAATAAATTCATTCAAGTCAGAGATCCATTTCGAGCTGCTTTGCTAGAAGGAGTTCATTATGTCAGTGTTTGAGTAATGGATAAAGGGAAAATACTGAGGCTTTAAATTTCAGTCATTTAATAGGTAGTCTCTGTATTAATCAATGATTAATCAATGAGTTCGCATTTAGTGAATAGTCTAAAACTACCTAAAGAGAAAATAGTCTTCTTTTTACTAACATTATATCTAGATTAGATGTTTTGTTGTTGCAGTTGAGTTGTATCCAATTCTTGTTGACCCTATTTGAAGTTTTCTTGGCTGGAATGGTTTGCCATCTCTTTCTCCAGTTCATTCTACAGATGAGGAAACTGAGGCAAACAGGGTTAAGTGACTTGCCCAGAGTTACAGCTAGTAAGTGTCTGAAGCCACACTTGAACTCAAGTCTTGACTCCAAGCTGGACACTCTATTCTGCCTGCCCGAGATTAAATTGTTGTTCAGATATTTTTAGTCCTGTTTGACTCTTCATGACCCCATTTGGACTTTTCTTGGTGAAGATACTGAAATGGTTTGCCATTTCCTTCTCTAGATCATTTTACAGATGAGGAAACTGAGGCAAACAGGGTTAAGTGACTTGCCCAGGGTCACATGGCTAGTACATATCTGAGGCCAAATTTCAACACAGGTCTTCCTCACTCTAGGCTGGGCACTCCACTGCACCACCTAGCTGTCCTAGATTAAATTACTGATGCCCTATATTGGGTTAGGGGGATGGGGGCCGGGGAAGAGATGGAAATAGGCTACATCAGAGCTGCATAAGCTTGAAAGCATCCTGAGAGGAGAGATCGTGATGCTGGATTTTCTCATGCTAAAAGGGGGCCAGGATCATTGATTGAGAGCTGGAGAGGGTCTTAAGTTAGTGTCTAATGTTCTGATTTTAGAGCTGAGCCCTAGACAGGTTAGGTGCCCCATTCACATAATTGCTAATCAGTTTCTTATTTGGAAAACAAAGCCAGTGAGATATCTGGTGAAATGAAGTTTAACTTAACTTTAAACTTAAGTAACACCATCTTACTTTTAAGCAGTCACAGGGCTCCTGGAGTTTGTTGGCAAAGTAAAATGTTTAACAATGTTTATCTTCCCCAAACTCCCTATACCCTGTATTCTGTTTGAACAGATGTTTCTTTCTATAGTAAATTGCCTGTACTACATATCATGGAAATCCTGCTCTGACTGTCTGGACCACATATTCTGTACCATATATTACTAACATCTTGTTTAAAAGCTTATGTTTCTTAACTATGAATTTTTTTCTGTACTGCCAGGAACTCTTAGAGCATAGGTCAGTCAGAATGGAATAAGCATCTTTGATTTTTCTTGTTGTTGTTTTGATTTTCTAAAAAAGTAATTCTTTGGGAAAAATCTGAGTTTTGTTCTCTTTCTGTGCATCTCCCTTGTATTTCAAGTTTAAAAAAAAGCTGTTGACTAGTGATGTATCTTGGGGTTTTTCTTTCAGGTACCACATTATTGGACAATTGAGATCAGATGGGCAGGGGATTTCTTATTCAGAAACTTCAGCTGTCTTGGGAAATCCAGACCACTGGGTGACATTATAAATCAGGGAGGGATGGCCGTATAGGACCCCATCAAAGGCCTAAGTGTGTCAATGGAATGTCACAGAGTTGCCTTGATAGTAACTTCAAATTTAGTTCTCATCTGAGTGGTGCTGATGGGTTATTTCAGTGTTTTTGTACTTATTGATGGGTTCCAGTGAGTTTTCTGAAACTTGTTGATTTTCTGTGGAGTAAACTAAAAGTTGTTCTGTTAAACATAGTAGTAAAGTTTTAATTTGGAGATTCTCCTGGAGTTACTCCAGATGGAAGCAAAAGAAAGATAAAATGGACTTTTAGGAGTCAGCTCCCAAGATTAGACCTGGTCTATTTTAGATGACAGTCTTGGGAGTAGGGGTGTTGGGTTACATTTCATTTTGTCTTTTATGCTTGATATCAAATGGGCTTATAAAAATAAATGCATATGCATGTTTTCCCAATCCATGGTTATGTCCAAAGAACAAGAAATAACTATTATATTTAAAGGGAGAGAACAAGCTTAATGAACTGTCCAAACACTTGAAAACTGCTTTAGTAGTACAAAGATTTGTTTTATGTGAAGAAAAAAAAAAGACCCTTTTGGATGGCGCTGGAATGTCATCGCTTAAGAGGGATTTTCCTGTATCACTCATGATAAATTTTATGATGAACTTTGAAATACTTCTCATATTTAAGGATTTGGTTTTTTGCTTAGGGTTACCATTTCCAGAATACAGATTTTAAAATAAAATAATAAGCTTTTACATTTGAATGTTCATTCATTTAAAATCTGAACAAACCTTTTGTTTACAACAATAATAAATTTTTAAGAAATGTTAGTGAAAAAAAATCAAAGCTGGAAAAGACTAGAATAGGGCAGAATTTGCAGGAATTCTATGTACAAAAATATGTGATATATTTTTCCCAAAGTTTGAAAAAAAGCACTCAAAAAGCAACAAACACTATTTTATTTGTGGCACTAACTATGGAAACAGCAATGCCATTGTAAAACCTGAAACAGACATTCTCCTAAGTCCATGTACTTTCCCATCAGTTTTTTTTTAACATATGCCTAATTTCTACGTGATTCAGTGAGGATGGTTTCTTTTTGCACTGAAATCAGAGCTTCCCACCACCAACCCCTCCATCTCTCTTGCATCATATTTTACAAGCTATAGGAGTGGAATGATAATAAAAGTATATAACCACAATACTGAGGATGGTAATGGAAGGGCAAACCGTACAAATAATGCCCTAGAGATGAAAATCTAATTTAAGACCATCAAACATTTATTTGCATTTGAATATAATTTTGCATTTGAAGAATCGATACAAAGGGAATCCATAAGGCTATGTTGCTTATCTTGGACTCTGAAGCAAGGTAGACTTGTATTATATACCAGCTTGATAGATTCATCTTTTTACTGATTACTCCTTAAAGTTTCCAAGATGAAGCTTACTAATAAGTTCATAGTATTAAAGGATAAATAAGAGGGAAAAAATCAAGTAGTATGTCATTTCCATTTTTTCCCACCACAATGCACACCTCAGTCAGAATTAAAATGAGATGTGAGGTGAATCACTGCAGGTTCTGGAGTTTGCTTTCAGCATCCTTCAGCACTGATTTAAAAAACTGGGGGGCTTTAGAGATTCAAATAAAATTGATCTAGATCATAGATTCTCAGAGTGTATGGGGGTGGAGGGGTCCCTTTCGTTTTGGGCTATTCCTGAGAATTTTCCTGTAGTCACACAGTCTTTCTTTTCTTTTCTTTTTGCTTTTTGGAGGGGGGAAAGCAGGGCAATTGGGCTTAAGTGACTTGCCGAAGGTCACACGGTGAGTATTAAATGTCTGAGGTCACATTTGAACTCAGGTCCTCCTGACTCCAGGGCCAGTGCTCTGTTCACTATGCCACCTGGCTGCCCTCTACCCAATTTTTCCACAGAAGATTTTCTATTGAATTAACTATAGTTAGTTAAATATATGGTTTATAACCATAGTTTATAATATAGCTTATAACTATAGTTATCTAATTAACTACAGTAATAAATGGGATTCCCTTTCAGGAAGTCTTTGAGTTCAAAACAATTTTCATAATACTACTAAAAAGCTATTTGTCTATTAAAATATTCCTCCCTTTTTTAAACTACTTATCAGTGTGAGGCCAAGATTTTCTTCATATGTTTCAATCAAAACAACACATTATAAGAGATCAAATGCATAAACAAATATGAGAATCCAGCTGCTTTCTATTAAGCCAGAGATTAAAGAGATTCACAAAAATACACAAAAACAACACCATTCTTCTCACTAATTATTTTTGCTTTGCAAAAAATTGTTTTTTCATAAAATATGTTATTTATGTTAACATGCAATGGATTTATTACTGTTATTTTTTTTAAACAAATTAATAGAACAATCTTATGAGGGCTAATATGTACCCTTTCATAAAAAAAAAAAATCTGTAACTGTCCCAGCTTAACTCTTTCCCTTTGATATAAGAGAAGGTTCCCTGAGGGGTAGGGGGGGAAGGGGTACGGTATTAAGTCATGTAGTTACCGCTAACACCCGAGCTATAGTTAATTCAATAGAAAACCTTCTGTGGAAAAGCTATGTGACTACAGGAAAATTCTCAGAAATAGTCTATTTCTTACAAATCATCACAAAATGAAATGTTTGGGGTTGGGGGTGGGGAAGATCCAGTGCTCAGAACTATGGCTTCATTCCTATAGGGAGCTCCTGGTGTGGAAACTCTATCAAAGCAGATGAGCAATTGTTCTGAAACTTAACAATTTTTTTAAAGAGTTGCCTGGGACACGGAGAGTTTTGGTGACTCACACAAAGGGCACATAATGCACGTGTCAGAAGGAGGATGTGAACCAAAGTTTTCCTAACTCCACAATGACTCTTTGGAGAAATCTTACTGCAGAGAATCCCTTTAAATACAATGAATGTGGAAAGCCCTGGGAATGTGTGTGTTGGGATGGGGGTGAAGGAGGGAGGTGGAGGGAGAGGCAGGATGCCTTATTAAACATTGGGAAATTCATAGTGTAGAGTAGACCCTCTCAAAGTGATGAATGTGGAAAACCTCAAGATAAACTGAGAACCTTACTGAACACAAGAGAATGAATTATAGAAAGAAACCTTTTGATTTCAATAATAACTGACAAATTTATTAAGGGGGGAAGGCGGTGTGCAGAAAGAAGAGGCCTGGAGAACACAGATCTAGAGCTTGTTGAATACCTTCATTTTTAGAGATAACAAAACCGAGACCTTGGAAAGTTAAGAGGGGCAGTTAGGTAGCACAGTGGCAAGAGCACTGGGAAATAGGGTGTAGTGGAAAGAATAGTGATTTGGTGTCGGAGGACCTAGGGTGGAATATGGGCTCTTCTATCTCTTAGTAGCTCTGTGAGCTAGCTTGGCCAATTACTGTATCTGATCAGACTTTAGTGTAGATATCCATACCAGGGTTATTGGACTAGAAGAACTCTAAGGTCCTAGCCAACTCTATCTTCCCTTTTGCCATTAATTTAAGGATGAAAATGAAAGCAAATAAGTAAAAACAACAGGAAAAGTTTAGTCGTACTTTCCTGTCTTTGATGTTTATTTTCTCAGACTGATGACTATCCTATCTCTGATGAATATCTGGATAAACAGGTGGTGTCATACTTCCTCTATGTTTCTTTGACATCAGAATTGTAGAATCCTAAACTTTAGAGCGGGATGAGACCACAGGGATCATCTCATAGGTATTCATCTCATTTTATTGATGGGGGATACTGAGGCCCAGTGGGTAGCTAGGGGATACAGCAGATAGAGTACTGGGTCTGGAGTCTGGAAGACCCGAGTTCAAATTCAGCCTCATACACTCACTAGTTGTGTGACCCTGGGCAAGTCAGTCAACCCTGTTTGCCTCAGTTTCCTCACCTATAAAATGAAATGGAGAAGGAAATGGCAAACCAAGTATCCTTGCCACGATGGGGTTATGAAGAGTCAAAGACAACTGAATAACAAAAAATGGCACTGAGGCCCAAAGAGATGATGATGATGGTGGTGGTGATGATAGTAACTAATACTTATACAGTGTGTATTATGTGCCAGACAATGGACTAAGTGCTTTAACAGTTAGTTATCGTCTCTTTTGATCCTCACAATGACCCTAGGAAGTAGGTACTTTTATTATCCCAGTTTTCCAAATGAGGAAATTGAGACAGAGGTTAAGTGACTTGCCCAGGGTCACAAAGCTAATGCATATCTAAGGCTAGATTTGAACTCAAGTCTTCCTGACTCTAGACCCTACAGCCATGTCACTGCTCTTTAGCAAAAACTCATACTTTACTCTAGACAAGGAAATTCATATTGCAGAGAAATCGTCTGAATTTAAGGAGCTCCAGTCCATCCTTCTAGAAAGAGGCATACTCTCCATTTTCAGTTCCCTTTTATGGGTTGTTTTATTTACCCCGTTAGATTGTAAACTCCTTGAGGGCAGGGACCGTATTCTATTTTCTTCATATTTGTAATCCCAGCATTTAGCACAGTGCCTGACACAGTTAGAGCTTAATAAATGTTTGTTGCCTTTCCAAAAAGGAACTGTTTGATTGCCTTCTGAAACCATGGCAGAAGGTCATCATAACTGACTACGATAAATAGTTTGTTTAGCTCCCATCAAAAATATCTATTTAATTTAATTTAAGCCCCTTTTTAATGTATGTTGACTTGTTGATTGCTTCAAATAACTCTAAATGATCCTCTGCATTTAAGTAGGGGACATCTGACCAAAAAAGGTAAGAATGCTTATTTGAAAATGGCAACACACACACAGAGGATACACAGAATACGTAATCAAAGCAATGCTAGGGGCAGCTGGGTGGTGCAGTGAATAAATCGGTGGCCCTGGAGTCAGGAGGACCTGAGTTCAAATCTGACCTCAGACACTTAACTAGCTGTGTGACCTTGGGCAAGTCACTTAACCCCAACTGCCCCGCCTTCCCCACTCCAAAAAGCAAAAAACAAAAAAAGGAAGCAATGTTAGTCAGCTCCATTAGGAAATCATGAAGATGTTAACAGGCAGGATCTTACCAGAGGACAGAAAAAGTAAAGATGATAGAGTATCTCTACTGCTTTTATACTTATAAATAAGGAATACCCTACTCCAATAAAGGAAACTCCCCCTACCAGTCTAGTTAGCCATATTTCTCTGCAGCTTATCATGCCACAGAGTTACCTAGATCACTTGGAGGTTAAGTGACTTGCCCAGGGTCACACCAGAGGTGAGACTTGAACCCAGGTTTTCCTTTTGTAGAGACTTGCTCTCTTCCCCACTATCTCACACTGCCTCTCATATTTATACCTGTGATGTACAAAGGTATAAAGTAATTGCATGTATCAATGCAATTTGGAGAAGGGTCCTATTCATGATCTGGAAATAGAAATGCAGAATAAACAAGGTCCTTTACTTCTCTGGACATAAAAAATTATTCCTGGGAGAAAAATGTATTGCATGTATCAATGCAATCTTTATCTTAGTAAGTTAGTAAACTCAAAGGGGTGACGGTTGGTCAGTTGTATTTCAGTCATGTCTGACTCTTTGTGACCCCAAATGGGGTTTTCTTGGCAGAGATACTGGAGCTGTTTGCCATTTCCTTCTCCAGGTCATTTTACAGATGAGAACATTGAGGCAAACAGAGTGAAATAACCTGCCCATGGGTACACAAGACATATATAGTCAAAAGCACCTAGAACTTGGATAGAGACATGTGGACACTTTAATAATAGATTAAATTAAGATGATGAAAAGGTTCATAAAAAATCATTCCCTTCAATCATTCATCAAATTCAGGCTGAAATAACTGGAACGAGAACACAAGTCTGTAGAAAGGTCAAGATATGCCCAACTTGGGCCACAGATCTCTAGCTCAAGAATTTTAAAAAATTATATAAGCCAGAGTTCTCCATATGATCACTTCCTAGGGATATCAATGGGAGGCAGTTTTCGTTTAGAACCTAGGTTTAGAAAACCATGGAGCTTAGACATTAGTATGTATGTACGTAGAAAAGACATCTTCAATGAAACGCTGAGATGGTGGCAGAGAAATAAGACATTTGTCATGCTCAAATCAAATTTCCCATAGCTGTAAAACTGGAGCCCTCTTCCCAATAAGAGTCCAGAATAGCACAGAGGTAAAGCAAATTCCAGATTAATTTTCACCGTAGGGAGCAGTGGTATACATGATCCAAAGCCACAGCACGGAATGTACTACATGATTTTCTTTCCATCATTCCCACTCCTCCCATGATTTTTCCTTTATTATTAGGGTTTGCCTAGGCTAATGTTGAAACTGAGGATAATCCACAAAGCATCTAATCCAAACTTGGATAATGGAGAGTAAATAGCATTCTGTCACTAATTCATAGAGAACTGGCTCAGGAGTTGAGCAGCCTCACAGATGGCAGGAGGCTGGAGTCAGGAAGCCTTCCATTTGTGAGTTCAAATCCAGTCTCAGACACTTACTAGCTGTGTGACCCTGGGTAAGTCACTTAACTCTGTTTGCCTCAGTTTCCTCATCTGTAAAATGAACTGCAGAAGGAAATGGCAAGTCCAGTACCTTTGCCAAGAAAACCCCAAATGGGGTCACAAAGAGTCAAACACAGCTAAACAATAATAACTGTACGATGATGATGATGATTGTAACTAATATTCATACAGTGCTTATGATGTGCCCGACACTGAGCTAAGTGTTTTAACAGTTATTTTCTCATTTGATCCTCACAACAACCCTAGGAGGTAGGTGCTATTATCATCCCCATTTTACAGATGGTTCAACATCGTGGAGTATCCTCCATAACGGAGCAACTTCTGGTAAAACAAGACGAATTCTATCAAGGGACCACATGGGATAGTAGGTAGAACATTAGATTTGAAGCCTCAAAATCTGGGTTCAGATGTTGGCTCAGCTACTTTCTTAGCTGCATGACCTTGAGCAAGTCACTTAGCAGTTTAGATCTATATATTTTTTTCACTTATAAAATGAATGGTTGGTAGCAGATTAGGAATGTTCAGTTTGGGATTCATGAACTTGTTTTTTAAAACATTTTTACATTATATTCCAATAGAATTGATGTCCTTTGTAATCCACTGTATTTTACTTCATGCTTTTAAAAGCATTGTTCTGAGGAAGAGTCTGTAGCCTCGCTAGACTGCCTGAGGGGTCCAGGACACGTAAAAGGTTAAGAACCCCTGAACTATAATCTCAAAGATCTCTTCCAACTCTGAACTGATGTTTGTAGATGCCACTCATGATCTTTGCATCTTCTTTTGTCTACAGATCTGGTCTGTTTTATGGACTTTTGGGCAGTCTCACCTGTAGACTTAACACCTTAGCCACCTCCTGGTTGCCAACACCTGGAAGGCTAGTGTCAGAGAGGGACCGAGAAATCGCCCAGTCTACTCTATTCACTGACCCTTCTTTGGCAACAAAACAGAGAACAATATGTGTATTAGGGAAAAAAAAACCTGAAATAATATCAAGGTCAGGGAAACAGATTGAGAACAATCTACTTATGCACAATGCAGAAAGGAATGCTGGTCACATATCATCAGCTTTTTCATGGAGATCCTGTTTCCTTCCCTCTTGCCCCTCCCCATACATATAACAATCACAGCGAGTAATGAAATCTTCCCATGCAAAGGGCAACTCTATATGTAGGTCTGGCCATAAAAGAGGCTCAGTAGGACAGATCTATTAAAAGCAAAGGGTAAAGAAAGATATAACATGTGACATCTATTCACTATAGGAAGAAGCTAACTCCCCACATCTGCCCTTCCATTACGGTTGGTCATTTTTCTCCTAGAATAATTTTTGATGTCCAAAGAAGTAAAATGCCTTGTTTATTCCACATTCCTATTTCTGGTTTGTGAATAGGACCCTATTCCAAAATGCTTCTTTTCCCCAGATTCTTTTAGCTTGTCAGAATGAGATCTATCTTACTTCTTATGTGAGGCTGTGAACAGGGATTGAAGAGTGGGGAAGGATTAAGCCAGTGATTCTTCTCTGGCTCTGATTCTCCTCAGAAAATGAGAACTGAGTTTGTTTCTTCAGTCTCCCCTCAGCACAAGGAGAAGGGGGAATCTGTCATTTATTTGACTTCTTTGGTTATTGCTGACCCAATTGCAAGATAAATGCCCCAAAACCCAGGTTATATTCTGTATGAGTGTTTTTCAGTGAAAAGATGTGAGGGTGCCAACATTACTGGCCCAAAACTCATTTATAAAAGAAAAAAAATTAAGCTATCTATTGTCATATGAAAAAAATGCTCTAAATCACTATTGATTAGAGAGATGCAAATCAAAACAACTCTTACATACCATATCACACCTATCAGATTGGCTAACATGACAAAACAGGAAAATGATAAATGCTGGAGAAGATGTAGGAAAACTAGAACACTAATGCATTGTTGGTGGAGTTGTGAACTGATTCAACCATTCTGGAAGGCAATTTGGAACTATGCCCAAAGGGCTTTAAAAATGTACATACCTTTTGACCCAGCAATACCACTTCTAGGGCTTTATCCCAAAGAGATCATTAAAATGGGAAAAAGACCCACATGTACAAAAATATTTATAGCAACTCTGTGTGGTGACAAAGAATTGGAAATTAAGGGCATGCCCATCAACTGTGGAATGGCTGAACAAGTTGTGGTATATGAATGTAATGGAATACTATTGTGCTATAAGAAATGATGACCATAAAAACCTGGAAAGACATATATGAACTGATGCTGAGTGAAGTAAGCAGAACCAGGAGAATACTGTACACAGTTACAGCCTCATTGTGTGAAGACTTACTTGACAGACTTAGCTCTTCTCAGCAATGAAAGGTTCTAAGACAACTCCAAAAGGCTCATGATGGAAAATGCTATCCACATCCAGAGAAAGAACTGTGGAGTCTGAATGCAGATCAAAGCTTACTTACAAAGCTCTTTCTCTCTTTTTGTTTTGTTTCTTTTTTCTTGTGGTTCATTCCATTGGTTCTTCTTTACAACATGACTAATGTGAAAATATGTTTAATATGAATGTATATGTAGAGCCTATGTCAGATCGCATACTGACTTGGGTGGGGGGAGGGAAGTGAGACAGATTATTTAAAACCTAAAAGCTTGTGGAACTGAAAGTTGAAAAATAAAAATAAATAAATTAGTTTTTAAAAAAAGAAAAATTTTTACAAGCAAATACAGTTGATTATATCACATGAATTTTCAGAAGGGTAGTTTAGACATTTTTACAGTGAAACATCAGAAGACTGAATAAAGCTGGAGAAAAAGAGTAAGCAAAGCATGCATGTGCGTGTATATGTGTGTGTGTGTGTGTGTGTGTGTGTGTGTTTTCCCAAAAACTAATTTCTAAGAACAGTCTATCCCTTAAATAGCTTTTACAATGCAAATGAACAGACTAAGAACAAGTGGACAGTTCTTGCATGCGCTAATGCTGCAGGCTCCTGTAAAATAAATTAGAAATTTATTTTAGATTAGAATTATTTATTGTGATTAGAAATATTTATTGTCTTTTAGCTTTCAAGACGGGGTATTTATCTGTTGCTTACTGACTGCAAACTTCTTAATGGATGGAAGGACAAAGAAAAAAAATTTCTGACTGGTTCTATAATCCCTTTATGTGTGTAGTAAAAGACCATTTCAGAAGCATAGGCTTGCCTGAGGACAGAGAGGTTATTCTGCCAATAGATAATTGTAAAGGTTATACTGAGTAATCAGCCCAAATGTCCTGGAATAGATTGAAACATCTTTCTGTTCAACTCTATCACATTTAGCCTCACAAATTCCACTTCTACATCTTCAGAATAAAGGTTTGTGATTTTGCCCATATGGCTGCTTGGTCTACCAACACTGATTATGACATCTCAACAATGTAGTGGACAGTCTCTGTGTGTTGCTAAGGCCAAAACATTTATCAGCCTATGGCCAACCTGGCAATGAGCCTTTCCAAATACAACTAAGCTGATTCTCAGACAACAAAAATCTAGTCCATCCCCAGGATGGTGATTCACCATAGGACATTATTAAGAAAGAAGTTTCATAAGAAAGTGGGTCCGTTAGCCAAGCACTTGAAAACCAGCTAGAACATTAATGATTAAATTGTTAACATTGTTTGTGTCTAAAATTCCGTTAAAAGACAAACATCAAGGATCATGTGGTGAGAGTATATTACAGATCACTGAGCCAAAAGGAAGAAATGTCAAATGAGTCCAGGAAACAGATGGCCTTGGCCTGGAGGCAAGGGAGATCTCAACTATTTGGACATTTGTTGGTACGTTCTCTTCTAAAAAGAGAAGAACTAATAATTTCTGGGTTCACATTAATGATAATTTAATCTTTCCAACAGCTGAAGAAGTCAAGACTGGAACTGCTACTCTGTGCCTGGTTCTGACCGCTAAGGAAGAATTGGCTGCTGAAAGAGAAGGAATGCAAGCCTTCAGAGGAAGCTCCATTTCGGGTTTTTAACAGAAGAGATGATAACTTGACAGTCTGACTCATACCCTAGATTTGGTCAAAAATGAGTTTTAAGAGTTTGGAGAAAGGATAGGTAGTATTCCATGGTGTCATATTCCATGGGTCAAATGAGCTCCCAGTGGGATGGAAAGCTCTCAGGAAGAAAACTTTTACAACATAATCTCAAATGATTGCAAGGAGTAAAAAAAGTGATAACCATCTAAAGAGAATAATAGGGGTGCACAGGAATCTCAGGGCAGCTAGGTAGCACAGTGGATAAAGTGCCAGGTTTGGAGTCAGGAAGACTCATCTTCCTGAGTTCAAATCTGGTCTCACACACTTGCTATGTGACCCTGGGCAAGTCACTTAACTCTGTTTGCCTCAGTTTCCTCATCTGCAATGAGATGGGAAAGGAAATGACAAATCACTCCAGTATCTTTGCCAAGAAAACCTCAAATGGGGTCATGAACAGTCAAACACAACTGAAAAAACAACTGAATGACAACACAAGAATCTCATCAGTCAACTTTAGTTTCTAAAAAGACATATATAGATAAAGAGGAAGTAAGGGACTAAGAAGATCTGGATTCTGGTCCCACCTCTAACACATACTAGCTGTGAACATATCACTTAACTCAGAAGTTCCCAAACTTATTTGATCTACTGCCCCCTTTAAAAAAAAAAATTAGTGTCCCACTGGAAATCTACTTTCTTTAACCCTTTAATTTTCTTTTAAATTTGTATCATTTCAAAAAATATAAGTTTTTTAAAATGATGCATCTTAAATTTAATAATTTATTGTAAATTTGTGGGTTTTTTCCTGCATTGAAATTCTGATATGACTGCATCATATTCCTGCCCATGCAGGCTGGACTTCCCAACAATGCACAACCCACTAGTTTGCCAACACTTGCTTGTTAAGACCTGTTAAGACCAAAGGTCCACTATAACTTGCATTTTGTGTGTTTATTTGGAGAATAATGTAATCACTACTACTTTAATTCCATTACACAACAGATGAAACACAAAAGTTTTCAAAACATTCTTATCTTCTCTTCTTTCCTAATGCTTTCACCAACCCCCTTATTTTTATTCAATGCCTCCTAATTGTACTGGAGGCTACTACACTTCCCATTGTTCCAATGCCCCTGCCCATTTTGGGAATGTCTGAATAACTTCTCAGTGTTGTAAGCAACTCTCTCAGACTAGAAACTGCAGTAAAGGGGAGAAATGGAGCATTGGTAGAGGAAGTTCCTTACCTAGTTGCCCATACCAATAGAATCACTGAGACAATCCCCATCCACTCCGAGTATAGACAACAGAAGTTAAGGTAGATATCTGAAGAGGAATATCCAAGAGTGGCATGGTCTTGGAAGATTACTGTGCGTACTAAAACATAGAATGAACTGGGTTTAATAAGGAATACCAAAGAGATCAAATAAGGAAAACACATTGGTCTAGGTCCTAGAGTCTAGGAAGTACATAACAAAAATAGGAGGGAGCTGAAACCTAATGCAAAAAAAGAGAGCACTAATTTGTGCTCAATGAATTCAAATCATGAGGCCTAGCTGAAATACTTTCCTGTTTCTGAAATAAATTATTTAACTTTACACCACTGTGGTCTGTTGTTGATGATCCTTTAAAAATGATGGAGAATGGGAATACTGCCATAGGACTGGAGATAGGCAAATGTATTCCCGATTTTCAAAAAGGGAGAAAATAAGAAATTCTGAACACTAAAGAGACATAATATTCATTTTGATTGTTGGGGGGAAAATTCTAGAATTTGATCTTGTGAGCATTTGTAAAGGTAAGTGATGCTGGCTCTTGTCAGCAGGGGGTCATCAAGACTGGGTCAGGACAGGTCAGCTTCATTTCCCTTTTTCACAGAGTAACCAGACAGGTAGGTCAGGGGGATGCCATAAAGGTGGGAGAGCTAGATTTCATCAAGGTATTTGATAAAGTCTCTCTTGATGTCCTCATGGAAAAGGTAGGGAGTTCCGATGGCCAAGATGAGAATATAGTTACACAAACTTCGAGTTAGAGAAACTGCGTTCAAGTCCCTCCTTTGGCATTTACTACTTGACTGGCTTTGGGAAAGACTTAAGCTTCAATTTTCTCATCTGTAAAATGGGAGGTGGTTGAACTAGATAGTTTCTAAGATCCCTTTCAGTATTGGTCTAGGATCCTATGAGCTGAAAGCACTTGTACCATGCAGCCATCCTTCTAAAGTACTTAAAGTTTGTGTACATTATTCTGAAACTTTGTTTGCATTACTCATTTGTTTGGTAAACCTCATCTTTAAACACAATATAAGAGTAACTTTTGGTCCTACTTTTCCTGTTTGATTTGTCAAAAACTCCAAATGAGCAAGTTTGAATTAACTTCATCTATTTGTCTGATATCTCTTTTAGCTCATTCTGTTCATTCACATTTTCTGAGTTTCTAGTCTTTGCAACAAGTCAATAGAATGCCAACACATCATTATAACTTCTCTTAAAGCTCTGCTAACCATAATGGCAATCATATGACTTAGTTGAGATTATTTCAGACCAATCACTATACCAGCCTATCTGTCCTTTATTAGTGTTCCCTTGTGACAGCATTATGTTGGCTTTAAGAAAAAAATGCCTATTATGCTGATAATGCCAATTCAGCCTTCTTATCACAAAGGAAAGCTAGCAAAGTCAATTCTGCTCGCAGATCCTCCTGCACAGCTGTTACTGATGACAAATCCCAATATTACAACTGTCATCCTTTCTGAGAATCAGAGGTATCATTATTTTTTGCCTGTCAAAGCTGACTCTCAGATATTTAATACACAGGAATTCTTTTAAAATTGCAATTAGTCATAAATGTGGGTTAATTCGGTTATGCTATTGTTTAAGGGCTAACGGCAAAATGAATTATATAAATAAGAAAAGAAATAGCTGACTCACTAGTGTTAGGTTCTAATCCTAGGTCCCCAAGGCAGGGCAAAGAAGAAATGGAATATAATTATTTGCTCTTATACTCCAGTGCCTGTCTAGCACAGTGCCCTCCACACAGTTGGCACTTAATAAAATTCTTTTAAATCTAGATTAGAATGAACTTGACATGACTGTATACCAAAAAATATGGGGGACTCAACAAACTATTACCTACTTCAGTGTGTCAAATAAATTTCATCCATGTGGGTAGGCATTCTTTCCATGGCTGCCCAAACATCTAGTGATAAGCTTCTTCCAATATATTTTATCTCCACTAAAGTCCTCTGGACCCTGTCTTGTGATTGGATGGGATCTTGGAGAGCAATGAATGGAGGTACCCTTGGTTTTTCCAAAGTCTGGTAGGTCCTAACAGGTAGAAAAGGCTTTATGTCCAGAGTTAGCAATAGACTCTATACTTGTCATCCAAAGATGAGTTTTATTGAGTTCAGGGAGGCTCGGCAAAAACTTGAAATAATAAATAAGTTCACCAAGGCTTCAGGATACAAGTTAAACCTACAAATATTTTTTTGTATTCTTATATACCACTGATAAAGATCAAGAAAATCAGATTAAAATTCTATTTGCAAAAATGAAAGTATGACATACTTTGGATTAATTTACCTAAGCATTCATGAACTTCTTAACTTTTACATAGAAATAAAGGAATAACAGTGTTTATGGGTAGGTCAGATCAACATAGTAAAAATGTCAATGTGTCCCAAATTAATTTATAGAAAATGCAATTAAAATATGAACAGGTTTATATGACAAGATTAAATTAAAAACACTGATGTGGAAAAAGCAAAAGGGCAAGAATGTCAAGGAGGCACTGTCATAAAAAATGGAGGAAAATAGATGACTAGATTGTAGTACAGCAGTTTCCATTGAAATAATTTGCTTCGGGGTTAAAAGAAAAAGACCAACAGAACTAAATAAAGAACACTTTAATAGACTCAAGGATATTCTGAAATATATCTGAGGAAAAATAAATACTGGGGCAAGGACTAATTGTTCAATAAATGTTGGAAATTGGATAGCAACCTGGCAAAAACAAATTCAGATCTTCATCCCATAATATATCACATAATAAATTTGGGCTAGATCAAAGAAATAAACACAAAAATGCTGGAAGAAAGTAATATTTATCCCACTTGGAAAGAAAGACAATTTTTTCTCTACTGAACAGACAAAAAAGACATTTTTGAGGAAAACACAGAGGGACCTGATTAGACAGAAATAAAAAATTTGACAAAAACATAACTGGGATGAAAAATAACAAAAATATTTGCAATAATGATACGAGATAAAGTCTGATAACTAAAGATGACAAAGAATGCATGTAACTATTCAATAGCAACACCATGTCTCCGACAGTTAAATGGTTAAAGGATGCGTATAGAAAATTTACAAGAAAATACGTAATTCGCCAATAATTTTAAAAGAAAAAACAGGAATAAAATGAAAATAAAAGTAATTCTGAGTTATTATTTTGCCAGAAAACCGATAAGAATGACAAAAATGAATTCTGGGGGCTTTGGGGAGAAAAATAGGTATGTTTATACACTGCAAACTGGGAATCTTTTCAGAGCGCAACCTGGCAGAATACTTACAGGAGTTATGTCACTTCGTTTGGCCCACTAACACCACCACTGGGAATATACGCTAGCAGTGTTATTAAAAAAAGGGGAAAAAATAACTATTTTTACAAAGGTATTTATAGCAGCACAATTCGTAACGGTGAAAATCTGGAAACAACCTCAATATCCAGTGGTTGGGGGAGAGCTGAACAAAATGTGTCATGTCAGTATGGTGGAATATATAACAAAACTTTAGAAGGACAGATATGAAGAACATAATTACAATAAAGACGTGAAAAAAAGCAGTATGCAAAATGACTGTCTTTTTAGAAGGAAATATATGCATGACTAGAGATACATGTGGAGAACAAAAATGATCAAAAGATTACGAAGGGAGAAAGTGATAGAAACAGGTAGGCGGTATGAGGCAGTGACTGGTAGAGTGAATAGAATGCCAGACCTGGAGTTAGGAAGACCTGAGTTCAAATTCAGTCAATGACCTTACTAGCTCAGTGACCCAGAGCAAGTCACTTTAACTTCAGTTTCCTCATCTATGAAATGGGGGTTTAACGTTGTTTTCCAGTTGTTTTGGTAGTGTCCAATTCTTTATGACCCTTTTTGGGGTTTTCTTGGCAAAGATACTAGAGTAGTTTGCCATTTCCTTCTCAAGCTCATTTTACAGATGAGGAAACTGAGGCAAACAGGGTGAAGTGATTTGTCCAGGGTCACACAGCTGGGAAGTGTCTGCTGCCAGATTTGAAATCAGGTCTGCCTGGGATGCCTTCTACATACTAGGCAATGTGCTAAGTTCTGGGTATACAAAGAGGCAAAACACAGTCCCTGCCCTCAAGGAACTCACAATCTAATGGCAGAGACAACAAATAAATGTGTACAAACAAGCTATATGGAGAATAAATAAGAACTGAGTAACAGAGGGAAGGCATCAGAATTAAGAGGGATTGGGGGGAAAAGATTCCTGTAGAGGATAGGATTTTAACTGGGATTTAAAGGAAGTCAGGGAAGCCAGTAGACATGAGGAAGGAGAACAATCCGGGCACGGGAAAAAGTCAGAAAAAAATCCCTAGAGCTCAGAGATGGAACGGCCAGGAGTCCACAGTAACTGGACTGAAGAGTAAGTAAGAATCAGGGAATAAAGCCTAAGAAGAGGACCGGAGATGTAGGAGGGGACTTGTAATGGTAAGGGGAATTTAAAGATCTTCCCTGCCCCTTAATAGACTTAAGGGCATTTGAAGATCTTCCCTGCTTCGAAAATATTCCCTGCCCCCTACTAGGCTGAATGTAATCACCTGGAGCCTGTGATGGGAGGAGGTGGCTAAAGGGTGTAGCAGAGCCCACCGGAAGCTGGGAGTCAGAGCAGTTAGAGCTGGAAGGAGGAGAGGACACATCCAAGGAGACAGCTAGGCTTGTGAGTGTTTGTTTGTGGGAAAGCTAAAGGATAATTTGACTTCATGCTGTGCTATAGTGTATTAATTTCTTTCCTACAATGACGGATTTGACTTTCTAGTGTTGGGATTTTGTTTTCTGGTATCTGAATAAATGTTTTGCTTCTGTCTTCTATATAGAGAGTCTGTCATATTTTGCGATTGAGAACTATGCTGGCACGTTTACAGTCGCCATCAGCGATGTGAATATTGCTTCGGCACTAAAGGGCTAGGTCATGAAGGTTTCTGAGCACCAAGCGGATGATTTTGTATTTAATCCTAGAGGCCCTTCAGTTCACTGAGTAGCAGGGTGAAATGGTGATCAATAATAATAACATAATAATGATAGCACTACCTTCCAAGGTTGTTGAGAGAATGAAATGGGATATTTGTAAAGTGCTCTGCAAACCTTAAATCTCTATATAAATGCCAGTTATTAGTGATAGGAGGAAGAGGAGGTTGAAATTCATTTTTAATGCAATTAGTTTCAAATGTAAGTTTTGTCGTTCAAAGAAAAACATACAATTATTTCAAATGAATAAAACAGAATGCTATCCAATGATTCCTTTTTAGATACCCTTTCCCTCTTTGCGAGTGATACAGGAATTGTCTGAGTAGTAGTTTTCTAGATTATATATCTGAAGGATTTAGAGCCTGAAAAGATCTTTTTATGCATCTGACAACTTGTATAACAGATTTAGCAATGATGCAAGCTTGTTCATCTGCTCGTTAGATTTGAATTCTAGGATGACCCATTTTATTAGACTTTGGTCATTGCAGTCCTGGCTGGAGTGGGCTGCTCATTCCAGACATCAGTAAAAATTATGTGTCTGGATCAAAGATGTTTTTTGTGGTTCTTTCACTATGACCAATAGAGGCAAGAGCTTCCAGCCTGCTAGACTTCCACATGGGTGTCTATACTACACAGCGGTGGGTTGACACTGCTACTATATGTAAAGATGGAGCAAGGCTAATAAGGACAGTACATGTTTGTATAGTCAGAGAGTCAACAAGCATTTATTAAGGACCTATGAGTCAGATACTGTGCTAAGCCCTGGGCATACAAAGAAGCACAAATGCTTGGCTCTCAAGGCTCTCATAGTCAAATGAGGGAGATGGTACTGGTTTATAAAGTGTCTGCTTCACAACAATTCTATGCAGTAAGCAGTCCAAGTTATTTTCACTAGTGAGCTCAGATAATCTGTCTAGTCACACGCAAGAGCCAAAACTCAAACCCAGGTCTTTATTCCCACTCCAAGACACTTCCAAGTATACCATTATGCTTTATGTCTGGTTATCCCTGACATACATGTTTTAGAATCTGGTTCAAAGGTGTTTTCCTAACCCAGAACCCGAATTGAAGGAAATTCCACATCTGGTCCCTTCATTAAGTTCTGTAATTATCTAGAAAGGAAATCCTCCCACCGGAGGTCAGGCATCTAAACTTACTGGTCAATGAATCTGTGACATTACCCTTTGCTTGTATACAAAAGGAACATCCCAGATTTCAGATGATGGGCTTTTCCCAGAATTGGGGAGCAGTTTACCCTAGGAAAGTTGACATGCTTCTGTATTGTGATAAAAACAAAATGTAGGTAGACTTACCTGTACAGTCATTTCTGCATCAAAAGTTTCTAATGGATTGAAGGTTTTCTGATCACCACATGGCAGCACACTGTCCCACTGAGATCCTGCAAGGCAAAGCATCGATCTGTAAACAATAAAGTTCTCTCTTTTGGACTAATAATATTCTCATTGCATGGTATTGTGGAGAAAAAAAAGAAAAACAAAAGAAGCACAAAACTGAAAGTCAGAAAACCCCGGATCAAGTACTGCTTTTCCCTTTAACTGGCTGTGAAACCTTGGTCACCTCATTTAAAACAAACAAACCAACCTCTGTGTCTCAGCTTCCCCACCTATTAAATAGAAATGATACTTGCAGTAACTATCTTATAGGGTTGTTGTGTGGAAAGTCTTTATAAATTGTAAAATAGTATAATAAAGGAATTATTGGGGCGGCTAGGTGGCACAGTGAATAGAACACTGGCCCTGGAGTCAGGAGGACCTGAGTTCAAATCCAGCCTCAGACACTTAACGCTTAGTAGCCATGTGACCTTGGGAAAGTCACTTCATCCCAATTGCCCTGCCTTCTCCCTCCAAAAAAGTAAAATAAAATAAAGGCATTATTAATCTATGGGTTATAGTTCAATTGTTACCTTAAATAGTTAATTGATTAACTGCAGACTGATTACCTCTAATAGCTTCCTGTAAATCTTGTTTTCAAGTTCAATGTCAATTAGTTCCTATCCTACTTTAAATACTTACTTTGCTAACTTCTAACTCCTCCATTGCAAAAAGTCCTTTTAAACCCAAACTACTTAATTATTGGCTGTCAAGTAAGGTTTGAGAAAGGCCACAGACTTGGATCAGTGTAAAAGACAGATTTCCAGCACTGAGTGCGTTACAGGCATGAGGGTCAAAGGATGGGGAAACTGGAATGCTTTATAATTCCAGTCTTCACAATATGGCATTATTACTTAGTTTGAAGTGAATTCCAGGAACAATGAAATACTCATTCAGATTTAAGTATAAAAATGCAAAGATGTTCGGATTACTTCGTGACTTGGATTACTCATACCCTGCAAAAGAATGAATACTCAAAGGTTGACTTGTTTTTGTTTTGTTTTTTTAACATACTCCTTGCTTCTCCCTAGGTGCTCACATACCCTCTCCTTTTCCCTTTTCCCTCTATCTACTTGGATAGATTTGAAAAAACAAATAGGCTGCTTTGGGAGAGAGTGAAATCCTTATCACTGGAAATAACTGAACACTAGAAGGAAGAACATTTTTTGAGGACACTGATGGAGATTTGTACATCATTTGGAGGCTGAATGAAAGGACCTTTAAGATCCCTTGTACATTCGAAATTAAATGAAACATTAACATTCTTTCATTTTTAGGCAGTTAGGTTACATCCAAGTTCACAAAATATTGTTGCTTCCATCCTCAAAGTGGAGAATATGAATTGAACTCATGAATTACATAGAAAAACTTCATTAATTTAGATTAATTTTGTAAGGTCAGTTTGAAATGGCCCAAAAGTCAAAATAAACAACTTAAAAAAAAGAAGTGGCATTTTATTATTAATTTTATCATTTTCAAGTCCAATGACCCCAATTAGACAAATAAAAGAATGTTTAGAAGCATTCCTCAAAGAAATAGCTGAAATAGGAAAATAAGAATACTTTATAATTAGTATATCAAGTATTTGTAAAGGGGGCATTTAAAAGTAAAGTTTAAGGAAGTTAAACATTACATTTTTGTGTGCTTGGAAAATATTTCTTCACTTCTAGACCATGCAAATGCAAACTTTAATCCAGGCCCTGTCTAATTATAATAAATTCTGATATTAGTGGAGTCTAAAGTTTAATTGTACTTATTTACTAAGAATTCTCTTTTCTCCATTCTTCCTCATGTCACAATCCCTTGATTTTATGTCCCTCTCCCAAACATTCCCTCCTTTCCTCAAGTATCTGATAGAGGTGATCCTCTCTCTCACCAAGGCCAACTCCTCTGCTCATACCCTTGATCCCATCCTCTCCTGCCTTCTTCAGCATTCTTTGAAAAAGCATTTTCTTCTTCTTCTTCTTCTTCTTCTTCTTCTTCTTCTCCTCCTCCTCCTCCTTTTCCTTTTCTTTCTCTTCCTCTCCTCTTCTTCCTCTTCTTTCTTCGTTTCTTGAGGAAGGTAATATTTCTTTTGTTTTTTGCTGAAATATCCCTAAACCTAGCAGAGTGCCTTGTAAATAGTAGTTAATAAATACTGGTTGAAACTACAGTCAACGAAATGGATCTGAAATTAGTACAAATAATAATTCCCTGTTCACTTTTTTAGATCTTGCACAAAGCAAAAGAAATTACTTTTTCAATTAAAATGACCCTAACTTTCAGTCTAACTCCAAGACACCAGATATGGAGGGGGTCCCAAGTAAATTCAGTAATGCAGAACATTCTTGACATCATATGATGCAATGGAAAGAATTCTGCAACTTAGAAGACTGGAATTTGAGTCCTAGTCTTATTATTAGCTGTATGACCCAGAATAAGGCACTTGTTTCCTGTGGGAATCGGGCTTTTAGTTTCCATATCTGTAAAATGGCATTAATAACTGGCCAGTTCACAAAACCGTTGTGACCTTCAAGTGCTATGAAAACAGGAGTAATCATTATTATCTGACAAGAGTCTACCATTTGCCTGGTCTCTTATAGACAATGATTTCTCTAGTCCTCATTCAAACAAGAAAATTAAATGGCTCTTCTCCAGACTCTCCTCAGTTTGTCCAGTTTAACTGGATTCTGATAACACTTGGTTGTACTTATGTTTGCAAAGGGACCTTTCATTCAAGAACTTCAGCTTTAAATCATCACCTGGTACCAATGACTGCAGAGACTGACAGTCATGGTGATGATAGGTCAGGTAGGTTTAGTGACTTGTTATATAATCCACTCTCTGACTGAGTAAAGGGAGAAAAGGATTGAGCTAGAAAAGAAGATCTGGGGCAGCTAGGTGGCGCAGTGAATAGAGCATCGGTCCTGGAGTCAGGAGGACCTGAGTTCAAATCTGGCCTCAGACACTTAACACATACTAGTCGTGTGACCTTGAGCAAGTCACTTAACCCCAAATGCCCTACCTTCCCCCCTCCAAAAAAAAAATAGCAAAAAAAAAAAGTCAGATGGAAGGAGTTAACCTCTAAATATTGTTTCCTAGAGATGAGAGTCTGCTCTGAACTGATTAATTGAATCTTCTTTCTTTAATGGAACTAAAAAGGCCTAGAGCTTAGAGGGCAGTGCTGGCAGTGAGATACCATTTGCTGATGTCAACAAGTACTCTTGACAATGATTTAACTCAACAAACATTCATTATATGCTTAATGTACACAAGAAATTGTAATAGGCATTTGGTACTATAAAGACAAAAAAGAGAGAGAGAAAATCTGTCCTCAAAGAGCTTATATCTTACTGGAAGAAGAAAAGAGGATGGATGGTAGGAGGGAAAAAAAGATGTGGAGATGATTTTATCTTCGCTATTAGGCAAGAATGTATCTGAAGCAGCCCAGCCATACTAATTAAGAAGCTTTACAAAGATAATCTTTGAGCTGGGAAGAATAGTAGGTGCTTAGCAAATGGTTGCTGATTGGCTGAATAATCATTCCAATTTAAAAGCACTTTGGCTTGATATTCAGTCTGATTTTGATCATTTCATCAGCTATGCAAAACAAGTATTTTGAATATTATTATCCCCACTCTGAAGATAAGGAAATTGAGGTGAAATCACTAGAGAAAGGTCCTAGTGTTTGTAAGTAAAGGAGCCAGGACTCAAATCTGGGTCCCTTATTTCCAGGGCCAATGTTTGGTAAACTAAGCTTATCAATTATGCTGCTAACAAAGTTCCCTCAGCTTTAGTATTCATTTCTCTGACCTCCAAATTCTTCCCATAAGCTATAAAAGCTGTCCCAAAAATCTTAGTGTAGTTTTAAACTTTAATAACTTTAGAAGTATTCATTTCACTAAGTTACAAAAACACCATTTGAACATTTTGTGTGGGGTGAAAAACCCATTCAAAATTTAATCAAAAACACAGAGGTTTCTCAGGATAAAAACAGGAAATTTTTATTCTCTTCCCCCTCAGGAAGAGGGTGGTCCTCTCCATGAAGGATCAGTGAGGGGACGTATGTTACAGAAGACAGAACAAGATTTTGTACCCTAAGGCAGTCAAGCCCCCTTCCACCACTGTCCCTTTTCCCACTGGCTGGGAGGTGGGCTTACAGTCTGAGCGCAAAATCTCCTCCAGTGATAAGGAAGAACGAAATAGGGGATAGCCAGTCCAAAAGTACCTATCCTTATTTGGCAAAGGTCAAAGTGAAGAGGGGGGAAGGGCTCTAAGAGACTCCTAAGAGCTTAATGCTCATTGACAGCAAGGAAAAGGGGGAAGGGTCCTGAACAATCTGAACAATTAAAATGCATGTCCTTATTTGACAAAAGCTAAAGTGAGGGAGAGGACAAGGTCGAAAGCAAAGGTGGAGCTCAGAAAACCCCTAAAGGACCTAATGTTGATGTGGCAGTAGTGAAGAAGGGGGAAGGGTGAAACCAAAACTCTGGCCTGCTCCCACAAGAAACCTTGCAGGCTGAGAAGTTCTCACCTTTTCCCATTCAATTTGATCATTTAAATTTATTTTATACTTATTTAATTTTATGAATTTTGAATAGCAAATTTTAAATTTCCATCTGGATGATACTTTCTCAGACCAGTAGAGGAGGCCCTCCTATTTGGTTACCTTGGTCACTTGATCTGGCTCCTAAAACTATCCCAGATGTATCAAAACCCCATTTTGACCCACATGTACAAAAATATTTATAGCAGTTCTCTTTGTGGTGGTCAAGTACTGGAAATTGAGAAGATGCCCATCAATTGGAGAATGGCTGAACAAGTTGTGGTATATGAATGTAATGGAATGCTACTGTGCTATAAGAAATGATGAACAGGTGGACTTCAGAGAAACCCAAAAAGACTTATATGAACTGATGCTGATTGAGGGTAGCAGAACCAGAAGAACACTGTACACAATAACAGCTACAGTGTGCAAGGACTGATTTTGATAGACTTAGTCCTTCTTAGCAATGCAAGGACCTAAAACAATTCCAAAGGACATGTCATGGAAAATGCCAGCACATCCAGAGAAAGAACTATGGAGTAGGAGTGCAGAACAAAGCAGACTATTTTCTTTTTTGTTTTGCTTTTTTCTTTCTCATGGTTTTTCCCATTCATTATAATTCTTCTATGCAAAATGACTAATATGAAAATGTGTTTAATAGGAATGTACGGGTAGAGTCCATATTAGATTGCAAGCCGTCTTAGGGAGGGAGGGGGAGAAAATTTAAAACTTACGGAAGTGAATGTTAAAAACTAAAAACAATTTAATAAAAATGTAATTGGAAAATATTTAACAAAATAAATAAAACCATAACAAACAAACAAAGAAACCCCATTCTGTGGATGATCTGAAGGATGGGATGACAAATGCAGACACAATATCAGCTGAGAAAAATTTTTACAAAGTTCAAAAATTGTCTAGCGTGGTGTATGCAGCATAAGATAATAATTATGTTGAATTTTAATACAAAAATATTTTTAAAACTCAGAAAATTAATATTCTCAATGTTGTTTTTATAAGTTTGTAGCATTGATACTTCTGAAGTTATTAAAGCTTAAAACTACACTAAGAATTTTGGGACACTTTTTATTATCCTGGTGAAAATTTCCTTTCAAACTCTAACCTATAGCATTCAGTATATAGACTATAACTTATAATTATAGGATCTAACTATAAACTACACTGAGATTATAACTATAGATATAAATAGAATAGATTATAGACTGAAGTATTTTTGTCTACTGTCACCCAAGCATCATAACTTATCCTGATTTCAAAGGATGTCATATATAAATAATTCTATAAATAAATATTGATAATAGTGTATTTGTGTCCCTAAAATATTTGTTTCTTCCTTTTGCTTAAAATATTACATAATAAGATTACAAACCCCTCAGGGATAATAATACTTTTCCAGTCCCCCCAGAATCTTACATAGTACTCAATATACAAAATCACTGAATCTCAGAGTTGGAAGATATAACCGGTGTTATTTAATTCAGCCTCAGAGTTGACTGAATGGTCTTGCCATCAACCTCTCGAGAGGTCAGCCATCCTTTAAGACCAATCATCTTTTCTTTTTTTAGACTTCGAATGTTAGAGACTATATCCTGACATAGCCCATTCTACTGTTGGGACCATAGCCCTAATTATTATAGTTTGATGCTATAATTGTAAGTCATAGCCTATATACTGAATGAAGTTTTTCTCTAGGTGGAACTAAAGTGACCTCTCTGAAACTGTCACCTAGTCACTCTTCCTAGTCCTACCCTCTGGGGCCAGGACAAGCAAGTTGAAACCCCAGTAGCAAAGTAAGATCCTAGAGGTGGACCTGCTTTTCGTGTTTGTATCCCCACCTGCCTTGTACTATGCCCTGAATACAGTAAGAGCTTAAAAAATGCTTTTTAAAATTGAAACAAATTTCATTGATATCCTCTGGTTTTAAGAAAAAAAGAAAGATCTGAAAACACCTTGGGTGGACCTCTATGGTGAATTAATGGGAGGTCAGGGACAAGAGTTGCTCAGGAGGGGAAGGCATGGAGAAGCAATGATTTGAACTATTTTAAACCTCCAAATTGATGGGATCACAGATCTACTGGAGTATGTAAGGTGAGACAGCCCTCTGCATACTTAAAGACAGCTGTCATAGACTCTCCAAATCTTCTTTCCCATAGATAGTTCCTTTAAGGGCTCTCCTTATTTTTTACCAGCGGTTCTCAACCTTTTGGGGGTTGAACGACCCTTTCACAGAGGTTACAGGGGTTGCCTAAGACCATCGGAAAACACTTATTTCCCGTGGTCTTAGGAACTGAGACACTGCTCCTCTATGCGTCTCTAGGTGGGTCTGCCCACATGCAGACACGCTCACATATGAGTATTAAAGGGTCGCGGCATTAGGAAGGTTGAGAACCACTGTTTTAGACCCTTCATCTTACTCTGGACATTTCCAGTTTGTCAATACTCTTTCTAACATGTAGTACCAAGAATTAAACACAACATTACAGATGTAGTCAGAGAAGAAAAATTTTCCCTTCAAGGTGCTGGACACTATACTTCCTGTAATGCTTGCTGAATTGAGTTGAATAGAATCTTAATAAAGTCTAACATCATATTAAATTTTGGGGGGCTCATATCACACTGTGGAGTTTGTAACCATCTAGACTGGTCAGGTTTTTTGTCAAGTAAACTGCAATCTTGTCATGAGTTCCCCAAATTCTGTTTGTGACATTGATTTTTTTTTTTTTTGCAACCCAAGTATAGGACTTAACACGTATTCCAATTCAATTTCATTTTTACTAGATCTGGCTCAACACATAATATTTAAAGAACTTTTCACCTTGCCATCCTAACTCATCTTAAGATGTTTCTTAACGGATAACATTCAATCATTGCTAAGCTTTTGCTAAGCATCTATTATGTGCAGGGCACTGATAATACAAAGATAAAAATCAAATATTTCCTGCTCTCAAGGAACTTACTGGGAAAAACAACATGTATACATAAGTAAGATATGTATGTAAATACACACATATATGTGTATATGTATGTGTGCATAAATGTGTGTAGATATGTGTGTGTATATAAAGTATATATACATATATGTGTGTGGTGTGTGTGTGCATACATATATATGTGTGTGTGTATATAGATAGACAGATAGATAGATAGATTTATTTATCCACATCTACATAGTTTGCCTATGTTGTTAATTCTCCACTAAAAATCCTACTGACAAACCAGCATGACCCAAACTTCCTATACTTGTCCTAGTTTTAGGACAATAAATCCTAGGCATTGGAAAAAGAAAGTCTGGGACATGGTATATCCTGGGTGGTTTGTAGAATCTATATTCTAATTTCTTCCTAATTACCTTCTTCCTTGGGACTTGTATCAGCAACACTGGGATTTCTTATGAATACTACTACTTATATTAAGTATGATAAGAAAACAATATTTCAAGATATAAGTTCACCAGTAAGAGCTAACGTTTAGCAGGGACAATAGGTCACATGCTTATCTCTATATGAAGGAGATGGCTTTGCTTGAGTCTTTTTCTAATAGGTATGATTTCATATTTATGTGCATATGTGTTTACATGGATGTCTATTTTTGTTGGGTCTGAGGAAATGACTATAGATCTCATGTTAGTATTTAGGAGATGTCAGGAAGCCAACTATACTTTATTTAATCTTGTTGAGAGTTTGGGCAAGAAAATATCTAAACACGGATGACTGAAGGCAGAGCTTAGGGCAGGAGATGATAGCTTCTCCCTGCTCTTGTTGCTGTTGCTTGTTCATTCATTTCAGTTGTGTCAGACACCGTGTTTGGAGTTTTCCTGGAAAAGATACTGGAGCGGTTTTGCCATTTCCTTCTCCAGCTCATTTTGCAAAGGGAGAACTGAGGCAAACAGGATTAAGTGACTTGCTGTAATACCATGCATGAGCAGCTTCCCAAAAGAATGCTATTGTGAACAGCTTTTAAGATTCTGATTACACAGTACAGTGAACACTCTATTTATTCCAGAACAAATCAAAGGAAAACATTCACAACAAATCAAGATACAGTATTCACAACATTACATCTTATCACAAAAAATCACAATATAGTGTTTACAACAGCTTATCATTAAAATGGCCACATAGTTTTCACCAAAGTGGTCACGGTATTTAGAACAGAGAACAAAATGACAATCATCTGGTATCCCTAAGGAGGTTTGCCTCCTTATTTAGTCATTCAATCATCTCACAATACAAGTCAGTCTTCCACTCATGGGGCAACTAGGTTAACTTAATCAGTCACTTTTCTAGCAATAAGTTACTAAGTATTGCTAATCACTAAATACAATCATTAGAAAATACACAAACCCCCCCACCCCTAGGTCACTAGTAAACCATGTTATCATCATAGCATTCAATATCCAAGGAGAGATCTTTTCTTCATCTTGATTCAGGGTGGTTTCTCAGATACCCTGGATCCCCTTCCATGATCCCAGCTTCCTACCTGAATCCACCAGTTACTTGGATTCAGAGGCAGACAGCTCCCAGGTCCTTGTCCAGTCCTCCAGGCAGTTTCTGCTATACACCGAGGTTCACAGGGTCCAGCACATCTCAAAACCTTCACAATTTCTGTTCCCAGGAATTCAAGGATCAACCAAGCCACAAACAAAGTCTTATCCAGGTCATGCTTCCTCAGTCCTCCAGCAGTTTGGCTGGCCCTTGGACCCAGAAGAAATCTCAACCTTCTAGGTGGCAACAACTTCAGCCTTCCAGGAAGCAACTTCAGCCTTCACCAGATTCTGGGCTCAAGAAAATCTTGACTCAGTTCTCAGTCCAGCAGTAGCAACCCAGCTTCCAGATGCTGCTGAGAGAAACTCTCTCTCTTTTTCCAGTAGAATAGCTTCTTCCGCCAGGTTCTTGTGAGGAGAAAATTCTGAATGTGCTTCTCTGGGGCTTTTCTTATATACACACACATACATTGGCTTCCTGTTTCAGCCAACCCTTTCCTGTTATGTCAGCAACAGGAGACAGAGTTCACACCTTCTGTTTCTTTCACAAAGGTTTGATTAATTACTAAGGGCTAAGTACCTGCTTACTTGACATAACAAAAAAGGGTCTTCAAATTTAGATTAATTATCATTACACTTGCCCAGGATCACACAGCAAGTAAGTGTCTGAGGCCATATATATGAACTCAGGGAGATGAGTCTCCCTGACTCCAGACCCAGTACTCTATCTTCTCTGACAAGTACCTGCCCCTGTCTACTCATACTTATGCTTAAATAAGGAAAACTCTTGGGAAGCAGAGAGCTACAATGGAAAGCATCCTGGTTCTGGTGTCATTAGATCTGGGTTTGAATGCCAGCTTTAGCATTTATTATCTGAACAAGTCACTTAACCTCTATAGACCTCAGTTTCCTCATCTTAAAAATGAAGGAACTGATATGAGAGAATGCTTTAGATCTCTAATAATAAGGGAACTACAAATCAGAACAATTTTGAGCTTTAATCATTAGCTTGGTAAACTTGCAAAAATGAAAAAATATGGTAATGGTAGTAGAGTGGTTATAAAAAGATGGGCACACTAAGGCATTGTTGGAGGGGCTTTAAATTGATCCATCCATTCTGAAAAGTAATTTGAAATTAGGCAGACAAAATAATTGAAATGTGAAGACTCTTTGACACAGAAATTCCATTTCTAGGAATATACTTAATGGAGGTCAATGACAAAAAGAAAGGCTCCCTAGACACCAAAATACATACAACAGAAATAATATAAATACACAAACATAAACATATAAGCATATATATATACTTAGAAGTATATATTTATACACACACACACACACACATATATACACACACACACACACACACACACATATATATATATATATATATATATATATATATATATATATATATATATATTAAAATATGTTTCTCTCCCCTATTAGAATGTAAGCTACCTGGAGGGACGGTTTATTTGTTTGTACTTGAATTTCTAGAACCTAGCATACTGATTGGCACATAGAAGGTACTTTAAAAAATATATGTTGATTGATACTACAATATAAATGAAAGAAAGCAATAAAACAATCATGCTGAATTCTGTGAAATTATAATGACCAAACTTGACTCCAAAGAAGAGATATGAGAAGGTACCTCTCCCTGCTTTTTTGTAGAGATGGGGATAAATGATCACTATCATTATTATTGTAGCATATAATATCAAAATTTTTCAATGTGTTTTCTTGAACTTTTCCCCCCCCCACTTTTTTATTCTTCATTATAAGGGATGACTTTTTAGGAGGGGAGAGGAAAAGAATACAGTGGGAAGTGTGTTGAGGTAAAAACAAGATATCAATGAACACTAAAAAAAGTTTCGGTGTTCTACTAGATCAAAGGGGTCAAACATGGCCTGTGACACTCTCCAGTATGTCTAGAAACATTCAAATGTAACTGGGAAATATTTAACAAAATAAACAAAAGTACAATAGAACGTAGAAAATGTTATTATGTGGTTTTCTAGGTCAATATGCTGCCAGCAGGGATTCTTATGTATGGTTTAGTGATCCCTCTGCTTCTATTTGAGTTTGGTATGACTGTACCAATAGATAACCTCTTAAGTCCCTAGTGGCTCTACATCACCAATCAATGTTCTACACTGCAATGTTCTTTCTGGATCCTAACTCTGTTATTCAGTCTATTACTGTCCTTCTCAGCTTTGGCTCACCTGCAAAATTTGATAAGCAAGACAGCTATAACTTCATCACAGCCCAACATTATACAAATGTCAAATGGAGATAAATACTTGCAGGTACCTCCATCTAAGTTAACATTGTTCTATTAGTGAGTACTTTGGGTTGGGTCTGGTAATTTTACCTGTTAGGACTTCACCTCACTGTTAATCTAGCAAATATTGCTTCATCTTGACCACAGGATAACATGAGAAACAATGTCAAATGCTCTGATAAAATTTAAATTAATTACATGTGTAGCACTCTCCTTATCTACTAGTCTACTTATCCTGTCAAGAGTGGAAATGAAGCTGGTCTGGTATGACTTGTTCTTGATGAAAACATAATGGCTCTTTGCAATGACTGCTTCCTTTTCTTGAAGTTCACTAACAATCCCTTTAAATAACTATTCCATAATCTTGCTTGAAATCAAAGCTCATCCACCTGTGACCAGCAGACTCTACTCTTCTCTTTTTGATGGAGCATTTGCCTTTTTCCAATTCTGTTGTCTCTCTTGCATTCTTTGTAGTCTTTTAAAGATCACTGACAGTGTTTCTGTAATCATACCCTCCCCCCATTCTGTCAGTACCCTGGGATGCATTTAATAACTCATCAAGGGCATCTCAAATTATCTTCTTACTTTTCTTGGGTTTCAGCTTCCTAGTACTTTCCTTCCTATCCTTTTTAGTCCAAAGATCATCCTCCTTGGTAGAGCCGACAGAAATGAGCATTAAATATTTGAGAAGTTTCCCTTCTCCCACTGTGCATTATCATTATCTCATCAACTCCAAACCGTCGTCCTCATCCCTCCCTTCATCGCCTTCATTTTCCCAGCTGCTGAAAAAAAATCAGTTTAACACAGTACGCATTGAATAAATATTTTTTGATTAATTAATTTTTGGGGTTTTTTTTAAAGAGAATAATCTCACAAAAACACTTTTCTCTGCAGGCCTCAAAGGAAGTATAGGAGAGGAATGCATTCGTTTTGCATTTTCCTGTAAAGTGAGAAACTGAGATGTTTCTATTGTATTAAAAGTAACTATGATATTAAACTCTAGTTGGTGCCTTTTTGTAAAGATCTTTTAAAAGTGGATAAAATCAACCAACAGTTATTCGCCTTATTGTTGTTCATTTATCTTATTATTCTCATATTATGAAAATGACCAGCTCTTAAAGCTAGAGAAAAACCTCTGTCAGCAACTCTCTAGCTCTGATCTGCTTTCGTTAGAAACCCTTTACTGATTTGTCTTCTTTAATTTGCTGTTGATTTCAGCTATGAAGGGTGTTTTTTGTTTGCTGATGAGACCTCTACAATAACATGACAGGACAACATAATAAAAATGAAGTGACACCAAGAGGTTCTGTCTCTCTGTCTCTCAGATGCAGGTTCACAAGGGGGAAGAGGAAATCATGGTAATTGAAGATGGAGAGGGATTTGGACTGTTGGTTTAGCAGGTAGTCGGGCTTAAGTGCATTTATCCTGGAAACCAAATAAATGCTGCATTGTTTTAACAAAGGAGACAGGATGTTACACTTAACAATGGAAGGCATGACAGCTCAGGGGTAGCTTGTGTGGGACAGTAGCTGATGTCAACATTCCAGATCAGAACACTGGCCCATTTCCTTAGCTCTGTCCCTATTTATAGTCAGAAACCTGTTGAAAGGCAAGAGGCTCCATAGTAGAAAGGTTGCAGATTACAGCATTTTACTTCCCTAAAGTTGACCCAAAAAACAGGTATGCCATTCCTAAAGAGGAGACAAGGATAACTGGAATGACAAGGTTCGAAATCAGTTGTTATCTTTGTAATAAATTAGAATCCTATCATAAGCTGGGCCAGCTAATGTCTCAGCAGATAGAGTGTGAGGCTTGGCATCAGGCAGACACGTTGTCTCGAGCTCAAATGCAGCCTCAGACACATTCTAGCTGTGTGACCCTGGGCAAGTCACCCTGTTTGCCTCAGTTTCCTCATTTGTAAAATGAGCTAGAGAAGGAAATGTCAAACCATTCCAGCCAGTATCTTTGCCAAGAAAACACCAAATGGGGTTATGAAGAGTCGGACATGACTGAAATGACTGAATAACAACTATTGTAATAATAAATATACGTATATATAATAAAGCTTTCGCAAAATAGAAATTTTAGAAGGATGACATACTGATAAAAATAATACTTGATCTTAAAGTCAATAGGGAGGCACTGGAGTTTATAGAGTAGGGGACTAGTGAGGTTAGATCATTAGAATGTAAACTCCTTGAGGGTAGAGACTGATTTTACCTTTCTTTTTTACCTAAAACATGGGGTTTTTTTTTTAGCACAGTGGCTGGCACAGAGTAAGCACTTAATGTTTGTTGAACTTTGATTTAGGAAAAAACACTTTGGCAGCTAGGTGGAGGATGAATTGGAAGAATTTTCCGTGAGGTAGAAATAATAAGAATTGTTCATGTCGGGGTTTGAAATCAATGGTTATCTTTGATCCAGGGAGAGTTGGGAATCAAAGAAAGGTGAAATGGAGGTTGTGTACCTAGGTGATTAGAAGGACAGTTGGTGCTGTCAGGTGACGGGTAAGTGGAATTAGGGTAAGTTCCTGAGGAAAGATAATGCAATAAAGATCTGTGATGAAGATCACAAACCATCCATGCCTGCTTATCTGTACGGCTTGCTCTCTTCCACCCACAATGAAAAAGGCAGAGGCAGGCTCTTACTTATGGGTCACTGTCCCAGAGACCAGAGGCCATTTTCCAAGGAGGGTCTAGAACAGAGGTTCTTAACCTGTGGGTTATGTTCAATTTATAACAATGAAAATACATCCCATACCAGATATTTACATCACGATTCATAACAGTAGCAAAATTACAGTTATGAAGTAGCAACAAAAATAATTTTATGGTTGGGGGTCACCACCACATGAGGAACTGTATGAAAGGGTTGCGGCATTAGGAAGGTTGAGAACCACTGGTCTAGAATAACCATCAGGTGGTTTGGGGGGCAGAAGAGTAGATATGAGGGGGGGTGGGATTTCCCAGTGGACACCCAACAGCTGCTGTGGTAGGTGTCTTGGCACACAGCGGGTTATAACTGCCCTGAGAAGTCTACAGGTGCTTCAGAAAGAGAGAGGTTGTGAGCTGGCCCAGGGGAAAGATGGCAGAGTGGGAGAGTGTTAGAGGCTAAGGATAGATATAGGTGTGTTTGAAACAAGCCTACATTTGACTATAGTGTGTAGGAGGTGGAATTCAACCTTTCTTCCTCCTCTCTGAATTGTAAATCTCATACCCATTTTTGGTGAGGCCTCCACTTTGGAGGTTACTGCTCTACAAACACCATGATACATCATCATCATTATTATTATTTTTGTGGCAAAGTTAGTTGTTTCAAGGACAGAAGATAGGAATAGTAAGATCTCAATCCAGTTGGATGATGGGTTCATTACTTTCTACACAGAACAATACTTAGCTGTTAGGTTTTCTTTTTCCTAATTACAATAATTACCCCTTGAGGGTAGGGACTACATCTTATACTTCTTCTAAGTCTCTCTCAGTGTGGTTAAAACAATGCTATAACAGCCTTTGTTCATGTCCCTTCTGCCTCCCCTTCCTCCATTTCATGCCCCACCCATCTTAATTTTTAAGACCTGAATCAAGCCACAGATGCTCCATGAATTTTTTCCTGTATCCTTGGCAATCACTGTATATAGCATTCATTTGCCAATTAATTATGGGAGGTGCATGTGGTGGTCTTAGATGCTGGAAGATAGGAGAAAAATGTGAGGATTAAAGGGAGGGTCAGTACTGTGGAAGAAGAAGATGCTGGTATCATCTCTGCCAGGTCCTAACCTTCACAGAAAAGAATGCAGACTGCCTCTTTATAGGCTCTTCTAAAAGTTTTAGTGCCTTTTTAAGGTACTAAAGTTCAAAACTGTGCTAAGACTTTGAGGATACCCTGTATATCTATAAAGTCTCTATTTCTCTGGGTGTGAGAATCAGCCAGTATAGAGGTTCTCTTTTTCCACTCATTCAGAACATTTATAGTTTTTGGAAAGCTCCTTGGGATACTGATAAGTGACTTGTCTGTGATTACACAGCTAGAAAGGGTCTGAAACAGGACTTAAACCCACATTTTCTTGACTCTAAGACTGGCCATCTATTCACTTGGAAATGCTGCTTTCTAGCTCAGTCTCAATAAAGCCTGTTTCTTTTGCTCTGAACCAGTGATTTCCTCAGGGCAGCTCTTCTTACCAATAAGAAGGGTAAATGTTCTTTGACTTAAAATCTTAGAGACCTGCCTGGGGACACAGGGAGGTAAATGATTTGCCCAATGTCAAATAGTGGGATCAAAAGGTAGGCCTTGAAAACCACTGTCCTGACTCTTCCTCCAGCTCACTCTCTGAACAGCTCCCTTTCAAATATATAATCAGTAACAATCCAATTAGTCCAACCATCTCCTTTCATCCTTTCTGACACCTACAACATCTTTTTGCCATTTCCACAGTGGGTAAAGAAGATGAACACACTCTACCTGCATGGACCTATGAGCTAGGTTCATGGGTCTGTCCTAGAGGAGAGACTTATGGATTTATGGATGTCATATCTCTCATGTAAAGACTGAGAAGGGGCAGTTAGGTAGTGCAGTAGATAAAGTGCCAAGCCTGGAGTCAGGAAGGTCTGAATTCAAACCTGGCCTCAGACACGTACTAGCTGTGTGACCCTGGGCAAGTCACCTCACCCTGTTTACCTCAGTTTCTTCATCTGTAAAATGAGCTGGAGAAGGAAATGGCAAACCACCCCAGGATCTTTGCCAAGAAAACCCCAAATGGGGTCATGAAGAGTTGGACAAGACTGAAACAACTGAACAGCAACAACAAATACCGGCTAAGAATCATACAATAGTTACAGCTTCCTTAGGTTTATGGAGAATAGCAGTAAGATAGGGAGAATGTTTTTCCTATGTAGGGTATAGTTTTATCCTGTTCTGATATCATAAAGAGCATTCACTGGAGAAGCTGTCCACTAGAGGAAAGAGAGATTCTTAGGCTGTGCCTGACTTAAAACAACAACAACAACGTGTGTGTGTGTGTGTGTGTGTGTGTGTGTGTGTGTGTGTGTGTGTACATACTTGCACTGGGAGCCAGCCCCTCCCCAGTCCAATCCATCCCCACTCATCTGCCGAAGTGATTTTACTAAAATGTAGGTTTAACCATGTCAGTATTCTCACTCCTTCAACCTCCAATTCAAAAACCTTCAATTGCTCTCTATTACCCCCTGAACGAAATACAAATTATTATATGTTTGGCATTTTATACCCTTTATAACCCAGTCCCTTCCTACCTTCCTACTTACCTACATTTTCTTCCCCTTTACACTCTCTACAATCCAGTGACATGGAAGCGCTTGTTGTGATTCCTACATGATCTTCAGCTCCTAAGTAGACCTCTGTACTGACTGCTGCCCGTGCTCTGAGTGTTCTCACCCTTCACTTCAGACTCCTCGTTTCCCTGGACAAAATCCCACCTTCTGTAGGAGACTTTTCCTACTTTTTTCTCCAGAATTACTTTCTATTTATACTACATATATTTTATAGATTATTTCCCCCATTAGACTGTGAGCATGTAGAGATCAGGGAAGTGTTTTTGCCTTGCACTAAGCATTGTGCTTGACACATAACGTGCAGCTAGGTGGCTGCGCCTGGCGTCAGAAGACTCATCAAAAAGAGTTCAAATCCGGCCTTACACATGTACCAGCTTTGTTTTGTTTGACCCTGGGCAAGTCACTTAACCCTGTTTACCTTAGTTCCTTATCTGTAAAATAAGCTGGAGAAGGAAACAGCAAAAGATACTGGATCTTTGCCAAGAAACCCCAAATGGGATCACAAAGAGCTGTGCATGACTGAATAACAACTGATACACAGTAATGGTTGAACAAAAGCTTTTTTTCACTGACTGCAGGCTCCCAAGTTATGGAAGAACTTGATTTGAGAGCACAAGACACTGGCTGTTAATTTTATTCCTCATTAACCCAACATCCCTGTATAGTCTGAAGGCCCATAGACATTAGATGTTAAGATGGAAGGGACCGGCAATAACTAAAGCCATCTTCTCACTTTCATAGCATCATAGACTTAGAGCAGAAGGTCATTTAGTTCAACTTTCATCATTTTACCAATGAGGAAACAGGTTCACAAGGATTAAGTGACTTGCCCAAGGTCACGGAGGCAGTTAGTAGCAAAGCCAGGATTTGAATCTAGGTCTTGTGCCTCCAAATCCACCATTCTTTATTGTACCACAATTTAGAAAGGTGAAAAGATATGCCAACATTACACCCCACAACAGATGGAGAGTTGGGATTCAAATTTGGATATCTTAACTCCTGGCCTAATGTTCTTTATGCTATACCATATTTATCATGTATATTTTATGGAAGGAAAGTTGACCCACCCTGATGAAGGCCTGTTTGCTTACTTTCACTGAAAATGACTGATTCACAGATAGGACTCAGGTCTCTCATTGGCATGACCCATATTCTCTTACTGTATTTTTTTTAATTGTTCATTTGACAGTTCTAGTTAAGTAGGGCCTTGGAATTCAAACTGATTTTCCCCTTTAATTGTTTTTGGCTCCTGTTAACCCCATGGGTGGTGGTGGTGGTGGTGGTATGTGTATGTTTTTCAAATTTCACTTTGTTCTTGGAAGATTTCTCAGTAGGTTGGCTATTAAAAATCAGAGGAACTTCTAAACAATGATTTCCCTTTAAATGCTTGGCTTTGGGAAACCCCACCCGAAGATGAGCTGATTCGATTTCCTTTGGGTGGGAATTCCTACTCATGCATGAGAACAGGGGATCAGGGGAATAAGGAAGGGAAGCAACCCAGCCCCTAATTCTACTCCCAAGGGGGAGCTCATCCTTGAGACAGACAGACTGAGTATGTCTTTAACACTTTTGTGACTTGATTATTCTGAGGTAGTAGAATCACATCTGCCAGGTTGGCCTGAGTGACTCTAGGATTGGGGAGCATTTCCACCTTTGTTCTCCCCTCTCACTATCAAGAGAGAATATCAAAGGTAAAGGAGGCAAGTGGAATAGTTCTGTGATGCTTGGGAGTTTTTTTTTTTCTTCTCTTTTTAAACCATACACATAAGAAATTCTGATCAACATGATTTTATGCAGCATTGCCCCCTGAATCTTGAAGGGTAAGAATGCTAGATATCACTGAGATCCATGGATAGATCACAACTCAGTGACCTCAGTTCTGAGTCAGTCATAATTCAAGGTAGCCTACTGCTTTAGGTTAAGGACTGGAACAAAGTGAGATCCTCATAGACTATCTAAGAGCTAACAAAGAGATATTTACTTAGCCTTGGTATGGAAAGGATATTCAGCAAGGACACAGCACTGATTTACTTTCCTGTCTCAGTATTGACCATGCTAACAAATGGGTATGTGACAAGCCTGAGGTAGAACCAGTGTATCTTTGTCCTGATCTGGATTGTGTAGTTAGGCAACCAGAAAGCTACACCAATGGTATAATCATTAGTCATGGATTACAGCTGGAAATTAGTCATTTAAAGCTGGAAAAGATATTGTTATTGTTCAATGGCATCACTGTGTCTGACTCTTTGTGACCTCATTTGGGGTTTTCTTGGCAAAGATACTAGAATGGTTTGTCATTTCCTTCTCCAGTTCATTTTACAGAGGAGGAAGCCGAGGTAAACAGGGTTAAATGACTTGCCCAGGGTCACACAGCTAGTAAGTATCAGAGGCCAGATGAATCCAACAACTTAGCCCAACACTTAGTCCACTGCACCACTTAGCTGCCCTCACCAAACGTCTTACAGAGCTTCAAAATCCAACCTCTATTTACAGATGAGGAAACTGAGGCCCAGAGGCGTAAGATGACCTGGATAAAGTACTGGACTTAAGAGTCAAGAAAACGTGGGTTTGGCAGTCATAGTAGAGTCTTACTATATGACCATGAACACTTGACTTGGGGCTTTCATTTCCTCATCCATAAAGTGAGGAGTATGATATCTATAATATAACTATTATATCATATTATATTATATCATATATTATAATAATATTACATATGTGTGTGTATGTTCATATATCAGCTTTTATTCTGTGTTTCTTCCAATGGGTTTCCAGGGGCATCATCTCATTTCTTTTTATCTCATTCCTTTTTTCTCTTTCGGTGCCACATCAGGTACTGAACATAAACAAGGCACAGGAGAGTTAAGTGACTTGTTTGAGATTACAAAGGAAGCGAGTGATAGGGCTGAAGCTAAAAGCTTCAGAAAGGAAAGCCCTTACATGCGGGTTTCCAAATTTTCCTACAGCCCCGAGGGATGGGATAATGAAAGCAGGGCAGCAGAGAACCCATCTCCCTCTAAACCAGTGGTTCTCAATCTTCCTAATGCCGCGACCCTTTAATACAGTTCCTCATGTTGTGGTGACCCCCAACCATAAATTTATTTTCGTTGCTCCTTCATAAATGTAATTTTGCTACTGTTATGAATCATAATGTAAATATCTGATATGCAGGATGTATTTTCATTGTTACGAGTTGACTATAACCCGCAGGTTGAGAACTGCTTCTGACAGCTCATAGATGGTCTCTCCAAGCCATGTTCTTCACTAGAGGCCTTCCACAGAAGGCAGGACCCAGAGTGCTTTATTCAGTACGAAGGTTAACTCGCCCCCTAACCCTCGGACCACGATCATTTTCGAATAAATAGGAAAGACCACTGCACTATCTCACTCATATCATTACATGCATTAGTAGGAGAGAAGCAGTGGCTGTGGCAGAGCCTGGGAGCTTTCTTTAACTCTCCATTATATAGGCTACCTAAGATAGGTTTTCCTGTTGATTCTACTCTCTTCTTTAGGCTTTTCCTGCTTACTTGGTTACTCTCTTGGCCATTATTTCCTTTTTTTTTTCCTTCCCATCACAACTCCCTAAGCAGCAATTTCCTCTTCTCTCTGTTTCTCCTCACTTCCTGGGGAAATGCCTTCCTCCTCCTATGTGTTTTGGTGGCAGGAGTTCAGTTGCTAGATAAGCAGGCGTGCCAGCTGGCTCATACAGCTTGGATGGTCAGGAGCAATGGAGAGGAACTGAGGACTCCCTTGGGGACCACTTATGAGCGCAGTTTGTCCTGAGGTTTATGCTGATTAAGTAGTTTGTTATCCATCCCCCATCCAACAGAAGCAGGCCCAGCATCATACTGTTATGAAGAGGCCTTTATGATCTGCTTTGCTGCTGAACCCTAAGGACCCTGGGACCTTTCCATCAGACTTGCAGCTGAAACCTTCCATATGGGTTATCTCCCTCATTGCAATGTGACAGCAAGGACCATCCTTTCTTTTTGTTTTCTTAGTGTTCAGCACAGTGACTTGTATACAGTCAATGTTTTGACATAGTAAATCACCTTATTCTATAAGAGGTTAAGTGTGGGTGGCTCAGAACACTGGGCCTGAAATCAGGAAGACCTGAATTCAAAGCCGGTCTCAGACATTTACTATCTGTGAGACCCTGGGCAAGTCACTTAACCTCAGTTTCTCTCAACCCACCATAGAAGGAAATGTCAAACCACTCCAGTGTCTTTAACAAGAAAACTCCATGGACAGTATTGGCATGTATCTACAAGGTCACAAAGAGTCATACACAACTGAACAGTAAGTCCCATAAAACAAATCCCCACAATGACGATGTTTGAAAATGTATGTTTGATTCCACACTGTGAGCTCATCCCTCTCTATCAAGGTGAGCAGGTTGCTCCATCACTGGTCTTTTGGAATTGCGGTTGGTCACTGTATTGATCAGAGTTCTTAAGGACATCAAAGTTATTTTTCTTTTAATATTATTATTGTATAAATCATTCTATGGATTCTGCTTACTTTACTCTGCATCTGTTCATATAAGTCTTCCCAGGTTTGTCTAAAAACCGTCCCTTTTGTCATGTCTTATAGTTCAGTAAAATTACATTATGCTAATATAACCATAGTTTGATGAGCCAAGCATCAATTAATGGATACCTCCTTAGTTTCCAGTTTTGTCACAACAAAAGTAGCTGTTACAAATATTTTAGAGTATATATACATACATATATATGTATATTTATGTACATATATATATATATATACGTATACACACACACACACACACACACACACACACACACATATATATATGTTTATGTGCTTTTCTTCTTTCTTTGAGCTTTTGGGGATATAAGCCTAGTAGTGGTATTGCCAGGTCAAAGGATATGCATGATATAGTGATTTTGGGGGACCTATAGGCCCAAATTGTATTCCAGAATGACTAGACTAATTCATAATTCTAATAAGAGTATTTTTTTCACCGAGAGTATTAAGATGCCTGTTTTCCATAGCCCTCCCACAACTGTAATCTTCTCTTTTCATCATTTTTGCCATCCCGATGGGTGCAAGGTAGAACCTCATGGTTGTTTCAATTTGCATTTCTCTTATTATTAACTGTTTGGAATGATTTTAAAGATGATTGTCAAGTGCTTGGATTTTTGCCTTTGAGAACTACCTGTTCATATTCTTTGGCCATTTATCTATTGGAAGAATGGTTCTAGTTCTTATGTATTTTAATTAATTTGTATCTTGGGTATTAGTGCTTTGTCATAACAAATTTGCTGCCAATATTTTTCCAGCCCTTTTCCTTCTAATTTTAATGACATTAATTTTATTTGTGAAAAAATTTTCATATTTATGTAATCAGAATTATCCATTTTATTTTCTGTGATCCTCTTTCTCCATCATTTGTTCATGAACTCTTTCCCTATCCATAACTATGATAGAAATTTCCTTCCTTGCTTCTCTAATTTATTCCTGATATAACCTTTTATATCCAGGTCAATGAGCCATGTGGAAATACATTGGTACATAGTATGAGATACTGGTTTGTCATTTAAAAATCTTCATAAGGCATGATATCAAGGCCTTTTCATCTAGTGACACCCTGACCCCTTCTCAGGTTCAGGAATTCCCCAAATAAATTTTGTCCCAGCTTGCCCATAGGTCTTTGCAATTCCTGGGAAGTATGCATTGCTTTATCTCTGACTCTGATTAATCACTGGAGAAATAGTAGGAAAAAATAGCTTTTTAGTATACAAAAGTCTAGTGAGAAGGGGAGAATTAAAACAAAAGTAAGTTGTCATAAACTTCACTTCTCTGTATGCATGTCATATTATGTATTACTCTATTTAGACCCTAAATCTGGTCTAAATGTGCTGTTTCTTCTTCTTCCACTTTAAAAATCCCATTATTAAGGCCATTTTTCCTTCTCTATTATTCCAAAGAGAGGCCAATAGGGGTTAGAGTAGAACCAATCATACTTTATCCAAGAAGAAATTCACAGTTCCAATTTCTGAACTTTCACTTTATAACCAAAAGCAACCTTCTTAACTTGGTCCACGGGAAAGGCAGCATTTATGGAAGGCATGTGAGAGGGTTGCCACCCTATCCCTCTAGCTCAACCTGAAATCCATCAGGTTAAATAATAACAGAATTTAAAATGACAATCACAACTTATGCTGCTATATTTTTCACATGGAGCTAGGGTAGCAAATATTAAAGGGGGCTACTTGAAATAAATAACAAGCCACATCTGAACTGCTAACCCTAGCCTCCTTCTACCAGAATCCTAGGATAAAATTATAGGATGCTAAAGCTAGAAAGAAGAAAGTAATTGGTAAAGTGTAAAATGTTAAATAATTCCATGTTGATATTTTACAGATTAAGAAATTGAAGAAGCCCAGTTGGGGGTGTCTTTTTCATGATCTCAATTGTTTAGCTGAAGGAATAATGGATTTGGAATCTATTGGGTTCTAATTCCCTCTGTTTTGGGGTTCAAGTCTCTGTCTACTGTTTATTTTTTGTTTGTTGTTGTTCACTTGTGATGACTCTGTAACTCCATGGACTTTAGCACACCTAGCCCTTTTATCTTCCACTGTCACCCAAAGTCTGTCTAAGCTCATGTTCGTTGTTTCCATGACACCATCTATCCATCCCATCCTCTGCCATCCCCTTTTCTTTTTGCCTTCAATTTTTCTCAACATCAGGGTCTTTTCCAACGACTTCCATATTCTCATTATGTGGTGAAGGTATTTAAGCTTCAGCTTCAGTATTTGACCTTTCAATGAAGAGTCTGAATTAATTTCATTGACTGAATTGATCTCCTTGCTGTCCAAGGGACTCTCAAAAGTCTTCTCTAGCACCACAATTCAAAAGCATCAATTCTATAGGTTTCAGCTTTCCTTATAGTCCAACTGTCACAGCCATACATTGCTACTGGAAAAACTGCAGCTTTGACCGTATGGATCTTTGTCTTCAAGGTGATGTCTCTGCTTTTTAGTAGAGTGTCCAGATTTGCCATAGCTTTCCTTCCAATAATCAAGCATCTTTTAATCTCATGGTGCAGTCTCTGTCTGCAGGGATCTTGAGCCCAAGAATATAAAATCTGACACTGCTTCCATTTCTTCTCCCTATATTTGCCAGGATGTGGTGGAACAGGTTGCCAAGATCTTAGTTGTTTTTTTTTGTTGTTTCTCACATTAAGCTTCAAGCCAGCTTTTCTACTTTCCTCTTTCACCCTCCTCAAGAGGCTTCTTAATTCTTCTTCACTTTTTCCCATTGTATGCCGTCTACATACCTGAAATTGTTGATATTTCTCTACCTTAATTCTGCTTTTGATTCATCCAGACTGCCATTTTGCGTGATGTACTCAGCATATGTTAAATAAAAAGCTGACAATATACAGCTTTGTTTTACTCCTTTTCCAGTCTTAAACCGATCAGTTGTTCCATGCTGGTTCTAACTGTTGCTTCTTGGCCCATATGACACAGGTTCCTCAGGAGACAAGTGAGATGATCTGGTACTCCCATCTCTTTGAGGACTTGCCTTTTCACTATGATCCACAAAAAAGACTACTGTAGTCAGTGAAGCAGAAGAAGATGTTTTTCTGGAACTCCCTTGCTTTTGTGCAAATCAGAGTGTCTCAGTTTCTTCAACAAAAAAATATGAGTGTTGTACTAGATAACCTCTAAGGTACCTCCCAGCTTTAAATATATGATCCTATGGTCCTTCTTAGTCTACTTTTTTCTTGGTAGTGTCTATCAGTAGTCATTTTGGCCCTTCTCGGGATTCCTCCAAGTCTTTGATACAGTCTGTTTCTGATACGTAGGTAGACTAGCTGTTGTGCCTCAAATTCTTTCTAAACAATATGCAATGAAAAGTCTTAAATACAAAATCTGGGGGTAGGGAAGGAAAAAAGAACAAAGGGATAAATTTTCAAGGTCCTGTGACATCTCTTTCAGATGCACACCTAGGAAAATAGAGAAGGGTTCAAAATGAGCAATAGCTATAGCTGTCACTGACCACAGAACTGCACTGTTTAGCTCTATAATGGTAATATAAATAGGAAGATCTTTCCCATCCGTTAATAGGTCCGTGTGACCTGATTAATTCACATGGAAGCCTAAAATACATGAGTTTGAGTCACATAAAGCCTGTGGTGGGAGGAACTTGCTGAATGGGTGGAGCAGGAAGGGTGGAGGAAAGCTGAGAGGAAGTTGGTCAGAGCAGCTTGAACTTAGGGAGAGGAGTGGCTAGGTGGCACAGTGAATAGAGCACTGGCCCTGGAGTCAGGAGGACCTGAGTTCAAATCCAGCTTCAGACACTTGACACACTTACTAGCTGTGTGACTTTGGGCAAGTCACTTAACCCCAGTTGCCCTCCAAAAAGCAAAACAAAAACAAAAACAAAACCAACCAAAAAAAAAAAGAACTGAAGGAGACAGAGGAAGTAGGCAGTGAGCTATGAGTGTTCATCTGTGGGATGGCCCCAGCAGGGGGACGACTTGGGGATGGCAGTACCCCCTGTATTGTTATTGTGTATAGATTTCTTTGTTGCTACGAAGGATTCGACTTTCTTGGGCTGGGATTTGGCTTTCTGGTGTTTGAATAAATGTTTTGGTTCTGTCTTCCAAGTGGAGAATCTGCCATATTTTGTGATTCAGAATTACGCTGGCATATTCATAGCCACCATAGGCTCTGTGAATATTGCATTGGCTCTACAAGCTCTTTCATGTTTGATGTGCCTAACACCTCAGGCTGCTTATAGCACAGTCCAATGTACAAGACCTTTTCCAAGGACACATACAATAAAGGAGAACATAAAAATACACTGATGGAGAAGTTAATCAAGGAAAACATTCCCTAGTATAGGGCTACTATGATACCAGATTTTGCCTGCCTCCCTCCTGATTACTCAGAGAGTCAATCTTATATAGAGTGCCTTAGACTGGTCAGAGGAGACAGTGGTTCAAATCCTGCCTTTGACATTTGATAGTTGGAAAACTCTGGGCAAAGACCTTCATCCCCAAATCTGTCTTTTCATCTCTACAACACGGATAGTTGTGGTATCTAACTAATAATATTATAAGGGTGAAATGTTGCAATAAAGTATATAATATACATAAGTCTTATGTACACTATAATGTACATAAGTATATAAGCAAAGTTCTATATAGATGTAAGCTAGTTTTATTTCCTTCTGTCAATGTATTCAGTTCTATATTGACAAAACAATGACACCTTCCCAGAGGCCTGAGTCAACGCTCTCTGCTTCAGAGTCAGAGATGCTGATGACTTCATTTGGGCTACTGGCAAAAGCCTCTATCTTTCTATTCTCATAATTAAACTCTACTGCCACTCTGATTATAGTAACAATGAGAGAGGAGACCCCATGAGCCAGCTGGCATGTCAGGAGTATTGACTAAACAAAGGTGTCAGGCTCAATAGCTCAGATTGAAGCCGTATTCCAGAAAATTCTGGGCAAAGTGATTGGGTTCAAGCTCTAAATGCCTTTATTTTTGGAAATGATAGGAAAGTATTCTACCTTTTCTCCTCCCTCATTTTCTCCTCTAAATCTGATTATTCTCTTCTGGTCATAATAATTTTGACTTATTTCTGAACTTCCCCTTCCTGTAACAAAGAGTTAGGAAAATGGAAAGGGTGGATTGGAGAAGGGTTAGGATGGTGAAAAAGGCAGTGTGAGGACCCAGTGTTTTAGCTGAAGTGAAATGGAATGGTAGAAGGAAGGACAGAAAAAAGCATTTATGATGCACCAGGAACTATACTAAGCACTTTATCTCATTTGAAACTCACAACAACCCTGGAAGGTAGGTGCTATAATTATCCCCATTTTATATATGAAGAAACTAAGCAAGACAGAGGTTAAGTGACTTGCCCAGGGTCAAATAGCTAGTATGTGTCTGAAGCCACATTTGAACTCAGGGTTTCCGGACTCCAAGCTCAGTGCTCTATCCAATGTGCTACCCCTCAGAGTCGGTAAACCACGATTAAATGTGTGGTTCTCAGCTAAAACTTCAGATATGATTGGCACTCAAACTGCAAACTCCTTTGGAAAATCCCAGCCAGTCTTTAGTTGCTGCTCAAAGGACAACATCAATAGATCCCAAAATTTAAAATTGAAAAAAACCCTGGAAATCATCTCATCATTACTGAGATCTAACATCTCATTTTGCAGAAGAGGGAGATGAGGTGTAAGACAGGTAAAGTGCCTTGCTCAAATTGCCCATACAACTAGCCAGTGGGAGGACCGGGACCAGACCAAGGTCTTCTGGCTTCCCTACTAGATAGGGTTTGTAATGAATTTTGGTCAGCTACTTTTCTAGTATAGATCACTGTGAGCTCATCCATCAACTCTGATTTTCCCTTGGCCATTTTCTGTGGGTTAGTGAGGTAAACATTGAGACACGTTAACTTTACACATTCTTTCCAAGTGCGCATCCTTTCTTCTCTACATCAGATTCTGCCAACAATCTGATATTGTTATTCTAACTTTTAAATTCTATGATTCTACAAAATCAGATAATATAAGTCTTGTCTTTGGCCCTAACCTGTATATGAGGATTATTATTGAATAATAAGTAGTAGAATATGAACAGTTAATACAAGGAGAGGGAGAACCTTTAGAATTTGGACAGTAAGAAGAAGAAATGAAAATATCAGAAAACCACAGAAATGATTTGTCACAACACTTTCCCCAGGTTTATTGCTTTTATTACTGCCTTCTACTCAGAAATTTCACTTTTGCCACCAGATATATTTAAGACTCTGAGAGCCAGAAGGTTCTCTGATCTAGCAAGTTACCCCTAGAAGCCACCAGCATTATGCCCTGGGTACCAGCCGCTATTTGAATTGTCAATGGGACCTCAGTACCCTCCATTTTCCTAATGTGGGAACCGAATCCACAATCAGGCTTGGATTTTAGTTGAATTTTAAATCATTTTATTAGATAAGAAACATTTTTCCAGTTAACTATGTATATCTATTAGAGCACTACAGAAACTATGAAGAGAAAATACATTGAACTGGAAGATTAAGTAAAAGAATTAGAAAATAAAGCAGGTTCAGTATTTTTCAATCTCTGGGACATCCTTCTGAATATAGAAACCTTAAAAATAAAACCCAAACAATTCCTCAAATGTCCTAGAAACAACTGTGTGGTTGACTAGAAAAAACATTCATCTCTAAAGGCCAGCTTACTAGAGCACAACAAATCACTTAAAATAAAATTGGTCTGAGCCTTGAGAGCCTTTAAAATCTCATTTTAAATAGTGTACCATGAACCCTTTCTTCCCTCATTTTCATCAAATTGTATTCTCTTTTCCTCTTCAGGCTTAGAAGAGTACTCAAAATGCCCTTTTGTAAGGATGAAACACTCAGGCTTCCAAGATTTTCAGATGCAAGGATAGGAAGAAGGCTCTTCTCACCTTGAGATGGTTTCAAAATAGTAGTAGTTACTAACAGCTCTAGTGTGGGAACCTGTTCCCTGTTGTTGTTCAGTACATTCAGTCTGTCGGACTCTTTAAGACCCTATTTGGGGTTTTTCTGGTAAAGATACTAGAATGGTTTGCTACTTCCTTCTCCGGTTCATTTTATAGATGAGGAAACTGAGGCAAACAGGGTTTAGTGACTTGCCCAGGGTCACACAGTTTGGACGTATCAGAGACTAGATCTGAACTCAGGAAGATGTATCTTTTTGACTTAAGACCCAGTCAAAAGACAGGAAGAAGGCTCTTATCATCTTGAGATGAGTTCAGAATTTCACACTAGCAATCACTGTCAAAGCTCTAGTGTGGGTATCTGTTCCTACATGAGTAATTTTTTTTGGGGGGGGGGGAAGTACCAACTGTACTAAGTGCTAGGAATACAAAGAAAGGCAAAAGGGGCAGGTAGGTGGAGCAGTGGATAGAGCATCAGCCCTGAAGTCAAAAGGATCTGAGTTCAAATCTGGCCTCTGACCAGACACTTGACACTTACTAGCTGTGTGACTCTGGGCAAGTCACTTAACCCCAATTTCCTCACCAAAAAAAAAAGGCAAAAGATAGTTCGTCTTCTGCTCATGGTCTAACTGAGAGATACCATACAGACAGCCATGGACAAAGAAGCCTTATATAGGTTAAGTTGGAGATAATCAACAGGAGGAAGGCACTAGTGTTGAGGAAGAATAGGAAGGGCTTCTGTTACAAGATGAGATTTTAGCTGGGATTTGAAAGAAGCCAAGCAAGCCAAGAGATGTAGGTGAGGTTGGAGACCATTCCAGGCCTGGGGGACAGCCAGTGAAAATACTTGGAATTTGGAGTATTTTGTTCAAAGAACAGCCAGGAGGCCAGTGTCACCAGGTCACTGACCACCCAGGCAGGGTGGGAGAGGGGTGAATGAGGTGTAAGAATAGAAAGGTAGTGGGAGCAAGGTTGTGAAGGCCTTTGAACGCCAGAGAGAGGATTTAATATGTAATCCTGGCTGGAGACCAGGCAGGAGACCTGGAGTGATGAAATGCCTGCTACTGTGCTAAGCTCTAGGGATCAAAACCAGAATAGCACCTATCATCAAGGACCTTACCTGGTACAGCTATGGCCAGTACTAGCTCGATGCTTTGTAAAGACTGGGCACTGAATGGAACCAGTGTGTAGCTGAAGGTCATTTGGCCTACCGTTTCTTGTGAATTTAGGCATAGGGAATCCAGAACTGAGCACACAGTAGGCCCCTAATAAGTACTGACTGATTAATTAATTTACTGATATGGACTAAATATGAACTATGATTTCATTGATGCATGGATTGCCTAGTAAAGAACTTCTCTATCAATTCAAGTCAGTGCCTTCCCTACAACTTATTGTCTTAGAAAGCTGCCTAGAGCACTGAGAGGTTAAGCCACTTGTCCATATCTCTCCTTCTACTATGTCATGTTTCCTTTATGCGCTTTTAGGACTTGGGGGGGAGGGCGGTCTATGGGGATAGGTTTACACATCTCCTATTTTGAAACAAGATATTGCTTTGACAAACTCTGGAAATGTGTTCAAAACTTAGTGCAAGGATATTTATGCTCTTTCTCTCTATTAAAATCTGCAAATTCGCCTACTCAACTACTCAGCAGACCTGAGCTTCAACAGCTTCTCCTGCTCCCAAATTAAGAATTTGAAGCAGCTTAAGGAGACAGGATGGATCCTTAATGGAAAGAGTTTGTTATCAGGTAACTATTATTTTTTTTAACTTTTAAAAAAACGTATTTAGCTTTTTATTTTTCCCCAGTTACAGGCAAAAACCATTTTTAACATTTGTTTTTTAAAACTTTGAGTTCTAAATTCTCTCCCTTCTTCCCTCCCCATTCACCCTTACTGAGAAGGCAAGCAATTGATTTAGGTTATACATATGTAATTACGCAAAACATTTCCATAATAGTCATGTTGTGAAAGAAAACACAAGAACACCCCCCTACACACACAAAAAAAACCCTCAAGAAAAATAAAATTTAAAAAGTATGCTTCAGTCTGTATTCAGATACCATCAATTCTTTCTCTAGGGATGGATATAAGTAAGTCCTTCAGAGTTGTCTTAGATCATTGTATTGCTAAGAATAAGTCATTCACGGTTGATCATCTTACAATATTTAGGTTACTTTATACACCATACACTTCACTTTGCATCAGCTCATGCAAGTTTCTCTAGGCTTTTCTGAGAGCATCTCACTCATCATTTCCCTTGGCACAAGAGTATTCCATCAATATCACATGCCACAATTTGTCCAGCCATTCCCCAGTTGATGAGCATCCCCTCAATTTCCAGTTCTTTGTCATGAGGAAAGAGCTGCTAGAAATATTTTTGTACATAAAGGTCCTTTTCTTTCTTTTTAAGTCTCTTTTGGGATACAGACCTAATAGTGGTATTGCTAGATAAAGGTTTTATAGCATGATTTTATAGACCTTTTGGCATAGTTCCAAATTGCTCTACAGAATGGTTGAATCAGTTCACAACTTCACCAAGAGCACATTCATTAATGCCTCATTTTCCTCCATATCCCCTCCCTCAATTTTCCTTTTGCTTTTCTGTTCTATTAGCCAATCTCATAGGTATAAGGTAGTACCTCAGAATTGTTTTAATTTGCATTTCTCCAATCAATATTGAGTATTTTTTCATATGGCTATAGATAGCTTTGATTACTTCTTAGGTATCTATTATGACACGTATTCTGATAGTCTTCTTTGAAAGCAAATGAGGTTTTTAAAGACTTTGTTATTATTTTGGTATATTTTCTTAGACTCTTGACCAAGGGATTTATTATAGATATGGAGTGGTCTGCTATTTCCTTCTCATTTCATGGATAAGGAAACTAAGAAAAACAGGGTTAAGTGACTTGTCCAGGGTCAGCACTGGCATATTCAAAGGTAGCCAGGATATGTACATGCTAGATAAGTACATCTGAAAAATTCTCATTCCCTTTGCTTTCTTCAGTATATAATCTTGACTCCTCTATGGCTACTCAGATCCTGCTGGCAATTTTGGGCAGGGCTGCTTTCTTGGAAGGACCACAAGTGCTAGCTTGTCTCTCAGAGACCAGAAAAGATGAGCCTTGAAAATGAGAAGCTGAATAGCCCTATATCCTTGTATCCTATGTATGCCAAAGGTGGGCTGAATATTGTCAACAAGCCCTAAAGGAATGGGGGGTTGTGTTTCTATTTCTCAAGATCCAGAAACTGACTGAGGGACCCAGAATTTTTGGTACTCTTCAGTTTTAATGTACACTCTCCATTCCAGAATACCTTGATATTTGGGTTAGCAGTACAGCAATGTAAACTGAGGCTGCTGAAAAACTGGCTTTGTTTCTGGTCTCACAAGGAGAGACTACAATTCTTCTTTGCTTTGATTTGGTGTTCAGTTTACATTGACCGTAGTGAAAGCTGGAAAATTACTGCTCCTTACTTACCTTAGGACATAGAAAGAGGCAATGTGGAACAGCTGAGAGAATACTAGGTTCAAATCCTACTTCAGTCACTTATGACCTCTATAATAAGGCAGTTAGACGGTGCAGTGGATACAGAGCTGGGCCTGGAGTCAGAAAGACTGGAATCTCAGACACTTACTAGCTGTGTGACCCTGGATGAGTCATTTAACCTCTATCTGGCTCAGTTTTTTCAACTGTAAAATGGGGATAATAAAAACACCTACATTATAGGCTGTTGCGAGGATCAAATGAGATAATATTTATAAAGTACTTAGAATAGTGTCTGGCATATAATAGGTGCTTAATTATCCCTTCCTTTCTTCCTTCTTTCCTTCTTCCTCCCTCCCTCCCTTCATTCTTTCCTCCCTTCCTTACTTCTCCCTCCCTTCTCTCTTCCCTCTCTCCCCTCCTTCCTTCCCTCTTTCCCTTTCTCCCTCTCTCCCTTTTTTCCTCCCTCCCTCCCTTCCTTCCCTTCCTTCTTTTTCCCTCCCTCTCTCATCCCTCCCTCCTTTCCTTCCTTCCTTCCTTCCTCCCTTCTTTCCTCCCTTTGTTCCTTCCTTCTTTCCTTCCTCCCTTCCTCCCTCTGTCCTTCCCTCCCTCCCTCCCCTTGAGCAAGTTTCCCTTCCTCTCTGATCCACAGTGTGCTTGTGTACAAAATGAGATGGTTCAGCTAAGAGACCACCTAGGTCCCTACCAGTTCTAAATCTATACTCCTTGTTTCTGCCAGCTCCTCAAGAAAGAACACGCTAAAGAAGAAGGAAAGTTAGGAATTTGTTTAAGCAGATTTTGGGAAGTAACAGCTTGTCTCTTTCCAAAAATGGTCAGTCAAAAAAAAAAAAGGAAAGAAAACATTGGCAGCCAAGGATCTCCAGTGGCTTTAACACGGCTTATAGAACAATAATTCTGATCCTCTGAGACATGGTGAGACAGCAGCACTGTTTTAAGAGTCTAGATTCTACTTACCCTGTTAAGTGTGCACTAGGGTTAGCTTCTGGTTTAACTAACGATTCCGGGATGTAAGGGAGAATGTGAATCATATATATATAACTTGAGGCTGCTCCACGGCCATCTTCTACATGACCTCCCATTACAACCACTCCCAAAATTACCTTTATTTTGTGTGTATATAGGTATGTAGAAATATTTATATATGTGTGTATATAAGCTGTACATATATATATGTACACATAAACTGATAGGTGGAAATAATACGTGTATGTGTAAACATGTGTGTATATGTGCCTGTGTACATTTATATGTCTAGCTATATCTTTTAGGGTGTTTCATTTTTATCTTTGTATTCCAAGCATCTAGCATAGTTCTTACACAGAGTAGGTACTTAATAAATTCTTGCTGATTGATTAATTGCCATTGGATAACAAAACTTATGCCACCCATGTTGTCGTTTCCCTGCAGATCACTCACGTTAATTTAAGCTTCTGGACTAAGGTTAGGGCGCAGGTGGGGAGAGGAGCAGCCAATAGGAGAAAGGCATTCCAGGAATTTGCCCAAATGGCATCATCTTAGCTTCTGATGCAAACTGGCTTTTCAATTCAGAAGCTCCTGTAGGACAGGAATATATATCCTTTCCACTTCTTGAACGGTCACCCGGACCTCTCCTTTTGTAACTTTTTTTTTTTTTTTAGCTATTTGGAGAGGGGAGGGCAGATCAATTGGGGTTAAGTGACTTGCCCAAGGTCACAAGGCTAGTAAGTGTTAAATGTCTGAGCTCACGTTTGAACTCAGGTCCTCCTGACTCCAGAGCCGGTGCTCTATTCACTGAGCCACCTAGCTGCCCCCTTTTATAATTTTAAAAGGCAGGTCTTTGCAGTGTTGTTTGCATGGGGTTTGATCCAAATATTGGTTCATAGAAGGGAAGGGACTTCAGACATCATTCCTTCATTTTCCAGATAAGGAAGCTTGAGACTGAGAGATCTAAAGTACCTTGCCCACAGTCAAACTGCTTGTTACTAGAATAAGCAGGACTGGGACCCAATACAATGTTGTTGTTTTTTTATTACATATTACAATTCCATATAAAAATCCATTTAAATAAAAACATCTTAAAGGGTGAATAGGGAAGGACAAAGCCTCCAATAATACTTATATCCCTTTAGCATTGGTTATGTGAAAGATAGCACAGCATAGTGTTAGACTGTTAAAAAAAAAAGAAAAGAAAAGCACAGGACTTAGAAGTCAGGAAACATGGATTTGAATATTGGATTTACTGCTTGATCCCTCTAGACCAGTGGTTCTCAACCTTCCTAATGCAGCGACCCTTTAATACTGGTATGTGGCCATATCTGCATGTGGGTGGACCTGCCTGGAGGTCGATAGAGGAGCCGTGTCTTAGTTCCTAAGACCATCGGAAATACGTGTTTTCTGATGGCCTTAGGCGACCCCTGTGACCCCTGTGAAAGGGTTGTTCGACCTCACCCACCCCCCAAAGGGGTCTTGACCCACAGGTTGAGAACCGCTGCTCTAGACTCAGTTTCTTCACCTGTAAAATACAGAGATAAAAGGCAGCTAGGTGGCAAAGTGGATAGAGGCCTGCATTGGAATCAGGAAGACCTGGATTTGAATCTTACCTCAGACACTTACAAGCTGTGTGACCCTGAACAAGTCACCTAACCTCTGTCTGCCTCAGTTTCTTTATCTGTAAAATAGTGCTAATATTAGCACCTACTGCACGGGGTAGTTGTGATGATCCAGGGAGATAACATTTAAAGTGCTTTGAAAACCATAAAGCACTACATAAAAGCTAGCTACAATATGACGATAAGTAGGTGAGCTATGAGATCCTATTCAGCTCTTGATGATCTATCTGTGCTCCTCTGATTCTCCATAGTAGATACAGAATATTGCCTACTTTTTGTGTGGGTATCTTGTTTACTGAAAGGAGGAGGGAAACAGACATCTGTATGAGAAACAGAAAAGTAACTTGTGGGGAAACACTGTTCTCAGGAAAAAACTGCCTCTCTGAGGCAAAGGCGTTCACTGATGTTAAAGGTGGTTGGAGTGCATCATTTCCCATCAGCCGATTTACATACAGGAGTGATGGAGAGCCGGACCTAAATGGCGACAAGAGCAATTGCTAAATTTTCAGTGTGAGCACATATACTTCAGAACTTGGAAGATCCTATAAATCATTTTGTTATTAAAAAAGTATTATTAAAAGCAGATTCAACTTAAAATTACATACCTACATTTTTTCCCCACAAGAGCATGGTTGTCAAACCTGTTAGCCTCCTTTAAGACCCAACTACAATTCCTTCTTTTACTAGAAGCCTTCCCTGACCCCTACAATTCTGTGCCTTCCCTCTCTTAATTGCTTCCTATCTGTCCAGTATATAGCTTGCTTTCTATATACTCTATTGGTCTGCATGTTGCACACCTTCCTCTTCCCCCCCCATTAGACTGGAAACTCCCTGATGGCAGAGACTCTCTCTATGTATCCACAAAGCTTAGCACAGTGCCTGGCTCCTAGGAGGACCTTAATCAATGTTGATTGATTAAACATACACCAGTACACCCCTGTATCGCTCTATTGTTCAAACTCAACAGGAGCAGGATCAAGAATGAAGTCATTGCCATGTTGGAAGCCTACAGATGGTAAGTGAATAATAATTATAATAAATGGTATATATATATACACACACACACACACACACACACACACACACACACACACACACACACATATATATATATATATATATATATATATATATATAATGCTTTAATGTTTGCAATGTGCTTTACGTTCATTATTTCATTTCAGTCTCACAATACCCCTGCTTACATATGACTGTTTTTTAGGACTTGGAAGTTTATGGCTGTGAAATCCTGAATTAAAGAGCTTTTGGTGGACTATGGGACAACTAACTGTATATAGATTATTTGTGTAACATGTCTGAAAGGTGGAACTGGGTTTTTTTTAACCCAAAATAGAGCTGAGTCATAATATGTGAGGAGAACTTGAATTCAGGCAGGAAAGTCACAGAGAAATCAGAATGGAAGCTGCAGAGTCAGAAGCTAAGACATCAAAGACGGAGAAACACAGAAACTGGCTGTGCTGAGAAGCCAGAAGAATAAAACAAGCAAAGCAGAGAAGAAAGAATATAGAATCCCAGCTGAGTCCAGCTGAGCCCAGCAGAGCCCATCTGACTGGAGACAGAGATTGGCTCTACAGTGGATGCTGGGGAGCTCTTTCATTTGGAAGAGCTGATTATAAGAAAAGAGAATATCCTGGGGTTTGACTTACTGTTCCCCAAATTCTCTAAAAAGAGTATTGGGGCATGTAAGTGGCTCAGCAGAGAGTCTTGGAGTCAGGAAGACTGGAGTTCAAATTCAGCCTCAGGCAATTACTCGCTGTGTGACCCTGGGCAAGTCACTTATCCCTGTTTGCCTCAGTTTCCTCATTTATAAAATGAGCTGGAGAAGGAAATGGCCAACCAGTCCAGTATCTTTGCCAAGAAAACCCCAAATGAGGTCATGAATAGTTGGACATGACTGAATGACGACACACAGGGTATTGGAATTGAACTTACCATCTAAAAACTGAGTTTAGATATTTTCTTCTTAAACCTGTTTCCTCTTTCTGACTTGACCATTTTAATCAGTGGCTTGCCCATTCACTTAGAATCCCATGTTCACAACCTTAGGGTTGTCTTTGATTTTTCCCACTAGGTCTCTCCTATCTGGTCAGTTCTGATGATTTCATCTCAGGCACCTTTTATTATTTTCCTCTCATGACCTGTCCGTACTTCTATCAATGTTCCCATTCTAGTACAGGTTTTCATTTCCATTGCCTTGAACTATTGAAATAGTTTCCTGACAGGTCTTCCTGCCTGGATTTTCTTCATATCACTGACAAATTAAAATTCCACATGTGAAATTCTGGTCATTTCCCTCCCTTGTTCAACAGTCTTCAATGGCTCCCTATTTATCTACTACATAGCCTTTTGACTAGCATTCATCATGCTCCACAATTTTGCAACACTCTGACCTTCTAGTCTTATCTTTTAGGCTGCCTTCCAGATACAGGATTCATCAGTCAAATTGGACTATTCTCTGTCCTTCAAAAATGCCCCTTAGACTATCACTTACACTGCTTCCAGCACCTGAATTGTTTTCCTTCTTTTTAGATTCTATCTTCTAAAGTTCAACTCAAATATCTCCTTCATGAAGTCTCTTCTAATCTTTTTTTGTAACAACCTTCACTCTTAGATGCCACTTTTTAAAAACAAGGAAGTGGGGACATTACAGCTGTGAAATGTTGCATGCACTTTCAGATGAGGTCAATGTATTATTATTTTTACTTAACTTTTACTTTGGTACAAGAGATTGCTCAGGAAATGAGAGTAATCTGCAAATATTTGTAATATAAAAACAAAAGACAACAATAAAAAAATAAGCAAGGGCTCCCTTAATTGCAAGTCCTGTACTCTTTCCTCATTGTGTACTGCATCTTTCTGATGCAATTATTAGGTATTATTATGCATTACAGTTATCTAAATATATATCTTAATGCTCTATTAGATAGCACATTCTAGACGAACACTTACTAATACTTACTTATTCCTCAGGACCTGGGACAGTGCTTTGCACACAGTAAGTGCCTAATAAATGTCTGTTGAATTTAACTGAATTGCTGAATAGAAAACTGGAATACAACTTGGAAGATATTTATAAAGGTCACTTAAAACTTTTATTCCATGCCATTCTACAGTAAATGTCCTAAAAAAAAGTTATGCATTTTTCCATTAGTTCTTCACTAAGAATATGCTAAAAGGAGTATAACAAAATGATGGTATTTGATGGTCAAGAAGAAGAAGGCCAGTATAGGCCTCCAACCCAACCTTTTGCATAAATGACAAGAAATGGGTTACTTGAAAAGTAGTCTGATCATTAGAAACCTCTCCACTCTCCTGTTCCCCTCCTAGCAAATGATTGTTTTGTAATGGAGATCTGGCCTGTTGGTATCTCAAATTCAGCAAGTCCAAAACAGAACTCAGGATCTTTCTCCTTAAATCCATCTTTCTTCTAAATTTTACTTCTATCATTAAGCAAAGTAACATTCTCTTTTTTTTCTTTATTTTATCTTAATTTTATGCTATTTTTATTATTTATATTATTTTATTTATCAATCAATTTGCTAATTTATCAATCAATCAACATTTTTAAACTTCTACTATGCACCTGGAACAGTTGGAACCTTGTTGTCACCCTCAGTTCCTCACTCTCATGCACGTCACATACCGAATCAGTTGCCAAGCCTTCTTGTTTTTCTCTCCACAACATTTGTTGAATATGTTCCCTTCTCTCCTCACCCAATCGGCTCTTAACACCTCTCACCTAAACTACTGCAACTGTCTCCTCAAGTCTCTCCCTATTGCCATATATCTTCCATGAAGTCACCCAAGTGATTTTCCTAAATTGCATGTCTGATCGTTTTACTCTACCACTCAATAAACTATAATGGCTTTCTATTACTTCTAGGATCAAATGTATAGTCCTCTGTTTGGAATTTAAAGCTTTTCACAACCTGGGCCCTGGTTACTTTTCCAGTCAACTTATGTATCACTCATTCCCACATTCACTAGAGTCCAGACATATGGGTCTACTTGTTGTTCCTCACACACAAAGCTCTGTCTCCCACCTTTGTGTCTTTACACTCAGTGTTCCCCACACCTGGACCACCATTTCTCTTCACTTCTGACTCCTGGGATATTTATTTTCCTTTAGCACTCAGCTCAAGATATTCTAGTATCTTCGCCAAGAAAACCCCAAAATGGCGTCACAAAGAGTTGGATGTGCTTGAAATAACTCAGGAATGACAAGTATTATCTCTTGCAGGAGACCCTTCCTGGTCCCCCCTAGTTATTACTGCCTTCTCTTCCAAGGTTGCCTTGCATTTTGATTTGCATATGTCTGATATATACCTAGATAGGAATATGTTCCTAGTACCCCTATTAGAATGTCAGCTTCTTGAGGACAGGAATGGTTTTATTTTTGTCTCTGTATTCCCAGCCCTTAACACAGCCCCCTTGTACCTCATAGGTTCTTAATAAATCTTTGTTGATTGGTTTTTTTGTCGTCTTTATATAATAAAATAATAATATGATACCATTAATAAGTAGTCGACATCTCAAATTCTGGTTTATGTGAAGCATGGAATGGTGTCAAAAACCAGAAAAGCCAGAATTACAAGGGATTGAGAAAAGAAAATTGTCAATTCGTGAAAAGAAAAAAAAAGTTTGAAAGTATGACCATTTCTTGCACAACCAATTTATGAAAATGTGTCTGTAAGTCTAAAGTTTTCATTAAAACTAGCAAAAATGTGAATGAGAAAAGCCAGTACTGCTACTGAGCAGAGGATCTGTCCGTTTGAAAGTCTGGAGGAAATAGGGAGAAAAAAGGAATTTACATGAAAGACTTATCAGATAGACTTTGGGTTAAAATACTGATAAGAAAGGTCCTATGGGAGCCTAGCTCTCCCATAAACTAGCCAACAATGTTCTAAAAATGCACTAGAAAGAAAATCAAAGAGAAAAACCAGTAAGCTCCACCATACAAGAACACTGACAGAAGCTTGCCAGGATTTGGAGAAGAGGCAAGAGGTTGTGGCGGGGTAGGGTGGTGGGGTGGAGGAAGACAGAACTCTGATCTGGGGATGAAAGCCAGTGAGATTTTGGCTCTTGCATATTAGTGCAGAAGCGGGGAGGGTGAGTTCCCACAGACCCCTGCACAGGGAGGCAGGACCTGGCAGCGTGTACTCATCTGGTGTTTTCCTGAAGGCTGGAAGCCAGTACACAGGAGCCTCCCACTGGAGCCGCAGCAAGAGATGGAGCCAGTGCATTTCCTCACCGTACATATTTATGCATTATACCTGTCTTAGTACATGTCTTAACTAGACCATAGGCTCTATGAAGAACCTTTAACCTTTTTGTACTCCCCAGGACCTAAACAATGCTTTGTTGCTTAATAATAGTTATTTAATAAATGTTGAATGAATTTAATTGTATTGTAATTGAAAATTGGGACAAAACTCAGAAGATTCTTTTTATAGATGATTTAGTGCATTTATCTCATGACATTCCACCGTAAATGCCCTCCAAAAATGGATTTTCCATTAGTTGGCCCATCTCCAACAAGCTCCAGCACCCATGGACCCTCTAAGAGGTCAGAAATCTGTTCTTCTGTGGCAGCCAATACAAGAGACAGGGCCAGAACAGCCCAACCCTAGCCCCACTCCCCAGGCAACCTCAGGATAGGGGGATCTTTACAGGCAGGGGTGTGCTTGCCCCAGCTCAAACCAAGGTAGATTGTTAAATTTTCAGTTTGAGTATAAAGATCAGAAATTGACAGAAACTACAAATCAGGGCTTGATTTATTGTTTAGCTGATTGTCTAGACTTAAAAAAGCAATGGACAAAAAATATTAATAATGCAAATTAAACTTAAAAGTGTTATGAGTATATTTCTCTTTTCCCTCCTTCCTTCCTTCCTCCCTCTCTCCCTTCTTTCCTCCCTCCCTTTCTTTTTTCCTTCCTTCCATCTTTCCTTCCTCCTTCCCTTCCTTTCTTCCTTTCTTCCTTCCTTCCTTCCTTCCTTCCTTCCTTCCTTCCTTCCTTCCTTCCTTCCCTCCTTCCTTCTAGAGAACCAGATTTTAAAGTTGCCACTATATCACCGCTTACCGGGCTCTGACAGGAGACTTACGACATCTTCTTGTAATCTGTTAGGGCCACTGCAAACAATGAAGCCAATGCCAAGCTGTGCAAGGAGAAAGGGACCAAAAAAGACAGATGCCCCAAACACTGTAAATCCACCAAAAGAGGGAACAGAATCCAAGGATTCTGACAGAGGGTGAGGCCTCGTCTTTAAAAAGCTTTAAATTGCACCAAGACTTTTGGGACACGTTGTAAAGAGAAAAGCAGGCCATCTATGGTGGACACCCTAAATGGTGCACAATCATTTAAAACTCTTTCTGGTGGGGAAAATGTCCCTGTTTATCAAGTTCCTGATAATAAAAAAAACAAAGAAGACATCTAATCTACATTAAATAAAAGTGTTCTCTGCTTTTTAAGGGGAAGAATGGTATTTCAAAGTGTCAAAATGGTTAAATTGATTGTTTGCATTATAAAAGGATTCTCTGATTTACAAAAATGATTCCTTTCCGATTTCCTTTAAAAATCAGTTCCTTGGTGAATTTAAATTCGCTTGATTTGCAATAATTAGATTTATACTGAAGTGTTCAGGAAAACATCTATTCCTTAAAGGGGATTAAGTATATAGTATCATAAAGGGAAGTAATGGTGCAGTCTTATAAATTTCATCATACCAGGTTCAGATTTAGAAATTACGATAAAAAAATTCCACGTATGGAATGTATGATCTGGAAATGAAAACATTTTCTCACAAATAAACAATCTCTTTCAAAAGTGTATGAGGCTGAAAAAAAAAAAGAGATGAGAGCATGTCCAGGGAGACAGACACTGGCAATCTTGCCACAATTGCTTGCTCACCAGGGGTGCTTCTCCATATGCCAAGAGAGATATTAAGGAGGTTATTAAAGTTTAACATCCTTAATATTCTAGCCTGGTGGTCAAATCTGTCAATATGGTCAGTATGCTTTACAGATGAACCACTGCCAGATCCTGAATCAGAAGGAAGGTTAAACAACTTACTGAGTTCACATGGTTAGCTCAAAATTTGGTATTTTATAAAGGGCCTATCCTATCAAAACAAAGAGAACAGTCAAATACTAAAATTTGCAGGCACTTTAAAGACCAGAGGTTCTTAACCTTTTGTGTGTCATGGACCCCTTTGGCAGTATGGTGAAGCTTATGGATCCCTTCTCAGAAAAATGTTTTTAAATGTATAAAATAAAACACATGGTATTACAAACAGCAACTAGGCAGAGCAGAGAATAGAGAACTGGGCTTGAAATCAGGAAGACTCATCTTCCCGAGTTCAAATCTGCCCTTAGACGCTTCCTAGCTCTGTGACCCTGGGTAAGTCACTTCATCCTCATCATTTCCTCATCTGCAAAATGAACCGGAGAAGGAAATGGCAAATCACTCCAGTATCTTTGCCAAGAATGGGGTCATGAACAGTCAGACATGACTGAAATGATACAGCAGCAATTACAAAGGAAACCAAATATACTGAAATATACTTATCAAAATATATATATTTTAAAAGTTCACAGAGCTCCCCGTCAAGAACCCTGATCTAGTCCAACCCCCTTGTTTTACATATGAAGAGACTGTGGCCCAAGGTCAAGGTGACACAGCTGGTGTGGACTAGAGTCAGAATCCGAAACAGAACCTAGACCTGCTAACCAATTCCCAAGCCAGTGTACCTTCCTTGACAGCAAGCTGACTATTCATTGGCTGGTTTTTTTTTTGCTTTTTTTTGGAGGGGAGAAAGCAGGGCAGTTGAGGTTAAGTGACTTGCCAAGGTCACACGGCTAGTAAGTGTTAAGTGTCTGAGGCCACATTTGAACTCAGGTCTTCCTGACTCCAGGGCCAGTGCTCTATTCACTGTGCCATCTAGCCACCCCCACTCATTAGTTTGATAAATATTTCTTAGGGGACGCTTGGCTCCCTCATCCAAGAAACTGACAGCTGTTGGGCCACCAAACATAGTTCCTAAATACTGATTTGCTATTTTGCAGTCATAAGCTTGGTAGAACAACAGCAGCAGGGGCTTATGTTTATGTTGTTATTCAGCCATTTTTCAATTGTGCCTGATTCTTCATGACCCCATGTAGGGTTTTCTTGGCAAAGATCCAGAAGTGGTTTGCCATTTACTTCTCCCTCAGATGGGGAAAATGAGGCAAACAGGGTTAGTGACTTGCCCAGGGTCACACAGTAAGTACCTGAGGCCAGATTTGAACTCAGGAAGAAGACTCTTCCCACCTAAGTGCCTTTAGCACTTTTTAAAAAGAGACTATGGTACTACTGACGCACAATAGAGTCCAGGAGTTAACATAAAACTCTACTGTATGGGATTTTAAAAAATTATGTAGTAATGATGTGTTAAATACTCTAAACCAGTGGTTCTCAACCTTCCTGATGCTGCGACCCTTTAATACAGTTCCTCATGTTGTGGTGACCCCCAACCATAAAATTATTTCATTGCTACTTCATAACTGTAATTTTGCCACTGTTGTGAATCGTAATGTAAATATCTGATATGCAGGATGTATTTTCATTGTTACAAATTGAACATAACCCACAGATTGAGACCCGCTGCTCTAAACCTTATGAGCTTATGACCATATTTCTGGTTCGTTTCCTGAAAATAGTAATGATGACGATGATAATAACTGATGATAATAATAATAACTGAAATTTACATAACAATTTGAGTTTTGCAAAGTACTCTACATAGATCACTTCATTTGACTCACACGGCAACTTGTGGGGTAGGTAACACGGTTATTAGGAAGAGGGAGGGGGATCCGTGATTTCATCACACGAGAAACTCCTCTGAGAGGAAACACCTCTTACTGATGCAGGTTGTGGCATCTTGTCTACAACTTACAGTCTCAGAGTGATGCCTAGAGCACTGAGAATTTAGGGACTAGTCTGGGGTCACCCATAACAGTATAAGTCAGATGAAGACCTTGAAGTCAGGTCTTCCTTGATTTAAGACCAGCTGTCCCTTTACTATGCACGCTGCCTCCCAATACAGTTGTTATTGTCCTGATTTTGGTTGGTCGGTTGTTGTCCTTCGTTCTTGAAGAGGAACAAAATGACACCTCTATGCTAGGCTCAGGTTTTAATGCGTCTGACTGTGGCTGATCAGACCAATACAAGTTCTGAATGCTCTACCACAGGTCAGGCACAGATAGTCCGTGTGAACATTTGGGTTGGATTCTCCAAATTTGCACATACAACGTTTCCTTTGAGCTGCTTCAATTCTGCTTTGCTCATAGAGGACAGTGCCTACTGTGATGTGGGCACACCATGCTGAGTGGTCCTGTGCCAGTGTCTCCCATGTCACACAATCAATTCCAAAGTTCTTGAGAGAGACCTTGAGAGTATCCTTGTATCACTTCTGACCACCATATGAACACTTGCCCTGTGTGAGTTCTCCATAAAATAGTCTTTTTGGCAAGCATACGTTTTGCATTCGAACAACATGGCCAGCCCATTGGAGTTGTGCTCTCTGAGGCAGAGTTTGAATGGTTGGTAGTTTAGTTCAAGTAAGGACCTCAGTGTCTGGTTCCTTATCTTGCCAGGCAATCTTCAGAATCTTCCCAAGACAATTCAAACTCAGTTTCCTGGCATGGTGTTGGTAGACTGTTCAGGTTTCACAGGCATACAACAATGAGGTCAGTACCATGGCTCTGTAGACCTTCAGTCTGTTAGTCAGTCTAATAACTCTTCTCTCCTTCTGAGCCTCCAAACACTGAGCTAGCTCTGGCAATGTGTGCATCTACCTCATTATCAATTACCCTAATTTTACTGATAAGGGAACTAATAATAATATTACATATGTGTCTGTGTGTGTGTCTGTGTGTGTACATACTCCTAGGTGTTGCAATGGATAAAGCACCAAGCCTGGAGTCAGGAAGACTCCATCTTCTTGAGTTCAAACCCAGCCTCAGGCACTTAATAGCTGTGCGACTCTGAGTACAGTCACTTAACAATGTGTGGCTCAGTTTCCTTATTTTACTGATGAGGAAACTGATATTAACAACACATATATGTGTGTGTATGTGTATATATACACATGTCAGCATATCTCCTTATAAATGTATGTATACATATGTACATAGATCCATATATGGGGTACATAGACATGCATCTACATATATCCACATGTACATCCACATATCCACATACATGTATTCCAGTGGCTCCCTATCACCTTCAGCATCAAATATAAAACCCTATGTTTGGAGTTCAAAGCCTTTCATAACCCCCGAGTTGCTCCTGCTCCTCACATTTTCAGCTTTCTTGCACCTTATACTCCCCCTACATACTCTTCAAAATTGGCCTTGTAGCTGTTCCATGAACAACACATTCTTTCTCTAGGCTCCTGGCATTTTTTCTGGCTTTCTTACATGTCTGGAATGCTCTCTTTCCTCATTTCTGCTTCCAGGCTCCCCTGTTCAAGTCCCAGCTAAAATGCCACCTTCTGCAAAAAGTCTTTCCCAATTCCTCTTAATTTTAGAGCCTTTCCTCTGTTAGTTATTTACTATTTAGCCTGTATATAGCTCATTTTTCTAAAAACACATAGGTTTAATTGTTATCTTCCCCACTGCTTTTGACTGAATCCTCAGTGCTTCACATAAAGTCTGACAAACAGTAAGAGTTTAATAAATGCTTACTGATTGACTCATTGTAATGGTAATGGTAATTGGAAGATCTTCTCTGCCCCTTAATAAGCCTAAGGGAATTGGAAGACCTTCCCTGCTTTGAAAATATACTCTGTTCCCTAATAGGCAGAATGTAGTCACATGTAGCTTGTGGTGGGAGGAGTTTGTTGAAGGGTATAGCAGAGTCCACAAGAAGCTGGGAGTCAGGGCCAGACTAGATAGTTGGGAAGAGAGCACACTTCCCAGGGAGACAGATAGGTTTGTGAGTCTTTTATTTCATATTATATTATATTATATTATATTATGTTATGTTATGTTATGTTATGTTATGTTATATTATGTTATGTTATGTTATGTTATGTTATAATATTACATTATATTATATTGTATTGTATTATATTATATTGGTTTGTGGGGAGGCTAAAGGATGCTGTGGTTCTCTGTGCTGTTGTGGCTTATTAACTTCTTTGCTACTATGATGGAATCAGCTTACTGGTTTTGGTATTTGGTTTTCTGTTGTCTGAATAAATATTTCGTCTTTGTCTTCTTATATGGAGAGTCTGTTTTATTTTGGGATTGAGCAACACACAGGTATGTTTATAGTGATTGTGGGCACTGTGAATATTGCATTAGCGCTACACTCATACACACACACACACACACACACACACACACTCCTTTATATATTTTACAGGTTGAATATACAAGAAATTTGTCTTCCTTAAAGTGAGTTAGAATCAGGCTCAGGGTCACTAAATCATACAGGATATGTCTTTATGTACAACTAGCTTTATCATATTGACTGATCTAATAACTAGTTATTTGACAGAAGTATTAATAAGCAATTAGTAGTTATCCAAATCAGGTAAAATGGTAAAGTAAGTGTTCTTGCAGATAACCTTAGAGGCTTTTATGATGCTAAGTACATACTTGGTTATAGACAATCCTTAGATTTATGAACCAGGTAAAAAGGTTTTAGTAAGTCAATTATTTGGAACTCAAGAATATCTTTTCCAAAAGAAACATTAATAACTGACATTTACGTTGTGTTCAGCATATAGCATTTCATTTGAGCCTCTATAACAATCCTGTGAGGCTAGTAGCATGTGTATTACCCGCACTGTGTGCTTAGAATAGCACCTGGCACACAGTAGGTACTTAATAAATATTTAGTGACTGAATTTACAGATACAGAAATTGAGGCTCAGAGAGATTAAATGAATGAATGAAATTATTTATTAAGCATTTACTATGGGTCAAACAAGAACTACACTAAGCACTGAGGATAACAATAAACAAGATGAAACTACCTATTCTAAAGGAGTTCACATTCTAATTGGGGATAACACATATAAAAGAGTTTAGTTGCAAGATGGATGCAATGGCCCACAAGTCACAGGTACAGCGGTTGACAAAGACCAAGATTCCTTAGGGTACATCAGCATGTCATGTGGCAGTACCTTTGAGTCTAGAGGGCAAAGTGATAGGGAAGATAATAAGATTTCAAGGTCTTTCACATCCCCAGAATTCCTGCATTATAGTGGTGACTCCCAGGTCATCCAAGTGGTGTGAGCAACTGCCCTGAGGGGATCTGGGAAGACCAGGGTTAGCGGAAAGAAAGAATGATATGACTTGCTCATGGCTACAAAGTTATCAAGGGTCAGAAGCAAGATTTGAATCCAGATTTTCCTGACTCTGAAGCCAGCAATCCATCTAGTATTCCATACTTTCCATACAGGTTCTTAAAACGGAGCTTAATAGGGGCAGGTAGGTGGCACAGTGAAGAGAGCACTGGCCCTGGAGTCAGGAGGACCTGAGTTCAAATCTGGCCTCAGACACTTGATATACTTACTGTATTACCTTGGGCAAGTCACTTAACCCCAATTGTCCTGCCCTCCCCCTTCCAAAAAAAAAATGAAGTTTAATAGTGAGCCATTATGATGAGGAAAGGCATGAAGTAGTTTTTAACATGAGGTGTAAAAGATGACCTATTGAATGAACGACCATTATCAGCCTGTAAAGTTAATCATAGTAGAGTAGTATTGAAAGGAGGAAAAAAAGGAACAAGTTTATCCATGGCAGCTATGTTCCAAGGTTAGTCTTCAAAGGATTATTTAACCCAGCGGTTCTCAACCTGTGGGTCGCAACCCCTTTGGGGGTCAAACGAGGTCGCCTAAGACCACTGGAAAACACATATTTCTGATGGTCTTAGGAACCAAGACACCGCTCCTCTATCCATCTCCTGGCAGGTCCACCCACATGCAGATATGCCCACATACGAGTATTAAAGGGCTGTGGCATTAGGAAGGTTGAGAACCACTGATTTAACCCATAATATAGCTAAATCATCATATTAGTCTAAGTTCTTTGTCCTGGAAGCATAGGGCCATTTTGTCTAGCAGAAAGAAGAAAGGAAAATGGAGGGAGGGGAAAGGAAAAGTAAGAAGGAAATGATAAGGAAGAAGCAAAAAGGGGAGTGTAAAGGAGAAGTGGGAGGAAGATGATTGATATGAGCTGATAAAAAGAAGAGAATTTACTCCTTCCTGGAAACAGGATTGATTCTAGCTAAAATTTTAAATTGTAGGTTGGATTAAGTGACTTCTAATATGTTCTGTCAATGATATCATGTCTGATAGTGATGGCTGTTATTATGTTTTTTTGAAGAGAATTAAGGCAGTTGGGGTTGGTATATTTTATGATATAATTATGGGCAAGGGTCAATGACTTTGACTGTCAGACCCCATTTTTGGATTGCCATGGGGGGGTCACCTCCCCCAAATCTCCTCCATTTATAGTTTCTTTCCTCTACTTTTAAACTCATGTGTTCTCGAAACACTCCAATTTTTTTTCCCCACATGGTTCCTATGGTGAGATCAGGGGATTGGAGATTTAGAGCTGAAAGGGACCTGAAGCTGGAGCCCAGAGTGACTTGTACAAATTCACATGGGCAGTAAGTTGCAGAGCCAGGATCCTAACTCAGATCCTCTGAGCTCAAATTCAGTACCATATGGATTGGTGAATTTTCTAAGGATGGGGGCTATAGTAGATATTTGTAAGTTTGAGATAATTATAAATATCAGACCTAGGTATAAGACATTTTTGCAACTTTCTCTTGCACTAAAGGGTTCTGACTACAGAAAGCATCTGTTAACTGAGATTTCAGGGTACCCTTTAGATCTATACTCTAAACACTATAGCTCATGAGCCCCCACTGGTCTACTTCCCATTAATAATAAGCCAGTAGACAAAATGAGAGTGGCTCTTAGAACAGTCATTTACTAAGATAGCACAGTAAAACTACAAAACATTCCTCCCATAAATGTGAGGTTCAATTTCCCACTAAAACATATTTTGTCTGTGGAAATAGTAGGCACAAATTTGGATCACAATGGTAGTGAGAAACACATGTAGGGAAGACATATGGTCAAGGCTACTCATTACTATGATATTGCAGGTCCTGGAAGTCTTTTTTTCTCCCTAGTGGATCCTCACAAACCCTTTCTAAATGCAGAGTCTCTGTAGGTCACTCCTCCACAGACCTCACTCAGACCGAGATGCTTTGTATCTCTCCACTGTACTTATCAGTCAAGCAGTCAGTCGGCTGGCACTTATGAAGGGCCAACTGAGTTCCATATCAAACTAAGTGCTTGATACAGAATATGAATTAGAGTTATTTCTGTTTCGGTCCGATCCGCCCCAGAGGAACTTCACAAGTGCGAGAGAATAGGGAAGACGTGGAGCCCTTAATAAATGTCTGTTGAATGCATGTTGTTGACTGAAGCACTTTTATTCATGCAGGGATTTTTTCTTGCTTTGAAGATGAATAACTCCAAATTTCAATTACATCTTAATGAGTCTTCCACTGAAGGATTTCTACAGGCTGTCAAGCAATTCTAAATTTTACTTTCAAAATGACAGTTTCTTTCTCTTCACAACACTCCATCAAGAAGCCTATAGAAGTGGGGTAAGACGATGCCCATTTGCAGCTTCTCCAGTCTCCTGTGTGCATGATACCAAATATTCTCAAAGGAATCATTTGCATGAGGTTTATTAAAAGAAGTTTTTGAGGGTAGATACTTTTGTCTCTTCCACTGTAACCCCTTACCCCTAACAGCCTCTTTACTGTTGTTATTCAGTCATTTTTAGATCACATACAACTCTTTGTGACCTCATTTGGGGTTTTCTTGGTAGAGATACTAGAGCGGTTTGTCTTTCTCATTTTAAAGATCATTTTACAGATGAGGAAACTGAGGCAAACAGGGTTATGTGACTTGCCTAGGATCACACAGCTAGTAAGTGGCTGAGGCTGGATTTGAACTCATGACAATGAATCTTCTTGACTCCAGACCTGGCACTCTATCCACTGAGTCACTTATGCTTAGTGAATTGACTTGAGAGGTGTCAAGTTACAATTTTATCCTAACTTTCTTTCTTCTCTCTCCTTGTCTATGCATATCAAATATATCATCATATATATGTGTGCATATATATGCACCATCTCTCTCTCTCTCTCTCTCTCTCTCTCTCTCTCTCTCTCTCTCTCTCTCTCTCTCCCTCTCACCCTTGGAGGCTCCACTCAAGTTCTTTTTTTCATGAAACCTCCCCTGATAACTCCAGTAAACCTCCCACTCAAATGTGAAATCCCTACATTTCCTGCAAAGTACTTATCTGAAGGCTACTCCCGCATAGCCTAGCTGTATTACACACGTATTATATTTTTTTATGGTGTTATTTAGAGTGATAGGGATGTTTTAGTCACCTGAAGATTAGCCAATCTATTTCAAGTCAAGGCGAGAAACATTTGCTAAGCATTTATTAGTTGGCTGTTGTCCTTCATTCTTGAAGAGGACCAAAATGACGTCACTATGTTAGAGTCACGTTTCAATGTGTCCAGCTATGGCTGATCAGACCAATATGAGCTCGGAAGGCTCTACCACAGGTCGAGCACAAGTACTCCATGTGAACATTTGGGGTGGGTTCTTTAAATTTTTGCATCTCAAGTTTCTTTTGAGGCTTCTTTGATGAGGGCAGACTAGGCTAGGCACTTTATTATTAAGCCATTTATTATACACCAACACCATTCTAAGAACTAGAAATGATAACACATAAGAGAATGCTGAAAAGTTGTGGGGATGGGATAGGAGATTAAGATGGGCTTGTGTAATGGTAATGGTAATTTGAAGATCTTCCCTGCCCCTTAATAAGTCTTAGGGAATTTGAAGACCTTCCTTGATTTGAAGATTTTTCCCTGCCCCCAACAGGCCGAATGTAATCACATGGAGCCTGTGGTGGGAGGAGTTTGCTGAAGGGTATAGCAGAGCCCACAGGAAGCTGGGAGTCAGAGCAGCTAGACAGTAGGAGAGAGAGGATGCAGGCAAGGAGACAGTTAGGCTTGTGAGTGTTGGTTTGTGGGAAGACTAAAGGATGATGTGGCTCTCTGCTATGTTATGGTGTATTAACTTCTTTGCTACTATGATGGATTTGGCTTTCTGGTGTTGTGATTTGATTTTCTGGTAGCTGAATAAATGTTTTGCTTCTGTCTTCTATATGGAGAATCTGTTATATTTTGCAATTGAGAACTATGCCAGCATATTTATAGTCACTTTCAGCACTGTAAATATTGTGTTGGTGCTGAAGCTTGGTAAAGAAATTCTACAGTCTGGGGAGAAATGGCTGTCATGGGTCTCCTTAAAATGGATATTCTGAGAGGAATCATCCAATCAAAGGGAAAAGCTGTGGGGTAGGAAGACAGGGAGGTGGGAGGTACTTCCAGTGTATAGAGTGCCAGGCCTGGAGTCAGGAGAACCTGAGTTCAAACCTTGCCTCAGACACTTACTAACTGTGTGACCCTGGTCAAGTCACTTAACCCTGTTTGCCTCAGTTTCCGAATTTGTAAAATGAGCTGGAGAAGGAAATGGCAAACCACTCCAGTATGGAGAGTCAGACATGACTGAAGTTACTGAACAACAACAAACTTAGGATAACGGGATTTCTGGGGCATGGCAGAGAAAGTAGAGGAGAGCCAGGAGAGCTGAGAGCATATTCTGAGAGAAGAATGAAGTAAGTGTGGGGAGACTCAATATCTCAGCATTAGCATTAGACACCCCAGTATTTGGCCTTAGGACTTAACGAAGGCCATTCACTAAAGCCTACCCTTACAGTTTGCATCAATGGAAGGACTAGTCTGGTTGGCAAACTCGGCAACCTTGAATCTGAAGAAGAGTCACAGGACTAAAAATTCTGAAGGGGGAAGGACTCTAGCTCATGGGGCATGTGTTTTCTACTGATGATTTACTGGAAATGTTGATCAATCACACAGGATAAAAACCTGTGGAGGCCTTGCAGTCTGTTTAGGTTGATGGAATGCTCTGAAGGAACTTTAACGATAATTCTGCCAACCACTTCATTTTCCAGGCGAGGAAGATTCCTGCATCCTATAACTTTAAGTGTCTTGGTTTTAATTCCTAGTAAGCTGGTAAATTCCTTGAGAGCAGGAATTATGGTGTGTAATTACAGTGGAAAGAGCCAGGAAGACCTTTTTTTGTTTGTTGTTTTTCAGACTGGGTCTCCCTATCTTACCTGGGCTAGAAGTTGAGAGACAATTTATAGGCCTAATCACAATAATGACTAACGCAGAAGCCTCTTCCTGAGAATCACCATATTGATGCCAGACCTCATCTGTAAAATGGGGCACAAAGCTACACTTTTAACCTAGTCTAAGAATATGCTAGAATCCTAGCTAAGGGAACTAGATGGTTTGTTTTTGTTTTCCACTCTTGGTACAGGAGACAGTACCTGTTGTGCTTCCTTTTCACTCTCTTCAGCTGGGTAAGGGGCCTTGAACAGAAGCTCTATCTTGGTTTGGTTATTTTTAATTTTTTCCCTCTCCAGTAGAACTAAGGCAAAGACAGTTATTGGAGAGCTTTTGTTTGAATATTCTATTAAGGCCAATTTTACAGCATCATTTTGTTATACTGCATTTTGGAGGGTGAGGGGGAAGAGAACTGATCCAGGTGATGAAATGAAGCATTCTCCTGATACTAATCAATTCCTGATGTCTCATAAGTAAATAAAGATTCTAATTTTTTTTAAAAATGGGAATTATAATAGCACCTACCTGCCAGAGTTGTTGTGAGCGTCAAATGAGTTAATAATCGTAAAGCACTTAACACAGTGCTTGGCATATGGTAAGTAGTAGGAGACGGCTAGGTGGCTCATTGGATAGAGCACTGGCCTGGAGTCAGGAAAACCCAGGTTCAAATCCAGTGTTTGACATTTAGTAGCTGTGTGACCCTGGGCAAGTCACTTAACCTCTGTTTTCCTTAATCCACTCGAGAAGGAAATGGCAAATCACTTCAATATCTCTGCCAAGAAAATTCCATGGACGTATGCTCCATGGGGTCACAAAGAATCAGACATGACTGAAAATAACATATAAATGTTGGCTAATATTATTATTTTGATATATAACTGTACTTCAAAATAACTGGTTTTCTTTGTAGTCTGATTCATCTTGTTTTCTGCATTTTATCCATAGCATTCACCAGATTGCCAAAGGGATCCATGACACAAGAACAATTTTAGAATTCCTGTTATAGAATTGAACAGAAAAATCTCTTTGTGGAAGAAAATATTTTCAAAGGGAAGTATTGCTAGAGGCTAAAGACCTGAAGGAGGATGGAACCTGAAAACAAAATGACGTTGCACTTAAACATGTCTGAAGGAAATCAAATGTAATTCAGTAGAGTTACTACAACTATCTGATTTCCCTCAGGAGCTTGGAGCCTCCAGGATGATTCCAGAAATTCTCTGATGTGGAAGTGAGTCCAAACCGCAAGTCACTCTTTCTAACTCCTGGTGCTGTCTGTCCTCCTTGGCCCAAATGCCACAGTCACAGAAGAAATGGAACCCGTCTTCTTATGAAGTGCTAGCATATTAGATGAGACAAGCCCAGCCTCAGAATAAGTGTCCCTGGGGAATTCATAAACAGAACCCAAAATATAATGAAGAAGAATGGCAAGGGTGTCTGCTCTCATCTCTCAGGAGGCATTTCTATTTCCAAATGCATCTTGTGCTATGCATGCTTTTTGCCATATCACTGTCTCATTAAAAATCAGTCTACTTTGGAGCTCATTCACTATTTTTATTTGATGGGCGACTGTTTACTTCTTAATTGGCTGTGTTTGTGGGGAGGAGGTAGCACGGGGGGAAGAAGTAATCCGGAATGATAAATGCATTCACTTAAAAAACCATCCCATGCTTTCATAATGAGATAGACGGTACCGTTTTGAATGTTGCAGAAAGAAGAGGAATCATCCCCCCACCCCAATACTTTAGCCTGTCCCTTTAAAATCTGAAGCCAGCAATATTGAAGGGAAGTGAAAATGACCTGTTTTGACAAGCCAACATGTACTCTGTCACAGATGACTGAACTCCAATTCAAATCTTGTTTCTCTTTCCTCTTCTCAGGCTGAATCTGAAGTCTCTTTGTCTTTTTGTTTTCAGGGTAACAAAACTATGATAAAGTCTTAGTAAGGGGTTTGATTAAACATTGGATAAAATTCTCAAAGCCTGTGACAAAGTCCCTCATACATACTCATGCTTTGTGGACAAGATGGGAGAGATGAAGGCCACACATCGTAGTCAGGTATATTCCAAACTCGTTCAGTGGTCAAACCCCAGAGAATAGTCATTGATGGACTGATGTCAACCTGGAGAAAGATCTCTCGAGAAGTGCCCCCCAGATCTGTCCTTGCTCCTTCTTTGCTAAATGTTTTAAACAGAAATTCAGAAGGAGGAATCATAGAAGGCACACTTAACAAATCTACAGATGATATGAAACTGGGAAGGGGTACCTAACATATTGGATGACAGGGATAAAATCGATCCCCACAGGTTAGATCATTGGGCCAACTCAAATAAGATGGGTTTTATGATCACTGCATTTAGGACTGAAGGTGACTTAGAGATAATTTAATTCAATGCCCTCCTTCATTTTATAGATGACGAAATGAATGAATAAAACATTTGTTAAGTAGTTATTACATGTAAAACACTGGTGCTAAGAGCTGGGTATACAAGTAGAAAATTGAGACCATCTCCGCTGTCAAGGAGCTCACATTAAAATTCTATGTATATAAACATTATATAATTTTATATATATCTAAATATTATGTATTATAATAGGTATAATATATTTATAGGATTATAATAGGTATTACAATGATATATATCCCACATATTTTATAATACACATTTATATCAGATATTGAAATGACTTTCTCTAACATCTCAAAGGTATTAAGTTACAGAGATAGAATTCAAACGTAGGTCCTTGTACTCCAAATCTAGGGCTCCTATTATACCACAGATAAATGTAACAGAAAATCAACTACACAAATATATGACAGAAGGAGAGGAAAGAAAAGGTCAAACAAAACTTCCTATGTAAAAATAGCCTGGGATTTTGGTGGCTTACAACTTGGCCAAAAAAAACCCCAAAGACAAAAGAACAACAACCACACAACTTTTGTTGTTGTTGTTGATCAGACCTATGATTTCATTAGCTTAGGGAAATCCCAATGGGGAACTCTCAATTAATCTCCTTTTTGGGGGCAGCATTGTCACTCTACCTACTTTCCACAAGTTAAAATATGAGTAAAAAATATGACAAGACAGCAAAAAAAAAATCTATCTTTTTTTACATTGCTTTTGCTATTTCACTGATGTAAGGAACTGATTTCTTAGATACAGGAACTGCCTGGTAGGCGGGGAATTCGTCAGATCAGACTGATAAGTGCTCAGGAATTTAGAATTTTGGAGTTCCCTGGGGAACTGCGAGGTTAAATGATTTGCCCAAAAGACTTATAGGGGAAGTTCCCAGTCTTGACCCTTAAGAGAGCCAGTCCAGCTCAATGGGTCCTCTACTCTGAAATCCCCTGCTCACTTGCTCTGTCATGGGTCACATCTTGCCAAACCCAGACCCTGATTATTCCTATCACCTGACTCCTTTACTCCTTACGTGCTTACAGAAGAGAGCTAGAGGAAGTCACGTGATGATGCTGACTGAGTCTTTACCACATGTAACCTTGACTCTTCAGTTTCCTGCAGTAGACAGCCCACACCATCATCCTGGCCTGTAATGGCCCTCACTCTTTAATCCAGTGGTTCTCAACCTTCCTAAAGCTGCGATCCTTTAACACTGGTATGTGGGTGGATCTGCATGTGGGTGAACCCACCTCGAGATGGATAGAGGAGCAGTGTCTCGGTTCCTAAGACCATCGGAAATATGTGTTTTTCAATAGTTTTAGGTGACCCCTGTGACCCCCCAAAGGGGTCGTGACCCACGTGACCCCCAAAGGGGTCGCAACCCACAGGTTGAGAACCACTGCTCTAATCCTTAATTTCTCCCTGTCTACTGGCTTCTTCCCTGTTGCTTATTACATTCCCAAGTATTTCCCATTGAAAACAAACAGAAAACCTAACTTACCAGACTTCACATCCCTGATATCATCCACTATCTTCTCTCACCTTTCTTAGCCAAACTCCAACTTTCCTCTCATTCTTCTAAAACCTCTTCTGTTGTTGTTGTTTAGTTGTTTCCTGTCATGTCCAACTTTCCATGACCCCTTTTGGGTTTTTCTTGGTGATTTTTTTGCTTGGTCCAAGTCAAACTCTATTCATCTTTATTAAAGATACTTTTCATAAACAATCATGGTAATTGAGGCAAGACATAGGCTATAATTAGCAGCAGTATACTTTATACAAAAGTATGTTTACACTAGTTTCCCATTTCCATCTCCAGATTATGTTACAGAGGAGGAAACTGAGGCAATCAGGGTTAAGTGACTTGCTAATGTGTCTGAGGCCAGATTTGAACTCAGGAAGATGAGTCTTCCTGGCTCCAGGCCCTGCACTCTAGCCACTTTGGCACCCAATTGCCCTCAAAATTCTATATTCTGGCTTCTGACCCCATCACTCAACAGAATTTGCTCTTCCCAGTTAGTAGTTTCTTAATTGCTAAATATGATAGCTTTTTCCTCAACCTTCATCCTCCTTGACCTCTCTGCTATTTAACAGTACTGACTACCCCCCTTCCCCTGAATATTCTCTCCTTTCTGGTTTGTTGGGTTTTTTAAATTGTTTTTTTGGAGGGGGAGGAAGTATGACTCTACTTTGTATTGGTTCTCCTACCTATCTGACTGTTCCCTTCCCAATCTCCTTTACCAGATTGCCATATACTTCACATTCACTAACTGTAGGTGCACCTTAATTTTCTGTCCTGGCATTTCTCCCTGGGAGATGCAACATTTTCAATGAGGAACACTAGGAAGGTTAAGTTAACTTGACCAGAAAATGCATGGAGGGGAATACTGTGTTAGAAGATTGGAAGACAGGATGGAGCAAGGTTGTAAAGAGCTTTAAATAGCAGATAGGTGGCATGGTGGACCTGGAGTCAGGAAGACCTGAGTTCAAATTGAACCTCATATCTCCTATGGATTCACCAAGCATCTTTCCACAAGTGACTGCCAAGTTACCCATGAACCCTGGTCCTGTACTACCAACTGTGTTCTGGATATTTGAAACCAAGTGTTCCAAAGTCAACTTAAACTTAACATACCCACGATAGAATCCATTGTCTTTTACTTCAAACCCACCATTCTTCTGAACTTCCCTATTCTCATCTAGGTCACCTCTATCTCTTCCAATAACAATCCACTTACTGCAACTTCGGTGTTATTCTCAACTCCTTACTCTCGGTCATCTTACATATCCAATCAGTTTCCAAGTCTTGTCATTTCTATCTTGTGACAAATGAAAAGCGAGAGACAATGTTTATGGGTACTTAATAATCAATTTATCAATAAAGGTAGCCAGCAATCAATAAATGGATGGTCACTGGTTTTCCTGGGTAACCAAAGATAAGCCCATGGAGAACCTGAAAGCCTTAAACATTTTTGAAAAGGAATGTCCCTGACAATGAAAATCAACCTTGATTGGTAGACATTTAATGAGAAGGTGGGCTAGAAGTCTTCAGCTCTTCCTGCTGAGAATGTGGCTTAATCATGAGAATCTGCCTCCTCCAGCAATCTGGATAGGGGAAGCTGCTCTATCCAAACTACCCCAGCTGGTTTTCTCCTTGATGAGCTGAGTCACCCTAAATTCTAAGGGAGGGGTACAAGGACTCTTTTCCCCAGGGTTAAGAACTCACTGAGACCGGATTCTGTTTATACTCTAAACAGAACTTGGGTCTCCTAGTTGGTGGGGTCCCACCCAAGATTGAAAAGCATGTTCCTTGAGGGCACAAACAATCTCATCAATCAGTCATGTCCTTCAGAGACTGACTTTTTAAGAAGAGCTGGGTCTTTAGGAGAAAATTCTGGATCTCAATTTAATAATTCATTATTAATATAATAGTAAAATAATAAGTTTTCTCATTCTCAACAATGTTTCTCATATGTACTTCCTTCTCCCCACTCACATACCTACCAAAAATAGTTTAGGCTAACATCACCTTCACGCCAAGCCTACTGGGTTAGCCCCCTAATTATTCTCCATGTCCTCTCTACTCCAGATTTCAGCCCTCAAAATCGAATTTCCAAAAGCTCAGATCTCACGACGTCATCTCTTCTTGCCCCTTCCACTCAATAAACTCCAGTGGTTCCTTGATATCCTTAAGATAAAATATAAACATAAAGTTCGATTGGGCATTTAGGGAAGTGAACAAGCACTCAAGTGCTTGTTATATGACAGGTACCGCATGAAGCACTTTCCAATATTGTTAAATTTGTCCTCACAACCACCCTAGGAGGTTGGTATTATTCTTAGTTTCATTTTGCACCACTGAGCCCCTGGCGACCATTTATAAAGCCTGTCAAAATCTTGCTCCATCCTAACTTTCCAGTCTTGTGGCATACCCTCTGTGGTAGGGTTAACTTGGCCTTCCTACTGTTTCTCACCTAAAATATGGCATCTCCAATATTCCTGCCTTTGGATTGATTGACCTCAAGGTTACTTAGTATCTAAATCCACGATCTTTTGATTCTAGAATGCTGTACTGGAGGGGATTCCACTTATGGTATGTTAGATTAGATGCCTCTAAGATCTTTTGGAACTCTGAGATTTTGTGATTCTGCATTAACAGAAGACCCTACAAACCAGAATGGGTACTTGATAAATTCTTGCTAATTACAGCAAATGTAAGATCCCATCTGAATTGCATGAAGGTCAACTAGCTAAGTACCATTTCCCATCTCCATGCCTTTGCACTGGCCATCCCCCATGCCTGGAGCACACTCCCTCCTCAACTCCATCTCTGAGAGTCCTCTGTGTCCTTCGGTACTCAACTCAAGCATTACCTGCTACTGGAGGTCTTTTCTCACCTCCATCCCTAAACTACCTTGTATTTATTGTGAATATACTTAATATGTGCATGTCATGGCAAGCTGGAGCTAGAGTCAGAAAGACCTTAATTCAAATCTGACCCCAGACATTAGCTGTGTGACCCTGGAGAAGTCACTTAACCTCTGCCTCAGTTTCCTCAACTGTAAAAAGCACTTACTTCCCAGGGGTTTTGGAGGGTACTTTGCACTACGTCTGGCACACAGGAAGTAATTAAAAAACACTTACTCTCTTTCCCTTCCCAACAAAAAGTCAGATCCTGAGAGCAGGAACTGTTCCATTGTTGTCTTTATATTCCTACTGCCTAGCATGACTGTCTAGTATGAGGGAGGTGCTTAATAAATGCTGTTGATTAACTAAATACCTCAAACTGGCTTTAAACCAAACTGAGACTAAGATTAAGCAATCATCTACCAAACATGAAACAGGCAAGTGGACAAAAAAGGCCTATTTTGATATAATTAAAACAAATTTCTTTGAATGTCAGAAAGTGGTTTGCAAGTATTCGGTAATAAGTTTAAAAGCGCATGTTTTCAATAAAGGCTAAAAGCCTCTGCAGGATGCTACTGTTGTCCAGCCATTTCAGTTACATCCAACTCTGCATGACCCCTATTTGGGATTTTCTTGGCCTAGTGGTTTGCCATTTCCTTCTCCAGCTCATTTTACAGATGAGGAAACTGAGGCAAACAGGGTTAAGTGACTCGCTCAGGGTCACACAGCTAGTAAGTGTCTGAGGCCTGATCTGAACTCAGGAAGAGGAGTCTTTAGGCACTCTATGCACTGTGCCACCTAGCTTCCCTTGGAGGGGGAAACCCACAAAGGGGTAGAAACAGGGTAAGGAAGACAACACCTGACCTGGAATCAGAAAATATGAATCGGAATCCAGCTCTTCCACTCTTCTACAACTGTCTGACATAAATCATGTTACTTTCACTGCTCTGGGTACCTCAGTTTCTTCAATCTGTAAAATGAGATTTTTAGACTATAAAATCTTTAAGGTTCTTTACAGATCTAACAGTCTATGGTTTAGGGAAGTCAACCACAGCCAGCCCCTATGATAGGAATGGCTACCATTGTGTAAGGGGAGGCACCCTTTGTAAGCTTTGTCTAAGGCGCAAAAATGTTTCACTGACTTCTGGCTTTGGGAAACATTCAGTCTAGGTCACCATCATTTAAATTTCAGTATATGTGTGTTGATTCAAGGGACAACTGCTCCCTGACCTAATTTGGAAACTATTAGAATACTATGCTCTTGAATTTTCTTGTGAAGCTCAAAGTAATTTTTATGTCTTTTTTTTTTTTACAAAATTCTGAATTATGTTTTTTTTCCTAAAATAATTTCTGAGTGATTTGATGTGAAGAAATAAATGCTATTATTTCACTGTTATGGATTCAGAAACTGAGATCCTAATAAGTTAAGTGGTTTCCTCAAGGTCAGAGTAAGTAATAATTCATTGGGATTCTGAATATGGTGCACTCATTTAGACTCTGATTCTGCAGGCAGAACTTTGCTGCCAGACAAACCCATGACATGTCTAGGATGGATGGATATCTATGGTTCCAGTCCAATTGATAGTATTCTGTTCTCGCTGCAAATGTGTCCGCCCACATCAAGCTGGATTCTATCAGACATCCAAGAACCTGTCTTTTAAAAAATACTTTGATAACTGTATTTTAAGATAATTGGTTTCCTTTGTAATCCTATGCATCTAAAAACATTCTTATGAGTTGTCTAGAGGGTTCACCAACCAGCCAAAGAAGTTCACAATACAAAAAAGTTTAAGGTCTCTTAGTCTACAGTCTGTCTATCTCATGTATACCGGGACACAGTTTAATTCTACTCTGAATTTCTTGGTTCCCGAATCAGGTGGAGCTGAGAGATGAGCCTCTTTTCATGCAGTTAAGCGTGACAATTACCAGCTATGGGAGGGTATCATGCTAGGGAGCTCATTGCCTTTAATTAGAGCTATTTTTTGGTTATTAGTAAAACAAACTGCGTGTAGTAAAACAAATTGTGTGACTATAAGGAGAGGCAACACTGTGTCGCAGAAAGAGTCTGGAACCTGGCATCAGAAGGTGGGGGATCATAGCCCAGCTTTGATGATTACTGATGATATATAAAAAGTGGGGGCAGCTAGGTGGCACAATGAATAGAGCTCGGGCCCTGGAGTCAGGAGGACGTGAGTTCAAATGCAGCCTCAGATACTTGACTTACTAGCTGTGTAACCTTGGGCAAGTCACTTAACCTCAACTGCCCTGCTTTCCCCCCTCCAAAACAAAACAAAACAAAAGAGTAGTGGTTAAATGTCAGAAGGTAATTTCTGATAATTTCTTCCAGGAGAAGGTAATTTCCTTAAAGGCAGCAACAAATTGTTTTTGCACCTCCAGAACCTACCACAGTTCCTCATACATAGTTGACCATGAGTAAATCCCTAGTGGCAGCTAGGTGGCACAGCGGATAGAGTGCTGGACATAGAGTCAGAAAGACCTTTCTGAGTTCAAATATGGCCTCAGACACTCACTAGCTGAGTGACCCTGGGCAAGTCACTTCACCCTGTTTGCCTCAGTTTTCTCATCTGTAAAATGAGCTGGAGAAGGAAACGGCACAAACCACTTGAGCATCTTTGTCAAGAAAACCCCAAATGGGGTCACAAAGAGTTGAATGTGACTGAAACGACTAAATAATAAAATCCCTTATCTCTGAGTTTCAATTTATTTATCTGTAGAAACTGAGGCTCAGAGCAGGTAAGTAATTGCTCAAGGTCACATACAATTTCCTAAAAATTCCAAATCTAGGATACTTTCCAGGGCCCTACACTGACTCCCTCCTTTCTTTCATTCATGTGCTGTTGCCTTCAAGGTGCCCTGCTACCTAGTTATCCTAAAAAATATCCTATTAGTAAAACTAACAGACTGTTGTGTGTTTGTCCTTCGTTCTGGAAGAGGACCTTGGCATCAGGGAGATGAGGACAGGACTTGCAGCTGAGTTGGATTTACGTGAGGGAGGGCTGTGTGAGGTCACCAGTCTCACTTTCTCCTCCAGAGCCATCTGGGTCCAGGGGCCAGATAGAGATCAGGACGACTAGAGACGGCCCAGGATGCAATGGGAGACCCTGGCCCCTGTAGGCTAAGGCCCTTTCAGGCACTCTTTCAGAGTGAGGTAACACCCATTCAGTGAATAGGCCTCTTTAAGAAGTGAGAGAAAGGATGGCTTCTATTAAAAAAAAATCAAGCTGGGAGGGGAAGACCTCAGGGTTGCTGGCCAAAAGAGAAACAATTACACTCTGAGTCAAGAGGGCCCAAAATAATAGCCATTAAGTACTTGGGCAGGAACCTATTGATGTCCAATCTATGAGCTCCAGAATGAATTGGGTTTAGGTTTGGTCTTTGAGAAAGAAATCTGGCCAGTAAATCCCAAGTGAACCAGGCAGCTTTAAGACATCAAAATTTACCTTCCTTTGGAGAGAAGAGAGAGAGGGAGAGGGGAATAAGGGGAGAGGGGGAAAAGGAGAGGGGGAAAAAGGGAGGAAGGGGAGAGGGAGGAGGAAAAAGAGAGAGAAGAAGGAAAGGGAAAAGAAGGGGGAGAAAGAGAGGGGGAAGGAGAGAGGGAGGTAGAAAGGGAAAGTGGGGGAAAGGGAAGGAGAAAGGGGAGAAGGGGAGAGGGAGGGGGAAAAGGGAGAGGAGGAAGGGAAGAGTAAGGGGGAGAAGAAAAGGGGGAGAGGGCTTAAATTTACTTTGGTGGCTGAGGGAGGAGAAGAGAGGAAAGACAGAGAGACATGTAATTCAAAGACTTATTACACATACATAATTCATCTAAAACTAGTCTTAGAGAACTGTCCACAGCTAATACATGTTATAGTCAGGACTTGAACTCAGGTCTTCCTAACTCCAAGGCTAGATCTCTATTTACCACCTCACTTTGCCTTTCTACATTTCCATCATGTCATTGTTCAGTCATTTCCGTCCCATCTATGACTGTTAATGACCCCATTTGGGGTTTTCCTAGCAAAGATACTAGACTGGTTTTTCACTTCCTTCTCTAGATCATTTTACAGATGAGGAAACTGAGGCAAATGGAGGTAAGTGACTTCCCCAGGGTCAAACAGCTAGGAAGTATCTGAGGCCAAATTTGAACTCAGGTCTTCCTGACTCTAGGCTAAGTACTCTATCCACTGTACCACCTAAATAAATAAAAATATTATTTACAAATACATACATACATACATACATATATATATATAGGTATATGAACATATTATATATACAGATATAAACACAACATACGTATGTATGTATGTATATATATATGTATGTGTGTATGTCTCTTGAGCTCCAAGTTTCATACAAGTAGAAAATAGTAGAGCTGAGAGTCAGACTTTGGTCTAGTTTTCTTTTCATGATGCCATGCAATATACTTTAATTCTCCCCTGCTCCCTTGTGAATGCTTCCCTAGAGCCTTCAGCTCTATTTCTTACACCAGCTCCTCATGCCATCCTAATTTCCTTACTTTCATAATTATATTGCCTTGAAGCCATTGTGTAATCTCTCGTGACTACAGGAAATGACGTCATACTCCAATGTCTCAAACACTGTGTAGAGGTGCCCGTTGGGTTTATTAAAGGCTTTGTTAATTAAATGTGAATTCTGGTAGGTCCTACCAGGGTCATATGTGACTTGTCCAAGGACCAGGCTAGCTTTTGGAAAAGTTCATCAAGTTGACTACCAGCACCTGTTATTTTTGGGGAGAAGGGTGGGCACAGAAAGTCAAGTAACAGTTTACCAAGACAAGGAACTTGCACTAGGGGGAAACAATATGTTAACAGATAAGAAAACTTAGGATATGTGCTTCAAAAATACACAGGGATGGGTGGGAGGGGAGAGTACCAACTAGGGGAATCAAGAGTGTTTTCCTAAAGGACGTGACATTAGAGCTGAACCTTGAGCAAAGCCAAAGGTTTCAAAAGGCTGAGGTGAGAAGAGAACTCCAGGCATGGGAATGGCCTGCAAAGGCATGGAGCTGGAAGACTATGCAACATGTGGGAAACACCAAACAGTCCTTCTTTTGTAATACTGAAATATAATTTTATTTCTTCTGCTACACTGTCAATTCCTGAGGACAGGGACTGACAATTTCTTTTTCTTTTTCTACTTAGCATGGTATCTTGCTCAATAATAGTTTGTTAAATGAATGAATGAATGTTTGAATACATGAAGATGTTTTTCATTGTTACAGGCACTATACAATTCATATTACTGACTAGAATCTTTAAGTTGTGGGGGGCGGAGCCAAGATGGTGGTGTAGCAGCAGCAACATATGGCAGCTCTCACATAGCCACCCCAAAATACCCATAAAATAGGACTCTAAACCAATCCTAGAACTCCAAAACGCACACAAAGATACTTCCCACTAAAGTCAGCTCGGCTACGAGGAACCATATCAGCACTGCAAACTGAAACCAGCCTGGCCTGAAGCCGAGGCTGCGCCCCCGGGGCCGCTGGACGGGAGGAGCAGAGGAGCTGAGGAGCTTCAGGTGAGCGGACTAGCGGCAGCTGTGAATGGGAATTGTGAAAGGGGGAGATAAGCAGTCAGGCCTGAAGGCCTCCAGAGCAGAAAAGCAAAAGGCAGAGGTTTTGCACCCGCCTCGGCGTTGCAGCTTCCTGCCCGCGGCCTGCAGGCAGCAGGGGGACTGAGCGATTGTTCTCGGCCAGAGCTCTCGTGTTGAGCGGCCTGGACGGATCGCCGTCTTGGGCCTCGGTCTTGGAGTCCTCGCTATCCAGTCAGCCGGAAGTATATAGGAAGAGTT
>CM053583.1:258336549-258369448 GCA_028627135.1 Pseudochirops cupreus | reverse complement strand
AAAGTGACATAGGAGAGAATAGACTGGGGGAGGGGGGAAACACTGGGATGGCTGTTTTGGGGTGGTGGGCGGGGGACAGACGGGGAGAAAATATGTAACTCAAAAAAAATTTAATAAAAAAAAAAGAAAAGAAAAAAAAAAGAATCTTTAAGTTGTCACAAATACCCTCCAGATTTTTATGTTGGATGGGAAGGGGCCCTTTCCCATTAGTAATGAATGAGAGAAGGGAATCATTCCTAGGAATTTCTGGAATATTAAATCAGATCTGATATTGTATTTTGGTTCATAATTTGAATTCCAGCATCTGAGTATACAACTAGTATAGTCCTTAGTTATTCTAGTTTTTCTTCCAAGAGTGGTGTTTCTAGGGAAGAAAGAAATTACAGTAAGTGGAAAGTGTTGAGAGAAAAACCTCTCAACATTTATCTCTTGGTAGCCTCAATTTAGAAAGCGTATCTTCTGTCTTTTTATCATAAGGTATGAGTCTTGATTTAGATACAAGGAGATCTTCAGGATTTATTAGCTGACAACAAGGGGAAGTACAAGGGGAAATGGATTTAGGAGCAGAGTACCCTGTGTTCAAATCTATGCTATGCTACTACTTGTGTGACCTTGGGGAAATCACACATCTTTCCTAGGTTCCAATTTCCTCATCTGTAAAACTTAATTCTTGTTGAACTCAAGTATTACTAATTTTCCTGCTGTTTCTAAATGCTATTAATTCTATAAAGAATGTGGATCTAGGAAGAAAGAGGAGAAAGTTGGTACTGCCTTTCCATGACTGTCCTGTTTGTTGGAAATTATATTCTTTTGCAGCTGCTAATTTTCCTCAGTGTTTCAAAGCACTTTATCAGTGTGACTTGGTGGTATATCTTTGATTCATAGAAAACTTCTTTGTGTTGCAAACTGTTATAACAATTCCACCATAAATTTGAATAGTTTTCAAGGACTTTTATGTACATCTACAGCCCATAGCCCAGGGACTCCCACAGACTCTGGGCTCACATTGACTGAGTTCCATACCAGGGGTTTGAATCTATTTGCTCAATTTCTCTTTCTTTGGCTATTGACCCCTACTCTGACTGATTTGGAAAAGTCTAAAAAAATAAAACTGAGGCATAGCTTCTGTCTACAGTGTTCCAAATGTGGGTCTCTGGATCCCCGATTCTGAACATGCAAATAACATGAAATGCAGGTATGGAAGGAAAAAATAAACTCGTGAAGAATATAAGGTAATCTCCTTTTATAAGTGAATAGGTTGATAGCTAAAAGTGGCATAAAAAGAACTTTTGTTTAATAAAAATGACTAAAATCCATGTGTCATGAAACATGATTTTTAGATAGGATGTGAGCAGTTTGGTTGCCTGATGGGTCAGAAAATGAATTTCTGCATAAACAAAAAGATTACATCACCTTATAGAGAATATAAGGTGATGTTCCTTTTGTATGTGAACACTGTCGTGACTGAAAGGGGTGAAAAAAATACCTCTTTGTGCTAAAAAAAAATCTTTTAAAATGCAACTGTGAAGAAATAGTTTTTTGAGACAGAGAATGTTAAGAGGCCCAGTTTGAGGACTGAGAATGGGCTGAGGCTCCAAAGTATTTGATCCATTAGTTCATTTGCACGTAACTGTTTTTAAGGCCTAAGAGGCTAAAAGTCACAGAATGATAAACACAAAACTATCTGAAAATTATGGGACGGTTACATAAGGACTGCTGATTTCAGTCCTTGCAGAAAAGAGTTTAAATGGAGCTACGGCATTTTTACCTCAAAAAGAAAAGGGTGAAGAACCTGGCTGGATTGGTCAAGAAGGGGCAGGAGAGAAGAACTGAATAAAAGAATGGAGACTCAGCAAGGAGGTAAAAAAAACCAGTTGTGACAGATCAGTGTGAAGAAACTTGTTGAAGACTTCAGCTGCTACTGATTGAATAAACACTGAATGCTAATTGGAAAGTAGCTATTATCTTTTACTATCATCTCCAGTGTGAGAGGTGAAGTTTCCCAGAGGTACTGCTGTTCCCTGCCTCTCTCTGTGGTGTAAGCTGGAAAAAGGAGAAAGAAGAAAAACAGGCCTTACAGCTAGCTGAATTACTGTTGGATCAGCTGATCAGTGACTGAGTGGATGATGCAGAATCCTTGCAAGTGAAGACCTTGGCTGGGCTTGTCTACAATGCCCAGTCACCCTAATGAGCTTTGCAGTTCTCTGGCTGAAGTGAACTATGAGACAATACAGTACTATAACACTTTTTCATTGCCCTCTTAAGGGTTAGTTTAAAAGAACTTATAGTTACCTCATTAGTTCAAGAGCAGAAGAGAAGAATAGTTAGAAAGAAAAGCAGCTTTACTGAACAAACTGATGACATCAAGGCCTGGATTCCAGAATTGTGTGCTATCATAAGCAGACAGGCTTTCTTCACTCATATGTCCCTAAGTCATGAGTGGAATGTGATGTAGTGATGGTTTTCGCATCTGTTTTATACTGAATACCTTATACTGCTGTTGTTTAGTCATTTCAGTCCTGTCTGACTCATAGCTAATGGCCTCATATTTGTAAGTAGCTGATTTTGTATAAATGTAAGCACACTAATGGAGACTTGAGCACAACAGTGTTACTCTCAACAGAGTTATTTGTCGGCCCCTGAAGAAGTCTGAGTATAATAACAGTAGACTTTTTACCCAGACCTGACTGTGAGGGCAGATTGGGATGAGTGAATCCATGAGTGGGTGGGTGGCACATGCCCTGTATGAGGGATTTAGAGTGTGGGAATCCATACTGGGCATGACATGTACCCCTTACACATATTCATTCTGTACATATTCTGTACATACTTCTATATGTTCATGTTGTCTCTCCTATTAGAATGTAAGCTCCTTGAGGGCAAAGTCAGTCTGTCTTTGTCTAGCTCAGCAGTTCTCAACTGTGGGTTATGTTCAATTTGTAACAACGAAAATACATCCTGCATATCAGATATTTACATTATGATTCATAACAGTAGCAAAATTATACTTATGAAGTAGCAATGAAAATAATTTTATGGTTGGGGATCACCACACTGTGAGGAACTGTATTAAAGGGTCGTGGCATTAGCAAGGTTGAGAACCACTGGTCTAGCTTATCCCAGTTCTAGGAACATAAATAATAAATGCGTGTTAATTGTTTGATCTTAGCTATGTGCTACTGCCATAAGTTGCCAATGCTTCTCATGGTGATGGAGGAAGGAAAGTCCCTTTCTCCCTTCACTCCCCACCATGTAGTTATACTTTGGAAGAAAGCACAAGGGGAAAAAGTAAAGACAGAATACTCAAGAAATGAGCACCTCCAAGAGTGATACAGCGTGGCATGCTGTGATAGGCTATGAATAGTGGTGACTGATCTTGAGTCAGCCAATCACTGTGTCCCATCAGTTGCCTTTAAACTATGGTCCAGTACCTATGATTCCACCATTTTGATTAGGGAACTTTTTTTATTTGGGAAAGGATTAACAGGGAACTCTAGTCTATAATCTTACCAGGTTAATGAAAGAACTTCCTATACCTCTCCCCTACCCCATATTATTTCATCAGAACCTTATAACAGCCCCATCACACAGGATTTCACTTACAGAAGGGGGGATCAAGGTTCAAAGAGTACACAGCCAATTAGGTACATATTCATATTCACAGGATTTCTCACATAATCCTAGGATTTAAGGCTAAAAGAGTTCTTAAAGTTCATTTAGTCCCATCTTCTCATCTCATCCCAGAAAGGTTAAGGAATTTACTTAAGGTCACACAGGCAGTAAATGGCAAAGTCAGTCATTTATACCCTGATCCCCTGATTCCAAATTCAGGGTTTTTCCCACTGTACTACACTTGCTTTCATCTTACTACCTCACACAGGGAGCCAAGACGTACATGCATGGGAGGAGAGGATACAGAGAGTTATACTGTACTGGTGTTCATATAAAAAATGAGGTGCTGTAATTCTAAAAAAGTGGGGCACCACTGCTCTGAAGCTATACACAGCATTGCTCTTAATGAATGAAAATGATGCAGTTACAGTTCTGCTTCTGCAGTTGTTACAGGCATAATTGGGTTTCTCAGCCTCACGCCTTGCCACCTTTTCTTTGCTTGCATTAAGTTACACAGTCCTGTCTTGAGAGCAGAAATTATGTCCATTCTTAGGCTTTGCCAATCTTATGATCATCAAAGCATATTTTCTCAGATATGTTACTGGTGTTATCATAAATTAAAAAACAAACAAAACGGTTAGTTCTTCAAATGATTAAAGCAGACACTGTAAACAGAGACAGTCATCAGCCACCATGCTGAAAGTGAAATGAAGATGCCCAGATAGTAATCGAGTCCAGCATTTGATAATCACTAGGGGCCAGATCTCTGTTCTTGTGTGTGTCTCATGACTTCTTTCCATCGCTTTCACCGGAAGGAAAGGGGAATACAAGTATCGCAGTTTGGAATGAGAGCCTCCCTCCAGAAACCCACATTTTCACCCCAGCTATGCCAAACTGCGTCAATTTTCCAAAACTGGCCAGAGGATGCATCTCCTTGGGAAGAGTCCTTTAAACCATTTCCTGTTTCTGATCTCCCTAGAAATCCCCAGAGAAAAAAACACCCTCGTGAGCAATCTTGTCACTTCTGTCTCTCAATTCTAACTGTAAACAGGAAGTGGAGAGAGCCAGGCAGAAATATAAAATGATAATCAAAGTAGCTGCTAGCAAATTATCTTTTTTTTTCTTCTAACACTCAAATTTCAATTAGCATGTGGCTAAGAGTTATAAGCAGTGGTAGCAAGGTGGTTTAGTGAATAGAGTACTAGGTCTGGAGGCAGGAAGACCTGAGTCACACTAGCTGTGTGACCCTGGGCAAGTCACTTAAGGTCTGTTTGCCTTAATCCACTGGAGTAGGAAATGGCAAACCACTCCAGTATCTTTGCCATGAAAACCCCACAGACAGCATTGGTGCGATATGGTCCATGGGGTCATGAAGAGTTGGATACGACTGAACAAGAATGACAGAGCTATGAGGGACTGTTTCCTATGAGATAGCTCTCTCAAAGCCTTAATAAAAAACAAAAAGAAAAAAGTATATTTATTAAGTTACCACTAGGCACTACGCAAAGTGCTTGGGAACCAAACTCCAAATGAAACAGACCCCTCCTTTCAAGGATAGAATATACAAATAAATGCAAGATATATGCAAAATAACTATAAGGTAATGGGGGACATTAACATGGGGGGAAATCAGGAATGGTGTTTTGGAGCTGGGTCCTTTGGTTAAGATCTTAAGGGATCTGGGCCTTCTCACAGGAGGAGATGAGGAAGAAGAGAATTCTAGGCATGGGCATGGAGGTGGGAGGTGTGCCGTTTGGTAAGGGGAGCAGCAAGAAGGACAAGCCTGGAATGGGAACTGTGTGGGGATGTATCATCAGTGTAAAAAGGCAGACCGGAGCCAAACAGAGAACCTTCAGGAGGTTCCTTGGGGACAAAGGATATTAGCAACAGGAATGCACAGAATGTACTTTTTGATACACTAATTCAATTGTATTAAGTTCAATTCCATTAGTTCAGTTCAATTCAGTTAAACACCACAGCTGTGGGTGAAGCAATAAACGCGTCTTCCTTTAGCTTCTGGGATCATCAAAATCTTTGGTTTTGATTTTTTTTAAAACTAGTTTGATCCATAGTTCTGTAACACCAACTCCTAAAAATGGGCAGCTAGGAAGCAGAGTGGATAGAGCACCAGGCCCGGAGTCAGGGAGACTCATTTTCCTGAATTCAAATCCGGCCTCAGGCACTGGCTAGCCGTGGGATCCTGGGCAAGTCACTTAACCCTGTTTGCCTCAGTTTCCTCATCTGTAAAATGAGCTGGAGAAGGAAATGGCAAAACATTTCAATATCTTTGCCAAGAAAACTCCAAATGGGGTCATGATACAACTGAAAGTATTGAACAATAAGAAAGACCTCTCCCCCTCTCTCCTGAGATTTACTATCACATTTATAACTCCCTGATGGGCATTTATACTTGCTGTTACCTTAAACTCATCACGTCCCAAACCAAACCAAACTCATCATTCAAATCAATGCAATGAAATTTTCTACAACCTACCATGTGCAGGATTAAACACATACTTAGATAATTATGGAATAATGACACATGACAAGTACATTGGAAACCTACACTGAGAAGAGCCAAGAACATTCTAAAAAATTTGAAGCGCTGTCCTGTAGAAGAGGGATTAGTCTAGTTTTGCTTGGTCATAAAAGGGAGAACTAGAACCAATGTGCAGAAGTTATAGAGACAGCTTTCTGATAACATATAAAAAAAATCTTAAAAGTTAAGAGTGAGCCAAAATAGAATGGACCTCCACATCTTTGGAAGTAATAAAAAAAAAGGCCGGATGTCCCCTTTTCAGGAATACCATCAGTGGTGTCAAACATGCATGCCAGAGCCACATGCAGCCCACCAAACTCCTGGGGGAGGCTTGAACCAGAATAAAATGTACTTGGGAAATATTTGGCAAAATCAATGAAAGGACAGCAAAACACAGTTACATTTTAAAACTAAGTCAATACCTGTGGCTTGAAGGGCTTTAGTGGCCCCCAGGTGAATAAGACACCACTGTTGTAAATGAGATTCATTATTTTAGATGAGGTTTGGGCAAGACAACCTCTGGAGTCCTTCCCAACCCTGGAGTTCTGATTCTACGTTCATATTAGGTATTAGTAAGCAGGTGATAGAGTCCAGCTAAACTTCTTTTCTTATCCTGATGCTTTTGGTCATGATTACACTTTTCTCACATTTTTAAGTGATTTCTGACTAGACCAGCTCAATGTGGTCACTACCATTATTACCGTTGGGGAAAATAGCCTGTATAATTACCATTACAGAATTCTGCTTGGTCTGTCCTTTGTCTATCTTAATCTATGCAATAAGGATGAATGGATTTACTGATTTCAAGGATTTTTCTTTGAGGAAATCATGGTCCCAAAGCTCATTTAGCCAATCAACTATCAAACTGGTCTTCCACTAATGTACTTGGCAAGGGATTCAAGCATCACTGGCATTCCACCTAAGACAGTATGTGTATACCACTTAAGCAATGAACATTTTAATCTCTTTCATAAAATACTCTAGGAATTAATGCTCTGGGAATTAATTCTATCATATACAATGATATTGACACCACCACTACATATAGCAGCCAATGAGATCTTAATCATTTTCCATCATCCTTTCCTATATGTGTATATATGTATGTGTATATTCCTATATATGTATGTGTATATATATATATATTCCTATATATGTATGTGTATATATATATATATTCCTATATATGTGTGTATACATATATGTGTATATATTCATCTATATATGTGTGTATGTGTCTGTGTGTATACACATATCTCAAGCATCAAAATTGTGGCAAATATACCGACTTGCTACTGTTAAGTACAAATCTAAGTCTCTCCCCAGCAAATCTGTAACTGGGGGATGAGTTTTATCTATTCCAGTAGCAGTGAAACCAGAGAATGAATTTTGGGTGAATAAGACCTGGATTAAAATTAGTACTCATGCAACAATTTTAAGAATCTGTGAAGTTATGAGAGTAATAACACCATCCAATCATGTATATTTTACAGCACCACTCTATCTTAATGGATTGTCTTCAGGAGTTGTTGTGACTGAAAAAAAAATTCATTAACTAGTGGCCTGCCTCCAGGTGATAAACCTCTCTTAATATAGCTAGGCTGGTCTTCAGATGACAAGCATACTGTTTAATGACAGTTCTGTATGAGAAATTCTCATATGTTAGCAAAAGGTTGTTGTTGTATCTGACTCTGTAACCCCATCTGGGGTTATCTTGTCAAAGGTACTGGGGTGGTTTCTCATTTCCTTCTCTAGCTCATTTTATAGAAGAAAAACTGAGGCAAACAAGGTGAAGTGATTTGCCCAAGGTCTCACAGCTAATTAGCATCTGAGACCACATTTAAGTCAAGTCTTCCTGACTCCAGGCCCAGCAGTCTATCCACAGCGCCACCTACCTGCCCCAGCAAAAAGTACAGTGGCCCAAATTATAATACTATAAGGAAATAGAGATAGATTCTGGATATGCCAGATGTTACCGCTTCTAATATTTTCAGAGAAAGCTCCAACTTCAAATATGGCAAGGGAATTGTTAAAGTTTTCAAGGGGATTTTCAGGACAGGAACATCTAAGTCCTTGTTTACTGGGCTAAGGATAGAAACAAAAACCAGCCATCAGTGACAGGGATATACTTCTTCACAGACAAACATCCTTGAAACTAACACATCTTTATTCCAAAAGACAGAGGAGTTTATGAGATTTAAGGCAAAGACTATTATTTTTTTTTTTTATTTTGTATAGCTCAAGTTACTCAAGAGTTTCAAATGGCAAACTGGGATAAAAATTTGGACACCGTCTCAAAGACAAGGGAAGGCTTGCCAAACAGGGAAACCAACAGTCATATTGGTCAAACATCTGTTCTTAAAGGGAACATCTGTCTTAAATTCATTGCTTTGGGGGTCATTGAAGGTCAAGGTAAGGCCCTCTGTGAGGAATAAGATTATACAAACCAAGGCCCCAACTCAATATGACTTTTCTATTATTACTCTAAGTTGTTTTAGAACAGAGAATTCTGAGAACGTGAGGGCTGCTCTTCTCCTGTGACCCCGGCCAGGACCTTGAGAAGAGATACGGGTAACTGCCCAACTCCTGGAACTAGCCATTCCAAGGAAACATCACTCTTGGGGGGGCATTGGAGGGATTGGTCTCCTTCCCTGGTCTCATGCAGATATGATGCTGGCTAAAAAACACCTGGCAGCTTCTTCTCAGCACTACTTAAACTGTAAGATTCAGACCCCAAATTGGAATCTCACCCTTGGAGAAGATGTCCTGCCTGGGACCCTCCTAAGCAGGATCCTGACGGCTATACCTGGGATTCCCCAGCTTGTGTGGTCAGGTGTTGGTGCTTCCTTGTGTCAGTGATGATTGTTCACACGAATCCTGAACCTCCTTAATCATTGACAGTCATCTAACCTGATCCCCTAGAAGTCATTCATAGAATTGGATTTGGAATCTGACAGAAAAAAATCTAGCCTCTGGTGACCAGAAGCAAGTCACTTAACCTCCAGAGACCTAGCTATATGATGGAGATTAAGACACTTTAGGATTTACCTGGAAGGGTTGTTTTGGTTTTTGGAGAAGATTTAAAGAGATGATGCACATAAAATCACTTTACTGGACTTAAAGAATTATATAAATATTTGGTTTTAATTATTCTGCTTAAAATAAGTGATAGACTGAGTCATTCCTTCCAACCCTTTAAGTCATGGCTTTTCCCATATTGAGAATGCCATAAAAGGAAAGGGAAAATGATATACTGTAAATCTTCAAGTAAAGTAACTGTCTAACCAGTATCTCCATTGCTCTGCCCTATTGCTGGCTCCTCTTCCCTCACTCTAGTCTAGCTTTTTTGAAAACCTTTTTCTCAGTTCAGCCTCTGGCATGCTCCGTTGGCACCTAACCTGCTTTCATGGGTCCCTGGAATTTCAGAACTTGGGATTCCTTCTTCTGATTTTTGTCAGGCACCATCCACAGGCTCCTTTATCTCCTAGAGCCCAAACCCCACTATCCCTCATCTATCCAATTCTGACAAGTATAGAGTATATTACATAGATTTTACATTATAAAAGCCTATAAAATTCCAAAGTAAGTGTGATGTCAAATGATCAATTTAACGGTCATCCCAGGGCTTTGCACACAGGAAGAGTTTAATAAATGTTTTTTCATTCATCCTCAGACTAGGTAGAGAGCTGAAGCAAGCATTTTTATCTTTTTTGGAAAGCAATTCCCAAGGGAATTCTAAGTGAGGCATTTAAGTCTTACAGTGCTTTTCACATGAAACACGATCCTCTAACTGAATCATTACTTCCAGGCCAAATTAATGTAGTGGGATGGCTAGGAAGGACTTTTTCCTTAGGATCTGTGTTTGAGTGATTATGGAATATAATTATAACTGGAGTCTATCAAAAGAAAAAAAAAGCTTTTCTCCCTCTTATTAACTTAAGAGACCATGTATTTCAGGTCTTATTGATTTTTGTCCTTATTTCTTACTAAGCACCCTATAAGCCTTGTTTAAGATTACTACTCTGCCGCAGTTTTAACTATTCTAGAAAAATATCAGTTAGTGTAATTGATTTTTTAGCTGGCACGCAGTGAGTTCTACTATAAGTGATTAAATGAGCAAGAACTAATGGTGATCAAAGAAATGTGTGAATTTTGCCAAGCAGGGGCAACAGTGGGAAGATGTCTGGGCGGACCCTATGATGCAGAAAACCCTAGGTGCTGGCTCTTCCATTTACTATTTGTGTGAGGCAAATCACCTCACCTCTTTTACCTTAAATTCAGAGAGGCTCGGTACTAGGAGGAAATCAGCACTCAGTCATTTGAATCTTTTTGGAGAGTCTCTAAAATGAGGCTGACAATACTTGCACTATTTAGCGCAAGAAGTTTTTATAAGGATCAATTGTGCTAATGGTCTTTTCTCAGCCCACATCCTCCTTGAACTCTCTCCAGATTCTGACACTGTTGATCATCCTTTCCTGCTGGATATTTTCTCCCTCTTGCTTTTCATGACAAGGTTCTCTTCTGGTTCTCCTCTTATCAATTTACTCCTTTTCTGTCTCCTTTGTTGCTTCTTCATTCATCCCTGTCATGCCCACTAACAGGACTCTGTCCTGGGGCCTCTCCTCTTTTCACACTACAGGGTATCCCTAAAGTCTGGACACATAGGAAATCTCATTAACTATGCATATTTTCAAGAAATGAAATGAATGAAATTTTCAACAGCACTGTATTTAATTAGCATAAATTTTAGCCATGACAATTTCATATGGAATAAAAGCTTTCATTAGCTGTTGGGGACTATTTTCCATATTAATAAGATTGATTACATTAATTAATTTAATTAATGAGATTTCCTATGTGTTTCCTATGTCTTCCTATGAAATCTCATTTATGCTAACATGAACTATGCATATTTTAAAGAAATTAAAAGAATGAAATTCTCAACATTTTCTTTAATTAGCATCCAACAAGTTGGCTCGGACCCCAAAGTCCCAAACAGAACTCATTATCTTTCCACCTAAACCCTCCCTTCTTCCTAACTTTTGTATTGTTACTGAAAACACTGCAATCCTTCCCGTCACCCAGGACCACAACCCGGCCCAATGCCTGCAACTAAGTACTTAATAAATGCTTACTGACCTTGGAATAAACCTTGACTCCTCCCTCAACTCATCCCATCTATCCAACTGATTGACAAATCTTTTGTTCCTACCTTCTCAATATTTTTCATTTAGGTCCCTTTCTCTCTATTCACATAGCAGCCACCCTAATTCAGACCCTCCTCATCACCTCTTGCCTGAACTAATACAATGATCATCTAATTGGTCTCCCTCTACTCAGTAGCCAAAGTAATTTTTCTAAAGAGTAGATATCGTCTCCTTTCTCCCCACCATCCCTTGCCCCCAGCTACTCAATAAACTTCAGTGGCTCCCTATTAGTCCAGGATCACACTCTCTGGTTAGTCATTAAAGCTCTTTATAACCTGGCTCCTTTCTGTCTTTGCGCCATCTCATGAGCTCTACCATCCAGCGTAACTGTCAGCCTGGAATGTGTTCCCTCCTCACTGCCACCTCCAAGCTTCTTGGCTCCCTCCGAGACTCTGCTTAAATTCCACTTTCTGTTGGAGACTGTGTCTGGTCCCACCTCTGTCCTCCTCCGACTTCTCAGACTACCTCTCTTAGATCTTGCGTGTGCCTAGTTATCTACATGTAGTCTTCTCCATTAGAACGTAAGGTCCTTGAGGGCAGGGACCGTGTTTTTATCTTCCTTTGTAGCATTTAGCATAGTGCCTGGCCCATAGTAAATTAATAAACACTTGTTGCCTGATTAATGTATGGAAAGTGCTTTATATAGCATTCAATGGTTTACAAGGCATTCTTATTATTGGTGTTATCAATATTATTTATCATTATTAATATTATTATTATTACCAATGCTAATAGTATCCACAAGATGTTTTGCTATGGGTATGTTTAAAATCAAGAAGACTTTGGAATTCAAAAGACAACATAGGCTGAAGAGATCTAGGACAACAAATGACTTATTATTCTTTTTAATGGACAGCTAGGTGGTATAGTGGATAGTGCTGGGCCTGGCGAGAGGAAGACCTGAGTTCAAATGTGACCTCAGATACTTACTAGCTGCGTGACCCTGGGCAAGTCACTTAACATCTGTCTGCTTCAGTTTTCTCAACTGTAAAATAGAGTCAACAATAGTGACTATCTCACAGGGCTGTTGTGAGGATTAAATTAGATAATAATTATATAAATATTTACATAATATTTATATAAATTAGATTATAAGACACTTAACACACTGCCTGGCACACAGCAGGCGCTTAATAAATGCTTATTCCCTTCCCTCTAGATGTCAGAGATCCCATTTCTATCCCTGAGCTTTTTACTGTGCTTGACTCTTCTCCATCTCCCTCCAGAATTTCCTCTAAAACAGGAACTCTCTCTCCTCTCTAATGCATTAAGTTGCTCATGTGCAGATATTTATTCAATCATGTAGGTGGAAACTTGTCTACTGGGATGCTCTCTGTATGGCTGTCACTGTTAGAAGATGACTTCTAGAAGGCAGGCTCAGCATATCATGAGATTCAGGTGGGTACTTAAGGAAGAATGTGTTTTATTAGGCAGGAAGAACACTAACTTTGCAATTATAAGCCCTAAAGTGAAGATCGTGCTCCAGCACTTACAGAAGTCATTTAGAATGGATGTTCCCTTATAACTATAATATTATATTAATATAATTTAATATAATATATAATACAATTATTATAAATGGAGATGAATTCTATAGAGGCAGCATGGTCTAGTGGATAAAAAAAAAGCCTCCAATTCAAGAAGATCTAGGTTCTACGTAGACATGTACTGACTGTGTGGCCCTGGGAAAGTCACTTAACAACTCAGAGCAGACGGGGCTATAGTAGAGACAGTTTTCTCACTAGGAGTTCCCTCAACCAATGAAATCACAACTCTGGTCATTCCCTGCCCTTCCCTCTTCTTCCTCCCTGGGAGGGGTGGGGTAATTCAGGAAAAATGAGTTTCTCCATTTCCTTGTCAGATTATTGTGACTGTTCAGGCCTGCCTTAAACCAAGATGCCCCCTTAGAACAGCAGCACCAGTATCATTCACGGTATCTTAGACGCATAAAAATGTCTAACCTCTCTATGAAAGCTCTTCTTGTCTCTCACTGAATTTCTGATAGGCGATAACAAAACTGGCATTCTCATTAAGCAAGGCTTAATGTGATAACCCTCCTAAGGGTCAGTCTCTGAAACAAAAAACAATTGTGCAAGTATAGCTAGCTCTCTGAAGGATGAGCCCCTGCTGCTGATATGGTTGGGTATATACCCGTGTGGACTTGTATCCTCTCTCATCCCCCATATGCTGACATGAGCTAGCCTGTTCTATTTGTGGGAGTGAGCGGGGAAGGAGAATGGGTGTGAGGCTCATCATTTATACCGGCATCACACTTCACAATGGTTTTTTACTGGGTATTCTTAAATGAATTTAGCCAAAATTTTCCAAAAAGCAGAGAGAAATAAGCTAATACAAAGCCAGAGTCTGTATCAAAAGTAACTGAAGATTTTGGTCACATACATGGAAACTAGGGCCTGGCTGGATAAACAAACACTATCTCAGGTTTTTGTGATTTACTGAAAGTTGATGCTCACTTAGAGACAGGAAGACTCATCTTCCAAAGTTCAAATCCAGCCTCAGACACTTACTAGCTGTGTGGCACTGGGCAAGTCACTTCATCCTGTTTGCCTCAGTTTCCTCATCTGTAAAATGAACTGGAGAAGGAAATGTCAAACCACTCCTGTGTCTTTGCCAAGAAAACCCCAAATAGGGTCAGTTGGACCAACTAAAATGACTGAACAACAAAAAAAGGTGGTTAAGACTTAAGTTTTTTGTCAGGGGATGCTCTTTTTCGTTGCTTCTCGTGGCTTTCACTTCATTTAAAATGACTTCCCGTAAGGGAGTTTTTTTCAGTCTCCCAGGGGAAGATAGTCATTTATTAAGGATCTGGTACTAAAAGGCACTTAACAAACTCCTCCCTCTCCATAAACAAACAAAAACAGCACCCTGCCCACAAGGAATTTATATTCTTTGCTTCCTGCTAGGGAAATTTCTTAAATAGCTTAAATTTCTGCATCTTGTATTCTGAATTCCTCCCACCTCCCATGATGTCTCCTATGTTCTCCACCCGGGAGTATAAGCCATCCAGTCCAAATTCCTCCTTTTACAAATGAAATAGCTAGTTAAGTGCCTAAAGTAGGATTAATAACAATAGGATTAATCCTGCACTCCTGAAGGGTTGGAGGGTTGCCATCTCTTCCCTTTGGTGGCCCAATATGCTAACTGATGGCTTTTGTCACACATGCTTGATCTATTGTCTAACATAATTACATAGGCTGATATTTTAACTAACTCTGTGGACAATTTGCCTTCTCAGAACTTGATCCTATCCCTCGGCATTTTGGTATCTCCACTACACAAGCGTGGCAATATGAATGCCAGTTTTAGACAAAGTCAAAATTCCATGTGAAAGGAAAGATCTTACGTTGCCCAAACGAATCTTTTGGTACTGGGACAATTATCAGGAGATCCAAAAGGATTCTGGATCCATTGGCCTTCCTTCTCTCCTTCCTCCAGAAAAGCTATGGGAAATGGAGCATCCAGAAAACTTAATATTGGCTCCTGCATTTTTAGGTTATATTAGGGAGGCTAGGAAAGTTCCATCTGACTAATAATGTCAGTCAAAGAATATACGATATAATTTAAAAAATTAATGGATGGGTTTCCCCAGTAAAGTCTTTAAAAATACTTCTGAATTATCCTGGGAGAGTTTTGTCTGTGTGGATGCATTGTTTTGGATCTACTTTATATGTAGACACAGAGAAGTTTCCTTTTGTGGGGTTGTCTGGAACTGAGTAGTGATTAGTAGCCTCCTCTCCTCTATTCTGTTCACCTTTGAAAGTGATAACCAGGGGCAGCTAGGTGGCACAGTGAATAGAACACCAGCCCTGGAGTCAGGAGGACCTGAGTTCAAATGCAGCCTCAGATGTACTAGCTGTGTGACCTTGGGCAAGTCACTTAACCCAATTGCCCACCTTCCCTTTTCCAAAAAGACAAGGAAAAAAGGAAGTGATAACCATACCACCTCCATACATCACATAGGTAGGCTTCATCAGATTCTAGTCTCTATTATCTCACATAGCTTCTCCATACATGCCTGATTTATTTGCTTATACTAATAGGAAATAGGGGCAGCGATTGGATCTATGATGCTCCTGGTGAGGAACTCAATCTACCAATACAGGTTGGCACCTTCTCTGCAACTCACAGTCTTAGAGAGTGACCAAGAGCACTGAGATATATTAAATGCCTGCCTAACCCATGGTCACAGAGCGAGTATGTGTTAGAGGCAGAACTCGAATCCAGGTCTTCAAGGATAGCCCTTTATTCACTATGCCATACTGCCTGTTTCTCAAGGATCCTGGGCCACTTCCTTGTAGTAAGGGAGAAATATTAATTCTTTTAAGCTATAAGCAAGGATCATTTAATTTCTGGAATCAGTGATGCATAATTCTAATACAATAACAGTTTACACTGAAAAGTACTTTTTCTCAAACTATATCATTAGATCCTCACAGCTACGGCATAAGGTAATAAACGGTCTTCCCATTTTGCAGATGAAGAAACCTGAGTCCCTAAATCTGTTGACTCAGTCCAGTGCTTATTCTAATACATAAGGCTGCTCTCTGAAAGAGTTAATGTGCTTACCTAAATGTCTACTAAGCAATGACTTGGTTTTGGGGAAGTCTGAAGCTCATTAAATAGAAAAGAGAATAGAAGCAGATGGAAAGTTAACACCAATGTCGTATTTGTGAGGTCTTGTGAGCAAAGCCCCTCCCCAACTATTTCCAACCCCTACTGATGCTTATTTCTCCCCTTGTGAGTGAACCAAGCCTGCTGTATGTACTGTTCTGTTTACTAATCCCCAGAGGACTGAAATAGCAATCAGGCATACTCTCAAATCCGAGTTATGTGATGAAACAACAGTAGCTGCACATTTCCAGGTGCACTGAACACGGCTCTCCTAGCTTCTTGGCAAAACGAGCAGGCTTGGTATTGGTCCACTGCTTTGGTTTCTCCCATCTGTCTGGAAATGCACATCTGGCCCCATAAAACTGCTCTTACAGCTCAGCAGAAGCCAATGAGATCTGCTTTTCATCAAGGAGGGGCTTTTTTGGCCAGGGACAGCTGTTCAGCTGGAAAACTTGCTACTATTGTTTTGTCTAAATTGGAGGTCTTTAAGGAAGAATTTGAACTTCGTGGTTGAAATATGAAGTTCACTACTTCTAAGACTGGCAAGTTTTAAAGTTTACTCCAGATCTGATTTTCACTTTCAACCTGTAGGCGGAAAGCAAACACCAATAAGACTTTACAGTCTAGGAGATTCCTATGAATTTATCCATGTATTCCAGTGTGAGGTATGCTTTCAGTTAAGGACAAGCTGGGGCTATATTCTAAAGGACAGAAAATCCCCACTTAACTATTGATATCTCTCCCCAACCCCTGTCTCTGTCTCTCTCCCCCCTCCCCAGGCTCTTTCTTCCCCTTCTCTCTTCTCTGTCTCTGTCTCTCTCCTCCTCTCTCTTCTCTGTCTCTCTTCTGTCTTTCTCTTCCTCTCTCCTTCCCCGACCCCATTTCTCTCTCAATTCTAGGAGGAAACTGGGATCTGCTTAAAGACACTTAAAGACAGCTAAAGGATTCTGGCCCATTGGACACATTTTAGTCATGATCTTGGCCCAGAAAAACAGAACATAGTAACCAAATTTAATAATTTTAAAATTGAGAAGATACTTTAGTACAGTGTTTCTCAAACTTCTTACACTTAACACTTACAGTTGAACTTACACTTTTATGTTTTTACACTCTAAAAAATTACTGAGGAGCCCAAAGAGTTTTGCATCTATATGAATTCTATCTTTTGATATTTAACATATTAGAAATTATTATTAATAATTTCTAGCATTTATATAGTACTTTAAGATTTGCAAAACCCTTTACAAGTATTATCTCATTTTATTTTCATAACCACCCTGGGAGTTAGGTGCTATTATCAGCAGCATTTTACAGATGAGGAAACTGAGGCAGACAGGAGTTAAGTGATTCACTCTGGGTCATTCATCTAGTTAGTGCCTGAGGCCAGATCTGAACTTAGGACTTCTTGACTCCAAGTCCAGAGCCCTAGCCACTGTGCAACTAGCTGCCTACATCTTACTATTATTATGAAAATTGGGTTTTTTTTGGAGGCGGGAAGGGATGGCCTCTGGGGTTAAGTGACTTGCCCAAGGTCATACAGTTAGCAAGTGTCTGAGGTCACATTTGAACTCAGGTCCTCTTGACTTCAGGACTGTAAAAATAATTTTAACCTCAGGGATCCTCTGCAAAATTCTTAGTGACCCTCAGAGGTCCCTAAACCACACTTTGAAAATCACTTATCTAGTAGATAGAGGTGCTTATAGTTGGAAGACTTGGGTTTACCTTCTGACTCTTACACATACTAGTTCTGTGACTACTGGTAAGTTCCTTAACCCTTTACTGCTCCAAAAACTTTCAGCCTATGTGAATTGCTAATGTGCGTTGGTGGAAGGAGTTTCCACACTAGGAAATCTCCTATCCTAATAAAATCACAAGTCTGGATCAGAAATAATAATAACATAAAGGAAATAGTTATGAGAAAACTTGCATCTATGGTGACCATAAGTAACACATTTTCCAGAGAAGTCTGAATCTAAAGAAAATCAATTGTACTTTAATAAGGTTTTACAAAATCTTTTGTCATATCATGTGTCCCTAATTTTTGATTTGCAAAACGTATTCAAAGAGTCTATGTCTCTGTTCTTACTCCATTCCTGGAGATGTACTTTTAAATTTCTCTGTCTCTGATTTTATGTGTAAGTGAATTTAGGTTATGTTAACATGAAGCCATCATACCCTAAAAAATGAGATGTGGATACACAGGCAGATTGTAACTGGAAGCAATTCTTAGTGCAGTGAGCCTACATCTTTCCTACTATTTGTGGACAAAATTTTAAAAGGCATTTGAAGATGCCTTTTTATGTATAAAAATTGAGATGGAAGCATTTGCCAAATGGAAGGACAAAAGTAGCTATGGAAAACCATGATGTGAGAATGTGAGCAAAAAAAAAAAGATTAATATTCAATGGACCCAGAGAGGATTTTTGGAAAACATCTGGCTTTGTTGGTGTGAAAGAGGAAAAGTAAATCAGTTTAAGAGATGAGGCATGGGTTCTAGGTTCAACTCTGCTATTGGGCTACTGTGGGAAAATTAAGTCTCAGTTTGCTCATCTGTGAAACACAAAGGTTGAACTAGATACTTTCCAAGCTTGATATTCTGTGAGTCTATGATAGTAAACGGTGCCAGTCATTGCCTTTGTGCAAGACACAGCAACTGCTGGAGTAAGGCAGAAGCCAGTTGCATATAGGCTGGTGAATGGGGAGAAGAGCTTATTTAATAAAGGAAACATTTTTGCAGGGTGTTAAATGCAGGAAGGAAAAGCCCTAGTCTAAGGAGTTGACCAGGAAGCAGTGTGGAGTATTAGTCAACAACTTGGGAGTAAATAAAGTACCACAGTTCGACTTTTTGCATTCAGAAAGTTGAATCCAGTAAGCAATAGTCCCTTGAGAGGCTGCCAAAGGTGGAAAGGGCTAACACTTAGTACTTTCTAGATGAGGCAGTTAGGTGGCACAGTGGGTAGAGTGCTGACCCGTCTTCCTGAACTCAAACCTGGCCTCAGACACTTACTAACTGTGTGACCTTGGGCAAGTCATTTCACCCCATTTGCCTCAGTTTCCTCATCTATAAAATGAGATGGAGAAGGAAATGGCCAACCACTCCGGTATCTACCAAGAAAACCCCCAATGGGGACAGGAAGAGTTGGAAATGACTACCCAACCAAAACTTTCTAGATGGGTCTTGGAATAAAAACTGGACTTTGTCTCTCTTTCTCAGCTTTATTATGAGTCCATCAGTGAGGCCCTAATGGATAGAGTGGTCAGGGTAGCGTAGAAGGAGTGATGGTTTTAGAGTCATGTAGACCTGTTTTCGAGACCCACCTCTGATTCATGCTGGCTTTGTGACCCTGGACAAGTAACTTGACTTTTCAGTGCCCCAGACAATTCTTCCCAGACTAGAAGCTGTCAAGCAGGTGCTAACGTGCACAGATTAGAGGGAATTTCTTGATCAACAGACAATTCTCCATACCCAGGGTTCTTAACCTTGAGTCCAAGTCCCTAAATACATTTAGGGAGGGGGAAGGGCATGACATGAACTAAGATGGAGAAAAAAAGATTACATTTTTATTTTCAGTAACTCTGACTGAAATTTAGCATTTCCCCATGTTATATAAAAATATTATTCTGAGAAAGAGTCCATAGACTTCACCAGATTGCCAAAGGGGTCTATGAAAAAAAAAAAACAAACCACAAAAACAAAAAACCCTAACCTATACCAGTGACATAACAAGTCCAATTTAAAAAAACAATTCCCTTGACTCTATTATATTTAGTGTAGTAGCAAGAGCACTGGATTTTGAGCCAGAAGATCTGGGTTTAAATCTTGCCACTGCTCCATATAATCTGTGTTAACTTGGGCAAGTGACTTGACCTCCCAGGGGCTCAGTTTCCTCATCTGTAAATAGAGGGAGTTGTATTAGGTGGCTTCCATGGTTCCTCTCCGCTCAGCATCTATGACATTATAATCCTAGGTCTGGGACAAAGGAGAAGCTAACTTTTGATCTTTGTGGTTTGAGGATAACTGATTTATCAAATAGTTGTAATTCCATGTTGCATTCCATATTCCAAGGTTCTTTTTCAATTATTTATGGGGCTGGGAGTGGCAGTGGTGGGGTACTGGTGACCACTTGGTGTTGTAGAAACAACACCGACTTTGGGGCCAGAAAACTGGAGTGGAGGCTCCAGTTCTGTCACTGTTTCTGTGGCCTTACCCAAGATCATTTTAATTTTCTGAGGCTTAGCTTCCTCATGTCTAAAATGAATGGCTTTGACTGCACACCTAATCCACTGAAGTGTGAAGCATTTTGCATAGATTCTTTCATGTCAGCCTAACAACAAATCTATAAGGTAGGTGTGATGATTGTCCCCGTTTTACATATGAGACCGAGGTTGAAAGAAGGTCATACGAGGTGGCCTATGTTCACAAACTAGTCCCAGGTAAGATTCAAATTCAGGTCTTCCTGACTCCAAGTCCATTACTCTCTCCACCATGTCTTTTTAGCATGAAATCTGATAGAAACAGGTCTTAACATTTAACGTGAATGAAATTTAAATTTAGAGATAAAAAAAAGGGCTTCCTAATGGAAAAGAATGTTTTAAATGATCATGATGGACTATGAAATGTCCTTCTGGTAATTTTAAAATAGTTCATCATCTCCTTTGTTTAACCCAACGATGTCACTGAGTATGCTTTCTCTAAGCCCCTTGGTTTGGTATTCTTTTGGGGGGGATGGACAAGGCAATTGGAGTTAAGTGACTTGCCCAAGATCACACAGCTAGTACATGTCAAGTGTCTGAGGCTGGATTTGAACTCAGGTCCTCCTGACTCCAAGGTCAGTGCTGTATTCATTGTACCACCTAGCTGCCTCAGTTCGGTATTCCTTTAAAATCTAAAATGTTGTCCCCATTCTGTTTAAGTAGAGCTAGAAACTCATGAAACCACAAGAACTATATCTGGTTCCACACTATAGTAGATCTCTGGGCAGTTAGGTGGCTGAGTGGATAGGCCTGGAGTCAAGAAGACCAGAGATGAAATCTGGATTCAGACACTTCCTAAGACTGAAAAAACTGAACATCAAAAATAGTAAACCTCTCCACGTATCTCATTTGCCCAACACTGTCATTCTTTTAATTAGCAAATAATTTGGTGTGGCCCATTTCTAGGTCTATTCCCCCTTCTTGGGGAAGGAAATCCTATTTTTCTAGTTAATTTGAAGGAAACAGAGTCATCACTGATGTGCAAGGGGAGTTTTGAAACAACTCCAAGATGTATGGGTAAAGAAGCCAGGGACAGGCCATTCAGCCCAGAGTGATCACTTGGTCACTGCTGATAACTTTCTGGAATCTACAGAGGAGCCTATTTGCATGATCAGATAAAATACTAATTGCTATTAAATCGTCCTTTCCTCATTTCATTTGGCGATTAAGAATTAGAAGCAATTTTACTGTCTATAGCTGGCTGGAGGGCTGTTGCTCATCGCATTTCTTTCTGCAAAACCTTGGAACTTCACCGTAAGTATGCTGGGTCTCTGTCTAAGGGTTCATCAATATTTTAAAAAATATTTTTGATGAGGATGAAGATTCTGATAACAACTAGCTTTTATAGAGTGCTTTAAGGTTTACAAAGCATTTTGTGCATATTATTTCACAGCTACTTTGGGAGGTAGTTGTAATTACGATGACTATTTTATAGATGAGGAAACGAAAGCAGAAAGAGGTTAAGTGATTTGTCCAGGATCACACAGCTAGGATCTGAAGCCACACTTAAACTCATGTCTTCCTGACTCCGGGCTTATCCAGTCAATCTTCTAACTGTATGTCAGTGTAATTGGTTACTTTTATAATCCTATACATTTTATTTTATGCATTTAAAAAACATTATTCTCAGGATTCCGTAGGTTTCACCAGCCTTCCAAAGGATTTCATGACAAAAATAGGTTAAGAATCCCCAGTTTAGGGGGCAGCTAGGTGGCACAGTGAATAGAGCACCAGCCCTGGAGTCAGGAGGACCTGAGTTCAAATTCAACCTCAGACATTTAACACTTACTAGCTGTGTGACCTTGGGCAAGTCACTTAACCCCAATTGCCCTGCCTTCCCCTCTCCAAAAAAAAAATATACCCCCAATTTAGCTCCTTTGATCAGAGCTGAGAGCACCTAAAAGATCTTAGCTTATAACCTGGTTTTTCTTACTGAGGTGGTCCCCAAAGCAAGGATGACCTTTTCAGGTGACTTGACTTCTTCCTGTCCAAATCTTGGTAGCGTACAAAGAAATTTTCAAAGTGTAAGTCTGTCCTCTTTGGACAAAAGTTTACAGGGTCACTGATATAGAGTTGAAAAGGATCTTAGAAGTCAGCCGAGTCCCACCTCCTTTTACAAATGAGAAAACTGAATGAGGAAAAGGTGAAATGACTTGACAAGGGTCTCATAATTAGTATAAGAGGCAGGATTCAAGCCCAGTACTCTAACCACTGTACCACCTACTTGCCTTAGGCTGTAAGAACCTGACTCCAAAAAAGAGGGGTGAGAGGACAGAGATACACTGAGAACCGGTAACTGTCAGTTTATGGCAAAATCTTAATCCTCCCCCAACACTCTGGCAAATGCTGTAGCTTTCAATTCAGACACCTATAGAGACTCCACTACAAGAAATGCCAAGAAACTGCTACCTAAGTAACTGTGTTGTCTCAAGGTTTAGTCCTGATTTGCTGAAACTCCCAGAACCTGAAGAATATGCTAAGTGCTAAGGTGAGACAAAGTCTTTAAGTGAGAAGGAGGGGGATGGCTTTATCCAGTCACATACAGAATAAGAGGTTGGGGCAGGATGGGATGGAAAGTAGCAGTAAGGTGAGTTAGTAGTCCTAGGTGAAAGCTATCAGCCGTGGATTAGCAGTCAGTACGGAATGTGAACCCAGACATGTCTGTTAGTGTTTATTTGTTTACTAAACAGCCTTCTCAATTACAGCATGTCACCCCAATACAGAAGATCTTGGCAAAATGGGAACTGAAAAGAATCTGAGCACAGAGACACAGAGGTAGGTGCAGTGAAAAGGCAGTTTATTTTCTATTAATACTGTACAGAGGAAAAGAGAGAAGTCACAGTTACAGTTTGACTGTCTCTGGCAGTGTTATTTCTGATGTCTTTTTTGTTGTTATTAATCTGTAGGAGACAGAACAGTCAACGTATGCTTCAGGTTACAAAGTTCAGCAGCTAGCCCAGAAATTCTAATTCAGTGTGAGTACAACAGGTCCCTCTTTTCCCCCTCCCCCAACAAAAGTGGATCTATTTACATGTATAAGGCTCACCCAAAATGAGCAGCTAAAGCTGGAAATTTCCATCGACAACCTACATTCAGTGTAAAGCTGCATTTTACACAACATTTTCTTAAACCCCTGTAAGAATCAAATATATCTAGGCTTGAAGTTTGAGAAGAGGGAAAATATGTACCCCCTCCATTCCCCTTCCCCCCCAAAACCTCACCAACCAGCCAACCAACCAAACATGAAATAATAGGAACTTCTTTCTATTTCTGAAACATTATTTCACTCCACTGGATTCTTTTTGTTCTAACAAGGACTTAGGCTTCATTGCCTACAGCATGAGCTGTTTGTTGCTAGCCGCTGCAAAACTAAGGAAACTCATTTTCTCTCTGAGCTGAGAGATGCTTTCTCCTTTTTCAGCTCCAAGACAAAGCAGGTTTTTATAGAGTTGAGTTAGCTCCTACGGACAACTGCACAGTTCTCCTCTCACTAGACTTTTATTGCACAGATAGATGCTTCTGTTACAGGAATGTTCATTCAAAATAACAGCTGTTCTTGAGTGGGGCCTATTTGAAAGGAGCCCAAATGATGTACAAGAGCAAACTGGACGGGACATGGAAGGACTTCTCTCCTGCATTAGACTGTGAGTTCTTTGGGAACTCTGCCTTTTTTAATTTCCTTTAAACCTTTCTTTGTGTCTCCAGTACTTAGGACGGTGCCTGACACACTGCAAGAGTTTAATAATTTAACAGATAGATTTCTGCTAATTTTCTGAAGCCAACTGAGGAATCTATTTGTAAGATCAGATAAAGAGCTAACTTCTACTAAATTACCCTTTTTTCATTTTAAGAACTGACTAAGAATGAGAAATCTAAATCTTCAAAGGGGATTCACAGGTTGCTAAATGCATCCTTTAGGGTCTGAATGCATTCCTCAGGTCTGAAGAAGCTATCTGTGCTTGGAAAATTGTGTGAAGATACAAGACATAGGCAACTTCTTTTAAATGTTTGGGTTTTTTTAAATAGGTAGCATTGACTGATCTATGATGTTGCATCTGGGGAAGATCTGGGGAAAACTGAGAACATGTGCATTGGGAATGGTGACATTCGGCGGAAAGAAGGAATTTGACAGCTTTGGCATGCATTTCACAACAGGCTGGAAATCCTTCATATATGGAGAATAAGAATTACTCTATTTGACTGTTTTAAACATGTTTTCTTTCTCCACTGATATTTACAAGGCAGAGCATCAGGATACTGTAGTTTGTAGCTTTTACAGGGTGGTCGTACGCCTTTGTGAACAGCTCTTAGGCACACAGATGTTTCTGAAAGACCATGTCACAACAAAATACAGCATGGTGATTTTTTTCATTCAACCTTAACTATACTATTATTCCTGAAATAGCTGAAAGAATTTGACTTGAACATCTCTTGGACTTTATTAACCTACCAGATATCCATAGCTGCCAGAACATTATTCATTCTTTCAAAGGATCAACTAATGAGATACTACCATTGGTACAATTAGATTATTTTTTTAAAATGTTATCTGTTCTAATGGCAGGTATTAAAAAAAAATTCTTTTGGTAAGTGTTGACTAAAAACAGTGCTAAAAGAATTCTGTGAAAGAATGCTAAATCTGGGACCAGTGCATGAATTTGGACTTTAGCTCTGATGTTTACCATTGCGGTGACTCAGACAAGTCAAGTCATCTCAATGTATCCATAAAATGAGGAGACTGGACTAAAGGTCTGAGGCCTCTTCTAGCTGTGTCATTCTGTAGACAATCCCACCACCTGTTTTCATTCAGTGGTAAAACAGGGTCAGTAATCTCTCTGACAAAAGTATCTGTGAAACTGTTTCCCAAACCAAGGCCTGGGTGAGCTCTGCAAACCCCACTGCAAAACTGTTGTCCTAATAGTGGGGTGAAAATGATTCCATTTGTCAAGAGTGCAGTGTTTTCAAACTAAGCTTACAGAATATGTTATCTCATTAGAAAAATATTATTCCTTTAAAAAAATACATAAATGTAAAATACTACATTTTGTTACCTCTCTTCACTTATTTCCATAGCACATGATTAATAGTATTAGGCAAAGTTAACGAATAATATCCTTCTCTCATACTAGACATCAACAATGGATCTCCCTTAATATGTCTTCATGCCATTATTGTTGTGCTTAATGAAAAAGAAAAAGAAAAAAAAACTTTTAGATATATATGTGTCTGTGTGTGTATACATATACATATAGATATATATATGTATATATACATATAAAAATCACTACACTACCAACTCTGGGCAAAAGCAGCAAAACCAACTGTAAGTTGGCTACTAAATGGTTTTCACTGGCACTACCATATTATGAGAGTGTCAATAACTAAGGTGAATTTCGGCATACCTTCAAAATATCTTTTAGAAACATGAATAAACATTCTATCAATATTACACTGCAGAAATTATTACAACCACACATTTAGATATAGGAATAAAAGCGTGTTGAAATGCATACACTATAGATAAAGATTTCCATATGGGAGAGAGCACTGGTAGGAATTCTCTAGAACTCTCTGAAAAATGAAACTTTACCTCAATTACTGATTCCTAAATACAGGACATGACAGCACAATATAATGACAAGAGTCTTGGCCTAGAATTCTATTCTCAGCTCTTCCATTAACTGTGTTATTCTTGGTAGGTAATTTCCTCTGTCTACAAGCCAATTTCTTCTTCTGTAAAATGAGAGGATTGATAAGACGACATCTGACATCCCTTTGAGCTCTGACATGCTATATTTCTATGATATCACGTACTCAAGTGGGAACATAGAAAGGTGTCCAATTGGCTGGTACAGATACAAAGACACTGCCTAAACTATGCACTCTGTAGATCACTTGTGCTCATGGGAATTTTTTTGTATGCATCTTGAGGATCCTGGATTTTGATCACATTTCAGAGGAGGCTTGGGCTCTGATACTTGCACTAAGGGGTTGCAAAAGAGAATGTTGTGTTTATACAGCTTTGGAATACAGCCTGAATTATTGAAAAGGACAGAAAAGAAGAAAAATAAATAGAGTACTAAGGCAAACAGTCAAATGGCCCATCAGACCTATTTTATCATTCATTTAGGTAACTTCACAAAGGCAAATCAGATAAGTTCTGTAAACATAAACTATACAGTACATCAGCTATAGGTAAACGAATAGAAAGCCACCCTGTAATTCTTTTCTTTCTGTACTTCTATTTTTCTGTCCCGAGGTTCTTTTTAAAAAACTTTTGACAAAAATTCAGTGCTTTGCAAAAAACAAAACAAAACAAAAAACAAAGAAATCCAAAACAAACCAGCCCCAGATGAATGAGGGACAATGGGGAGGGGAAAAGAAATACCATGATACCCCAAAGTGTAGAAACTTAGAAAAAATTCACAATTTTTTTTAAGTTTCACAGGCAATCATTTTCTCCCTATTTAGTAAAAGTGAACATTGAAAAATGTGTTTTTTATAAAAGTTAAGGCTAACTAGTTCACTGATGCAGGAAATATGTAGTTCAGTCCATTTCTGATTTTCTTTCACCCTATAAGGAATTTTTCATGTTGTAGTGCTGATCTACATATATTTAACTTTTAATGGAGCTTGAGAGTTGAGGTTCTCTTAAGTAAGAAATAAACAAAAACTCCAATAAACTTTTCTAAAGATCACACTTGAACACTTGTTCTGTATCCTTCATGATGTGGAGTGTAAAGGTCCTTGAGAGCAGGGACTATTTTTCCTCTATAGCCCCACTGCCTAGGTCAGTGCTTGGTATACAGTAGGTGCTTAATAAATGTTTGTCAAATGAATGAAAGAATGGAGCTTTTGTCTGAATCTTGATTGTGCAGGTAACCATGTTCAACTTCTAGAGGGCTTTTAAAAAAATAAAAAAGTATGCAGTGAGTTCAGTGGAACTATGAAAATACAGGCTGATTACCAAATTATGATCCATAATAGGAAATCTTGGTGATAAGTCAAAGCTATAGGCAAATGCTCAATTCAATGCAACATTATAATAAAAATTCTTAATTTTCAGAAAAGACTAGGCCAGGTGTACTTAGTACCAGTCAAAGAAATGGGGGGAAAAATCTACTCCAGCTGATTCTCTACAGTTATTTATTTCCAGTGGGCCTGATATTTCCAGGTTCTCCTAATGAATTAACTGTGGCAAAGATGATAAATCAAATCTTCTGCCTCTGACTTGTTCTCTTCAGCTGAGTTTATGCCTATGTAGCTGCAAAAGTACAAATATGACTTGCTTAAACACTAGGTGTGTTTCTGAAAAATTGTTAACCGTAGGATTTTGGATAATCACATCCTATTTTAAATGCACAGAGAAACTTGTGATTTAACTTTATGCTGCTGGTTGTGAAAACACAATGCTGCCTTTAAAAACTTTTCCATCAATACACTACATCAGAGTTGTTACTACATGAGTCTCTGGTTGGAAAAACTATATATCGCAATCCTCACTTTACGAAGCAAGGATTGACATAGAGAAAGAACCATCCCCTTTTTTAAAAAATTCCCATACTTCTACATTTTGGGTAAAATTTACAATACATCTTAGTAAAAATTGTGACCATATTTATCCATGGTTCTACTACATAGGGTTGACATTTATTATTATTATTATTATCCATTATCGACACACCAGACCAATTTCTTCTTCCCCTCTCTGTAAGCAGTAAATCTGCACTGCCAATGAGTTATTTTTCAGTGGGCTTTCTACAATCTCTGAAATGTAAATTATAACAAGGACACAGGAATGAAGGCAAAGGTTTGTTTGTTTTTTTTTTTAACCTTGCCTGAATTCTGGGGATACTTATATTTTATGCAGGTGATTGGTTTTGTTTATCAAAAATTTCTCCAGAATTAATTTTTTAAAAGGGCACTCACTTTGTCTTTTAGAGCAGATGTTTTTCATCACCTGGACAGAAGAGTAAATGCAGATTCTACTTTTTTTTTTTAACTAGCATTTCAATATGTGCCCAAATGACTTCTGAAGGTATTTGACTTGTCTGAAAGCCACTGAGTGGTGTCCAATTACTCTGGGGGCCTTAAGCAGGAAAGTTTTGATTTCGGTTTTAAGTATAGTTTTAGAGAACTGTCATATCATAAGCCGATGCAACTTTTGTATGTTAAGTCTACAGATGTAAAATATACAGTTCCTGGCAATAGAAGCACAATTCCAGCACCTCCCAGTTTTCCTCCAGTACTTTGTTTCTTGAGAATGAAAATTACAAAATTTTCAGGATGAAAAAAAAAAAGCTTTAGGCTTTAGGAGTTAAGGAATCGAAAGCTATATTTGAACTGTTTAGTAAAATGTTAACAACTATGTTCGTGGGATCTGCAAACATGTTTTAAAAATATTTCCAATATAACTGATTTCCTTTATGATGAATATATTTCATATTATACATTTAAAATCATTATTCCAAAGAGGGGATTCATGAATTTCACCAGACTGCCAAGGGGTCTATGACATACATACACAGGAGGTTAAGAACCTCCGATATAAAGGAATACTCTGTAGCTTTGAAGAGAATGATACCACATATGATGTTGTAGCTAAAGGCAGAAAATCTAACAAGAGTAAGAGTGAAGAACAATTAGAAGCTTCATGACTCTTGGGTCTCTTTATATGTCTATTACTTAGAATCTGAAAGCTGAGTGAGACTATTCCTTGATTATAGATATTGGCTGAACCTCTGTCCTGTTGAGAAGTACAGTATGTGTGAAGTTCAAAGACATGAATGAGTCTGCCTAGGCATGAATGACTTTAATAAAGGTAGAAGGGAGAACACTTTTAAAACTACTGACTAATCAGACTTGTAACTACAATGATAAATAGAAACCTAATTTATTTAGTTTGCTAATTATTATTTTCTACTCTGGATATTAGATTTTAGAAGTGGAAAACATTCTTCAAACACACAAGGTGTCATGTGGGAATAACTCAGGCACTTGTGGAAGCTGGAGTTTCTTTCAGGTCACAGCTTTTTACCTAGGAGAATTAGACTCAGTGTTTTTAAAAAAAGCCAAAAAAATTGCTAAATTTAGATTATTATTCTACTTTCACCTGCTCATGGCTTAAAAAACTAACTAACAAACAAACAAAAAATCCCAACCTATATTGGATAGTTCAAAGTCTTAAATAAATGAAAAAGATAAGCTACAACATAATTTCATGCTGTTTCTTCTCTAAAATAAAACATAAAAATAATGTATTATCAAAACCAAGATGCTCTGTTTTAAGCTAGTTTATTTCTTTTACACTGGATGTTTTCTCTTTTCATACCAGCATGTATCTGTCTATAAATTGCCCTGGATGATTATTCCATTGAATTTTAAAATAAATGTTAATTTGTAGAAAGGAATATAACGAAGTTTTGCTTCTAAGTTAACTTTTTCAAAGGCAGTTGTTTTGGCAAACCACATCTTTTCGAGCTTCTCATCCACAAGTGGCTATAACCTTCCCATGGAATAATAAAAAAAAATATTCCCTTTCTATTTCATTCATCTTTAAAATTAAAGATAAAATAACCAACCTCATATTCCAGAAAACTGCGTATTAGATATTTCAGGATCATAAGTTGCTTTTAAAAGCACAAAAGATGTCATGCAGATAACATTTACTCTTCTAAATAAGAATAAAGCTAATGTCAGGCCAAGAAATTAAAATTGGAAATTAAAAAATGTTTTTGTATTCTAGTATTAAGCAAGTTGTCATGGGCCGATTTAGCCAATACCGGGTCTGTATTCACAAGACTGCCTTGTAAAAAAATTCATATTGCTCCCCCTCAGAAACTGGATCCGATCATTTGATCTCAGCCCTAGCTTAATATTTATAGAGCTTTTTTGGTCTTTCATTTTGTGGTAGAGTGGGCAAGATTTCATGCTAAAGTTATCTATAACTCTAACTTGAACGGAAAGAAAAGAACACAGAGTAAGGGCTCAGCAGAATTTGATGTGTATGCAGATTCAGCAGTTAATGCATTTATTTAAAGCACCATTCATGATGGAAGAGAAACATCATAGAAAACAAGCTTAGGTTGGAAAGACTATTTGAAAAATATGGTCACTTGAGAGAGATTCTTTGAAACAATCCCTTTGTTAAAATGTCAGAAAATAGCCATAAAACAACACACAGATGTCTTAATAGAAAAATTTACTTTTTTTTTTGAGAGAATAGAAACTAGATTCATGTTTCTGTCTGCCTCCTTCAAGTCTGGAGATAAGTCAATACTTAAAACAATGTTTGTTTCATGTTTTTAGAAAATTAAAAAAAATGGCAGCTTTTATACACAGAGTTCATCAGTTGTGATGGACAGTTCCTGACAGTCAGGTTATGGAATGAGTACCTACATTTCATTTTGGTTGAACAATAGATTTCTTTTCATGCCCAGTTCATTTCAGTTTTCACTGAAGGAAATATGTAGCTGTACAATACTGTAATCTGGAAGCTTAAGTCAGGTTAAAAGAGGATGATACATCACCCTCTATCCCTAACACCTAGGTATTGCCAACAGGATTTTATCAATCATGATTGAAAAATGGAGGCTCGTGTTAAAAAGATGCATAGGAAAGAAAGTCTGGGGGAATGGTTAGGATTATATTTTAGAAACATGCCACAGAATTTTAAAAAACCCAACAAATATTCTATTTCAGGGAAAGGATTTAAGGCTAATATATATAAGTGGCTAACTATGAACAGCAGACTTCAACAAAGCAGTATAAATCTGAGTCAGTTTTTCAGACCTACATCAAAGTGTGACAGAGAGAGAGAGAGAGAGATAGAAGCAAGTCCATAAGGGAAAAAAAAAAGATAAAATATAATTACATGCACTTCGCCCCTTGATTGGGAAAACTGGTAAGAAGAAAGAAAAGCCAAAGGAAAGAATACATTTGATGGAGGTAAAAACAAAATAAGAACATCATGGTTCAGTTTATCGGGGAAAAGGAAATCAAAGCCATCCACCTGCGAGGCAATGAAGGTTCCAGTTCATAGGATTGCAGTTAGTTGTACAGAGAGGTCTATGTAAGTGACAGAGGGAGCAGAAGCCCCTCAGAAGGAGAGAGGAGAGAGAAGTGGTCACATGACAACACAGCATTGACAGCGTTTTTTCTTTTGGGTACCTGGAACGGGTTCTGTGGCCAGGCTTTCTTCCTTCACTTCAGGGGAGGAGGGCTCCGTGGTGTCTGAGATGGGCTTCCCAGAAACAAGCTCAGCAGCATTTCCATCAATAGTGGACACATCCGTCACTGTCTTCTCTCGAAGTGACTTCTCGTCATCTTCGTCGATGAGGACCAATTCGGCTTTGATGGTCTCGTCATAGCCTAGCACCTTTTTAGCCTCCTCTTCACCCTCTATGTTTTGGTAGCCCATGAAAATCATGGTCACTGGCTGGTCCATGCTCACGTCCGGGACTTCGGCTCTAGGGGCATTAACCTGTTGTTCTATGCTCTCAGCAGAATAGTCTTTTCTGGATTTGTGGACCATTTCTAACTTTGCCTCCTTGCAGAGCATCTGTTCCTTTGTTTGGCTCAGTCTCCCATCTGCTATCACAGTCCTCTCCAACAAAGCCTTTGCCTCATGTGCTTCTCTACTGCTTGATTGTCCAGCTTTCTGAATAAGTTCATCTACATCCTTTGAGCTTAATTTATGAACTCCATTCTCTATCACGGTACCTCCCGAGTGCACTTCATAGACTACTTTGGTACCATCATCATAGACTTTGGCTCCTCTCTGATGGACCCCTTCTGGGCCAATGGTTGATGTAGAGAGAATCTTGGTCTCTCCTGTTTGTTTGTCTTTCTCCACATTAATTTCCATGGCGTACACAGCTTGAATAAAACAAGAGAGGAAGTGCATGTTACAACAAAAAAAAGCCAGTGAACGGTTAATTGCCAAACAGACCAAAAGAAAAAAGTTATTGTGCCCTTTTGCCTCTCAAGCTATGTCTAAGTGCCAAGCATCCTGCGTGTTAGAGTGAGGTACATATAGTGAATAGAGATGGTTACAGAGAATACATCAGTATGTGTATTATTACAAAGACAAGTATAGTAAAGAGCCACCACACATCAGCAGTGAGCACCCTGTCAGTCCTGAGCAAAGAAAGCCAACAGTGACTGCTTAAGAATGAGTGTCCTGTGATGCATTCAGGTTGATAACATGCAAGCTGACCTTTATTATGGGGGCATACCTCCTTCCTACTGACAGAAGAAGGGAGAATTTTTAAAAGCACTTAACATTCAAGTGGACTAACTCTAAAGTGTCACAGTCCTCTGGCTGTTTTCCCCAAGAGGCCTTGTTTCATTTCTAACTTGCCCTCTGTCTTCTTTGATGCCAAGTTCAGGATTTGGAAGTTAGGGGTTCTCACAGAGCTCCTTCACATTCTACTCCAAAAGACAGTAAAAACATTTTTTAAAGCTGTGGAAGTCTTCATGTGATGTGAGCACTTGAGACACTTAGCTTCCTTTCTAAATAAATGACTAGAAGCTGGGCAAGACTGGGTTTAGACTGGAGTATGGAAAGGATGGTCATTGGAGATCTAGCTGTGGGCTCCAGTTCTGAAGGCCACAAACCCTTCTACCCACTATGGCATTGTTCAAAAGGTGTAGA
>CM053583.1:258286545-258336049 GCA_028627135.1 Pseudochirops cupreus | reverse complement strand
TATACTTCTATATCTATATATGTATAGACAAACTATTTTTGAATAATTTTCTTTCACTCCTTACAACCAGTGAGGTAGCTGGGGTGATGTTATTTTCATTGTAAAGATGAGGACAATAAGATACAAAATCATTGAAGGACTGCTTGCCAAGGGGCTCATAGCAAGTGAACAGAGGCAGAGCTAGCATTACATTCTGTGGCCTCTGGGTTTAGTTTGGCTAATGAATAATGCAGGTGGCTATAAAATATCCCCCCAATCCCTCTTATCATGAGAATAGCACCCTTACAGAGATTAGGGATATTGTGAAGGTAGTGTCAAAGTATGGGCTTCAGTGGATGTGAGGCCCCTGCTAAGGAAGAGAGTCAGGGCAAAGACTGGGGATTGGGGATGGGGAGGGGTGAGAGGAAGTGAGGCAGAAGTGAGTTGGGGGCATCATGAAGGACTAGATACAACTACGTGCCGTGACTCCAGGAATACTTTTCTGTGGATCTTATAACCTCAGTCTCATTCCTCAACCATTCCACTTTATCTCTAGATACAAAGGTAATTTGGTAAGGTAGCACCGTGGACAGAGCACTGCGTCGAGTCAGAAAGACAGAATTTAAATCTGGCTTCAGTCACTCACTAGTTATGTGACCCTGGGAAAGGCACTGAACCGCTGTCTGCCTCAGTTTCCTCAGCTGTAAAATGGGTACAACACCAGCATCTACTTCACAGGTTATCATGAGGATGGAAGGGGATATCTGTGGAGTGCTTGACACGGGGCCTGGCATGGAACAGGTGCTTAATAAATGCTTCTTTCTTTCCTTTCTTTCTAATGGGTTTGAATGTCAAAGGGAATTCAGTTCAGTACTATTGGGAATATACAGAAGGAGAACACCAAGAGCGCAGCACCGAAGTGACTCATTCACATTCAAGGGCATACACAAATTAGAATCAACAAATTAGCATGAAAGATGGATGTGTTGCCCTTGTTCAGTTGTCTTCAGTTGTGTCCAACTCTTTGTGACTCCATCTGGGTCACAATCCCAGAGTGGTTGGCCATTTCCTTCTCCAGCTTATTTTACAGATGAGGAAACTGAGGCAAACAGGGTTAAGTGACTTGCCCAGGGTCACAGGGCTAGTAAGTGTCTGAGGCTGGATTTGAGCTCAGGAAGATGAGTCTTCTTGGTTCCAGGCCCAGCACTCTATCCACTGTACCATTCAGCTGCCTTATACAAATATGTCTTCATTATAGAATCTAGCACATTCTAGACATCTGATATTATCATATGAATAATAGAACAACTCTGTAGTTCTAATTGGGGAATAAATAATTATGATAATTTCATACTTTATAGTCATAATAGCCCTGTGAGTTAGATAATGCACTTTAAAAAAAATCTATTTTGCAGATGAGAAAACTGAGCCTCAGGGAGGTTAAGAACTTGCTAAAAGGTATCTGAAGCCTGATTTGAACTCAGGACTTCCTGACTCCAAGTCTAGGACTTTTTCCACTACAGAAGGATGATGCGACTTGACTTTGTGCCTATAATTAAAAAGTGAAGGAGCCTGGATTAAAGTTCAGATCTCCTAACTCCAAGTCCAACAGTCTTTAAATCCCATTTCTTAAAGAAAAAAAAATTGGCCCATTGATTTAAATATAATTCCATTTCCTAGGGAAGTAACTTTGGCATGGGAGATAGGAATCTAGGTTTGGATAGGTTCAAACTCTGCCTCTGACACAAGCCAAAGCACCTGGGCTCAAATGCTATACCTGACACTTCTACCTGCCTGTTCTTGGGCAAGATACTTGAGCTCCCTTGTCCTCAGTTTCCTCATGTGTAAAATGAAAGGACTGGGACAGAAGATCTCTTGAGGTTCCTTGTAACTCTTAATCTATGATTCTGAAGGAGTAGAGGGATTTCACATACTGGGAGATTGGGTTTTTTGAGGCAGTTGGGGTTAAGTGACTTGCCCAAGGTCACACAGCTAGTAAGTGTCTGCGGCTGGATTTGAACTCAGGTCCTCATTTCTCCTGGGCCCCTGCACCACCTCGCTGTTGTTTTTTTAAATTCAAATAAAAATAATTTATTTAAATCAAACAAAATGCTTTCATCTTTGTATAGTTCTGAATGTTATCCAAGCCAGTGTCTCTCCCAATTTATGACTTTTAAAAAGAAAAAAAAAAGACTCAGTTTTGGTTAAGGAAAAAGTTTGTTGTTCTTGCATGGATTAAATCACAGATCTAGATTTGGCCCTTTCAATGACTATCCATTATTTTAATTAAATGAACCCTTTCTTTCAAGGGAGGAACACATCTTACATACTTTATTTCACTTTAGAACTGAGAAACAGAAGTAGTGTGGTATAAAAAAAATACCAGGTTGGGAATCTTGAGACTCAAATTCTGGTTCCCAGCCTGCCTTTAACTTGTGGTTTTCCCCTTTGAGCAAATTACTTCCCAACTTGGCCTCAGTTTCTTCATCTGTACAATGAGGAATTAGACCCGATGATCTCTAAGGGCTCTTCCAGTCCTATTTTGCTCCCTATGGCAATAACACACAGACCAAAACATTAGCTTCAAGTGAAGATATCAAATCCACCTATTTTCCCAGGTTTTCTTCCAAAGGAACAACAAACTTGGAATATGAGAATGTTGGAGTCATCTCCACTTACCCCTCCAATACATTGTCATTAATGGAAAGGAGACTACATGTTGCATAGATGCATCATGGTGAATTAAATCTTATTACAACATGACCTTCTCCCCTTATAATGTGTGATAGAAGCCAACTTATTGTTACTTAAATTAACATTCTGCAGATTTGATGGATAAATCACATATCTATTCAGTGCAATGCTCTGCACAGAAAAGAATAAATCAAAACTAGCTGAATGAATGAGGGAGAAGCAGAGGGAGGGAGAAAAAGAAGGAAAGGAAGAATAGGAAGGAAAGGAGGGGAGAAGGGAAGGAAAAGAAAGGAAAGAGAAGAGAATGGACAAAGAAATAAAGGAAGGAAGGAGAAAGGAATGGGACCGATGGCTACCTCTAATAATAAAAGCTAGAGTTTATATAGTTTTGTAAGATTTGCCAAGCACTTTATAAATATATCATTTGATCCTCACAGCAACCCTGGAAGGTACTATTATCATCCCCATTTTACAGATGAAGTAACTTGAGGCATGAGTGGTTACATGACTTATTTAGAATCATAAAGCTAGCATCTGAGGCCACATTTGAAATCATGTCTTTCTGACTCCAGATTCAGTGCTCTGTATCACTGTATCAGCTAGTTGCCCCTAAGAAACTATCCTCATGGTGAACGTGGTCTCTGGTTAAGTCTGTTTACATACACATTGAATAATAGTTTCCAAGTTGGAAGGAACCTCATAGTCACCCAATCCAACACCTTCATTCTATAGATGAGATATTTGAGGGCCAGGGACATAAACTGACTTGCCCAATGTCACAAAAATAGCAAGCAGCAGAGTCTGAATTCAAACCCAGGTCCTTTGACTCTCAATAGGTATAGCCCCATTTTCCATGCTACTGTGTTTTTGCTCAAGGCACCATTTTCCAACAGCTTTTGACACTGATGATATAAAAATATTATCTCATCCATCACTATTATATTATTTCCAGTAATAATTCAGAGTGGTGTCTCTCTTTCAATGCAGATATTGATCTAGAACTGAGGTGTTGCACATAGGCCACATGCAGGCGACCACAGCACTCCTACTGACAGAGGGGATATAGATTAAAATGTAACTGGGAGATATTTGACTAAATAAATAAAAATGCAATAAAACAGATAATATTAATATCTGTTTTTTTCTAAACCAATATATGCCCACAGGGATCCTTATGTATGGGTTAGTGGTCCCATTTCTCTTTGAGTTTGACACTATTAATCTACAACAATCAAAGTCTATTACTTATCTCAGAGTCAAATCTGGATAGTATCTGTACTAACCTCACAAATTTGTGAGGAAAGTAGTTTGCAGATCTCAGAGTGCTCTAGAAACACATTATTGCTGTTTACTTACATTATTTGGATTGCCGGACTTTCACAGTACATATAAGTACGAGGGAGGAGATTCATATTTCTGTTAAAAAATATTTGGTTTCTCCCTAATGTCTATTGTCCAAAGCTCAAACGATTTTTTCCTGGTATCTTCTATTCTCTCCTCTTTGGACCATCTTCCTTCTCTCCTTGAGGAGGCAACATGGTACAGTGGAAAGAAAGAACACTGGCTTCCAATCAGAATATATAGGTTCAAATTCTCCATCTGATACTTGTTATTATATGCTGTAATATTACAATAATAAACATTATTTATTATATATTTATAATATTATATATGATGTATTATTAGCTTCATGACCTCACATGAAATCCCTTCACCTTGATGGGCCTCACTCTGCTCTGCTGTAAAATGAGGAGGGTGGACTTCTACTTCCATATCTGTGATCCTTAGATCTTCACCTGTTGAATCTCCAAGTCTTCTTAATTTTACTTTTAGCATTTATATAATGCTTTGAAGTTTGCAAAGCACTTTACAAATTTATTTCACTTGATCAACAGCCCTGGGAAGTAGATGCTGTTATTGTAACTATTTAACAGATGGGGAAACTGAGGCACAGAAATGCTAAGTGACTTGCCCAGGATTATACAGCTAGTGACTGAGGCCGGATTTGAAAAGTGCAATGCTGCATCATCATCATCACCATCATAGCTAGCATTTACATAATGCCTGCTACGTACTAGAGACTCTGTTAAGTGCTTTACAATTTTTATCTCATTTGCTCCTCATGCAACCCTGAGGGATGGGTACTCTTATTAGCCCATTTAACAGATGAGGAAACAGACAAACAAAAGTCAGATGACTTGCCCAGGGTTATACAGCTATTAGATTAGAACTCGGGTCTTCTTTTCTTCTGGTTTTCAGTGCTACCCTAGCTGTTTACTTAACTTCCTTCAGAAAGCCTTCTTTGGTCCTTGATTGAGACCTCTTGTACCTAAATAGTACTTTGTTTAACACATTTCTGATGCATTTACAATGTATTACAGCATTTTATTATCTGGGATATATTTCAACCCCTTATTTCATTAAGTCCCATAAGGGGTGGGATTCAGCCTTTCCTAACTTTGTTATCGCAGTGTTCTACATAGAGTAGGTATCTAAAACATTTAAATGCTGAGTGACTGAAAAGAAGGCAGAGGCACATGCATTTGATTTTCTTAAAATAGACAATAAATTTCTATGCCCTTGAATGATACAACCACTGAAAGCTATCTTCTCTCGTGGATCGACTTTTTTTCCATCTCTGTTTCTGCATCATCTCTTCTTCTGTCTCTACTGTGATTTGTTTGGGGGGGAGGGGAGATTTGAATGTCAGGAAATGACTAAGAAAGGGACTTACCCCTAAGTGATTTTCAAAACAAAGAAAGAAATGAAAAATGGGGCCTATGACCAAAGAGATACCTAATAACAAAAGGAATGACCAGTTAATAAATTGTGTTGACCTCATAAGAACTTTCTCTCTTCCTTTGGCACCATTATACAAACTCGTGATGTTCAGGAAGCCAAACTTATCTTGCCCGTAAACTTTCAGCCATTTAACCTCAGGGTGAGAACTCCAATCAATGCTAACTATATTCAGATTTACTAATGACTATAAATTTAAGTGAGAGGCAAATCCAATGTCCTGATTGCAGCAATTCAAATTCTGATTTTGTAAGTAAGAAATAAATGCTTAACTGTGGAAATCGACCTTTTGTGATATAGAGTGGTTTTATACTTAGGATGTGCTCAGTTGGTTAGTATGTGAGGGGCTATGGATATGTAGAGGGCAGCCTGGTGGTGCAGTGAATAGAGTGCAGGACCTGGAGTCAGGAAGACTCAGTTCAAATCTAGCCTCAGACACTTACTAGCTGTGTGACCCTGGGCAAGTCACTTAATCCTGTTTGCCTCAGTTTCCTCATCTGCAAAATGAGCTGGAGAAGGAAATGGCCAACCACTCCAGTATCTCTGCCAAGAAAACCCCAAAATGGGGCCACGAAGAGCTGGACACAATGGAACAAAAGTTTTACATACATTCACCTTCAGATACCAGTAACAAATTTTCTGTACTGTGGCACCTGTACCAAATGAGTTCATATTTATATTATTTTTTATTTTATGCTGACATGAAAGTGATTGATGTGTGTAGGCATACACTGCTTTAAGCAAATTCTTTTTAAAAGCTCTAATTTATAGAAAATAAACATTAAAAACTAAAAGGATGTGGACTAAGCTGGATTGTCTCAATGGTCTCTTTCAACTCTAAAATTCTCCGATTTTATGTTTCTTCTCTTTATGAGGAAGGGCAGAGTGGTGGAGGGGAGAGCTGACACAGAAAGCAGATCTAGGTTCACTTCTACCTCTGATATATACTGGCTGGGTGACCTTAGGCAAGTCAATTAATCTCTAAATGTTGTAGGCAAGTTTCTAAGACTATAAGATGTAGAGTAGACGCCAACTTGCATTAATAGAAGGAAGGTCCTCATCCAGGAGCTCATCCCAAGGAAATCACAGGTCCAGTCTCTGTCCTTTGACAAAATGTTTCACCAAAGAGCTCCAAGCAATCCTAGCACACTGAAAGCATGGTCTGATATGTCGTTGGTTTGTTTGTTTTAAAATCAACTTAGACTCAACTTTCCCAAACACACCTACGGTATAAAGTGAGGCATACACATAAGTACATAATCTGACTGGTACATTACTTTGGAGAAAGCCAGAAACAACAATAAAATATACATATTCTTTGAAGGGCTATGACTTTTTCTTCAGAGGCCAGTAAGGGTGCGAATGATCCTGCCCACTTGGCTCTCTTTGAGTGTGTGAGTGTGTGTGTGTGTGTATACGTGTACGTACACGCACACATATGTATAGGAGAAGAATTCCCAAAGTGTGGGATAATGTGCTAAAATAGGCCATTTAAAACACCACACACAGATGTTGGACCTTGCTCTCCTCTCTGGTTGAGTTTCAACTAGAGTAAACGTATTACTGAAGAGAGAACAATGATATTTAATTCATACAGACTCATTTTGACACAGAGTGACAGAGATAAAGCAGAATAATGAACAAGGAAGATAAATATGCAAATTCCAAAAGGAATTCTCCACTCCCAACCCCCCAATATTACTGGTTTCCCTAAGGTGGATTCTCATCTGGTCACAAGATACTAAATAGATCTCTTTTCTTCATCTCACACAGTTCTTGGGAGGGGGCTTGCTTGAGAAAGGATGACTAACAGACTTAGTCCAGCAGAAAGGTATCTGGGTAAGAGGCCCATTCTTAAAGTTATTAGGGAAAAAGGACACCAGCCGTGGTCTGGCTTCATAAACACAGAGTTCCTCCAGACTTACCAGCTACCCTGCTCGTCCCGTCTTGCTCAGGAGATGATTCTGTTGTTCGTGAATAGAGGACTGGCAAGTCAGGGGGCTGCGTGTAAATGTAATTTACTGCATCTAGTATCAGAGAACAGGGAATACAATTAGGGACAGTGTTTAGAGGCTCTGATGGTTTCACTGCTTAGGCAGCAGCATGCTCACTTATCAGCCACACACAATAGACATCAGAGCTTCCCAGTGAATAACCGGATAAGGTAAACAAAATGTAGGGCCATTTGCCCAGGGACTGGGATTCAATAGACTAGCTGAGGTAGGGCGGAATTGGTCCAGATGAGTCTAGCCCTGGGACCATTGCATGTGTTCAATTATTTGTCAGGAGGTTTTGGATCTAGAAAAGCAGTGACCTCAAAAAGGATATAAAGAAATAGGGAGGGCCTGGTGGTGTAGATGAATTAGCAATGTCTAACAAAACCTATGTAACATACTATTTTAAAGTACATCTTGGGTTTACCTTTTATAGTAGAAAGACTAATAGTTAATTGACTCATCACTACTGATTTTTTTGATATGTGTTCACATATTGCAGAATTTGTTCTCTGAAATCAACACTGCAGACAATCCAGTTTAACTGGTGAAGATGAGTACTGAAATTCAAATGAGCTTACAGTGACTTCGACCTCAGAAATCCAACCTATCGGCAAGGAGCTGTCTTGAAGTGACATGGGCTACGGGAGGAAGCAGTCTCTCTTCTTTGGCTGTCTGTGTATAAAAGCTGCAGCTAAGTGGGGCAGGAGATAGAGTGTAGGGTCTAGAGTCAGGAAGATTCATCTTTCTGAGTTCAAATCCAGTCTTAGATACTTACTAGCTGTGTGACCCTGGATAAATCACTTAATCCAGTTTGCTCAGTTTTCTCATCTACAAAATGAGCTGGAGAAGGAAATGACAAACCATTCCAGTATCTTTGCCAAGAAAACCCCAAACAGGATTGTGAAGAGCTAGACAGGACTTAAAAATGACTGAACAACAATATATAGAAGCTTGATGAATGCCTCATAGGAATCTCTGTTCATGTATGAGTTGGCTTAGGTGACATGCCTTCCAACCCAGGAATATTGTGATTCTGCAATGCTGGCTTCCTAAGGTAATTTTTTTTAAGGGCAATTGGGGTTAAGTGACTTGTGCAAGGTCACACAGTTAGTAAGTGTTAAGTGTCTGAGGCCGGATTTGAACTCAGGTCCTCCTGACTCCAGGCCCAGTGCTCTATTCACTGTGCCACCTAGCTGTTCCCCTGAGGTCATTTTTATGAAGATAAATATGGCAGCATGAAATGGAGTAGACCAATTGGAAGGCAGCTGGAAGCAGTTCAGATTAGAGGGAGCAAGGGTCTGAACTAAGGTGGCTCAAGAATATAGGGTATGGCTGTTCTATGTAAAGCAATGATGTGATTCCAAGTGGTCTCTTTTTCCCTTGTTCAAGTGTTATTGTTAAGAGGCATAATTGGGTTTTTGAGTCCTAAATTTATTATGTGTTACTAAATCTTCTTTGAGGTGATGAGGCCTCTCTAAGAAGAAAGCAGTCTGTGAGAAGAAAATAAACAGGAAATTACCTTTTTCATAATAACTAATTATTTTATAAAGTGCTTTTAAGGCCTGCAAAGAACTTGTCAGTATTAGCTCATTTTAGCCTCACATTTTACAGATGGGTTTTTTTTTTCTCATCCTAATTCACAGACTCCCTGAGATCTATCTCTGTTAAGAGAGAAAGACGGCCTTAGGAAGCTTGAGTTCCAATCATCTCCAATACAGATTGTTTTTGTGACTCTGGGAAAATCACTTGACCTTTGAGAACAACAGACACCTGAAATGCTCAATTACAGACAGGTGCCAGTCTGAACTGGGAGTTTCTTTCCCAGAAGTTAGTTCTTTATACCAAAAAATGACAGGTTTGATCTCCCTGCCCCCCAAAAAGTGCTACATAAATTCAGCATTTTATTCTCATCATTTTCACTGACTACACAACTATATTAAATACTTTTTCTCCTTTCTATATCACAGTTATACATACACCTACTCCTCAACCTCTTGAGATCTATCTTCTAAAGAATAGTTTAAATTGAGTGGTGAAAGCAGAAGTCAACATTGCTGTTCAGTTGTTTTCAGTCATGTCCGACTCTTCATAAGCCCATCAGGGATTTTTCTTAGCAAAGATACTAGACTGGTTTGCCATTTCCTTCTCCAGCTCATTTTGCAGATGAGGAAACTGAGGCAAACAGGGTTGAGTGGTTTGCCCAAGGTCACAGAAGTAGTAAATGTCTGAGGCAGATTTGAATTTTCCTGACTCCAGGCCTGGCACTGTATCCACTGTGCCATCTGGCTACTTGCTATTGCAGAAGTCAAGAGTGACCTCTTAATTCCCAATCCAGTGGGTTTCTTCCTCAGGTATCATCATGCTCCTTGACGTCTTTGAAGAATATTATATGGCCAACTCACACCCTTCTCAGAACTCTCCTCCTTTGGCTTCTGCGATGCTATATTCTCAACAGCCCCCTTCTTCCCCCACCCACTAGTAAATAGGGTTTATGGTGACTATAGTAAGGATCTGGTAACTCTGAAAGCCTTGGAAAACAGGACCAAATCAAAAGCCCTGGGTTGTAGTTATGAGCTAATTTGTGTGGTTTGTGTCAGGGTACATATGTGTACAAATTTCCACAGCATAGCCACTGGCAGAGAGTTAGTAGCTCCTCCTGGGTGACTTTATCAGAGGAATGGAGATGCGATCCAAAAGTTCTCAGGTTTCCTTTTGTGTCATCAAACATGGATATATGAAGTGGGTAGAATGAAACTAGATCTCCTTAGCAGTCTTGCTTCAGTTCTCCGGATATGGGCACAGCTCTAACGTGGTTCCATTATAACATTACAGACTGTAGGATCTCAACAATTTGGAGGGGAGTCCTCATTTATTTTTTTCCTGTAGGAGTTCAGGGCTATTAATTGAACTTTTTTTTTTTGCTTTTTTTTTTTGGAGGGCAATTGGGGTTAACTGATTTGCCCAAAGTCGCATGGCTACCAGATATTAACTGACCTCTTGTAGAATGTAAGTTTATTAAGGTCAGGGACTTTTTTTGGGTCTTGCTATTTTTAGTGTTTAGCAAACACTTGTTTAATCAAATTAAAGGGCTTTTAAAAAAATTAGATCTGTGATTATATTGGCATAGGGAATTCTCGGTAAGGAAATCCCCCCTACCAATGCAAATGGTACCCGCTGTGCAATGTATAGTTTCAGAGATTTGTTTGGGGGCACTGAAAGATTAGGTGAATTGCTCAGAAAGTATGTTTAAAAGGTAGGATTTGAGGCTGGGTCTTCTCAACTCTGAATCTGGTGATCTATCTACTACATCACCGTTTCTGTAAACAGAGGATCAATGGCTAATATAGAAAGGTCGTGGTAATGGTCTACCACCTTTTATATTCATCACAGCTCATACCAACCATCCTAGCAACACCATTGTGTGAGCTAACAATACATGACGATTCTTGGAAGGTTTGTCTCACAGTGTCATGCATTAGCTCACCAAAAAGTCTCCTCTGACCATGAGTTTGCCAGTGCTCAAGCCATGACATAACATAATATTCACCTTCAGTCAGCCTCACATTCAAGGTTCTCCACAGCTGGGTGCTACCAGTCCTTCATAGCTTTTCCTGACACCATTCTCCATCTAGCTTATCCACGGTCCCCTGCACAGATCTGTACTTTACTCTTTGGTTGTGACATTCTTTGTCCCTATAATGTCTTTTAACAATATCACTAACTATTCATTCAACAAACCTTTAATTTAATAAGCATTAACTGAGTTCTTATTGTACTGAAAGGCATTATTTAAGGCACTGAGAATTAAAAAAAGAAAAAAACACAGTACCTGCCCTCAAATGGCCTGGAATCTAGTTGAGGGAAAGAGACAAGAGCACAAATAACCACTTGAACTTAGAGAATGATTAAGCACATAGAAGAGTGACCTGAGATATTCAAGGAAGGAGGGGGAAAAATATACATATGTGTGTGTGTGTGTGTGTGTGTGTGTGTATATATATATATGTATATATATACATATATGTATATATATATATACACACATATATATAAATTATATGAAATATTTATAGACAGATAGATAGATAGATAGATAGATAGATAGATAGATAGATGATGGATGATGCAAAATCCTGAAGTTTTGAGCCTGCATGACTGGGAGAATAAAATAAAAATAAAAAAGTTAGAGTAAGAGGGCAGTTTTAAGAGGGAAGTTGGTAAATTCAGTTTACCACAAGTTAAATTTGAGATGCACTTTTGGGGCAAGAATTCACCATTTGACAAAAATTGCTGGGGAAAATGGTAAGCAGTTTGGCATAAAGTAGGCATATTTATAGACCAACATCTCACACCATATACCAAAATAAGGTTAAAATGGGCAAATGATTTAGGCATAAAGGGTGATATCATGAGGAAATTAAGGGGGCATGGAAAAATTTACCTCTCAGATTTATGGATAAGGGAAAAATTTATGACAAAATCAGAGATAGGATCACAAGAAGTAAATAGATAATTTTGATTACACAAAATTAAAAAGATTTTGCATAAACTAAACCAATGCAGCCAAAATTAGAAGGAAAGGAGGAAAAAAAAATGTATAGCAAGTATTTCTGATAAAAGCCTCATTTTTCAAATATGCAGGAACGGAGACAAATTTATAAAAATAAGAACCATTCCCCCATGGACAAATAATCAAAGGACGTGAACAGGCAGTTTGCTGAAGATGAAATTAAAGCTATCAATAGTCACATGAAAAAATGCTCTAAATCACTACTGATTGTTATCAGTTATATCTAACTCTTCGTGACCCCAAGGACCATATTGTCCATGGGGTTTTCTTGGCAAAGATGTAGGGCTGGTTTGCCATTTCCTTCTCCAGTGGATTGAGGCAAACAGAGGTTAAGTGACACACAACTAGTAAGTGTCTGAGGGTAAATTTAAACTTAAATCTTCTTCATTCTAAGGCCTACACTCTATCACTGAGCCTCTTAGCTACCTCTAGAAAAATGCAAATTAAAACGATTCTCGGGCACTATATAGTGACAGAAAGGAATGAGAAATGCTGGAAGGGGTGTGGAAAAATAGGTACACTAATGTACTGTTTGGTAGAGTTGCAAACTGCATTCTGGAAAACAATTTGGAACTATGCCCAAAGATCTCTAAAAATGTGCATTTACTTTGACCTTGCAAAATAACTACCAGGTCTATATCCCAAAGAGATCAAAGAAAAGAGAAAACAAACTATATATAAACAAAAATATTCATAGTAGCTCTTTTTGTGGTGGCAAAGAATTGGAAATTGGGGGGATGTCCATTAACTCGAGAAAAGCTGAACAAACTGAGGTATATGATTATGATGGAATACTATTGTGCTATAAGAAATGATGAGCAGGGTCATTTCAGAAAAAACTGGGAAGACTTATATGAGCTGATGCAAAGTGAAGTTAGCAGAACCAGGAGAACACTATACATAGTAACAACAATATTTAATCAATTGCGAAAGACTACTACTTTGATCAAGACAATGATCCAAGACATTTCTAAAAGACCCATAATAAAAAATGCTATCTACTTCCAGAAAGAGAAATGACGAGCTCAGTGTAGATCAAAGCATATTTTTTTACTTTCTTTCTTTTTCTTGCCTTTTTTTTTTGGTGACATGGCTAATATGGAAATATGCTTTGCTTGAGTTCACATGTATAATTGATGTCATATGACTCACTCTCTCAATGGAAGAGGAAGGAGAGAATTTGGAAATCAAAATTTTATAAAATGAATGTTTAAAATTAATAAATAAATTTGAGATGCTTATGAGACTTCGAATTTCCCTTAGGCAATTGGAGATATAAGGCTGGAGTTCAGGACAAAAATGAAAGCTGAAGACAGAGATTTGAGATAGTTGTAGCCATAGAAGGGGATTAGATTTCCAATGTTTAAAAAAGCATAGAGAAAAAAAAAGAGTGAAAGACAAAATTTTGGGCAACATCCATAATGTATCAAGAGGAATGAGATTAAACAGTGAGGGAGAGAAAAATACCAGAATCTTTATTACTATGACTGGTCCTTAGCTGGTAGATGATGTACCTAGTGTATAGTCATTGGGGAATAGTTTTTAACTACTGGAACATAGTGAACTGAGAAGACATATGGTGAAATCAGAAGGGATGAGAAAGCTGTATTTCTCACGGCCATCCAAAATGATGAAGTTGGCCATGTTAGTATCAAGTATGGAGTGAGGGAACTCAGCTGGGACCCTTCACTGGAGAGGAACATAAATAATGAATGTGGAATAGAGGAGCGCAGCTGGAGCTGTTCATGAAAGATAAGTGTTAGTGTTAGCAGTGAATACAGGGACAGGTGAGAGAATCAATATTATACTATTATATTAATAACTAATTATTATGACCTACCCTTTTTCCTTCTATTTTCTGTAAAAGCCTAACTCCTATTAAGGTTGGTCAGTCTCTGAAGGGCATGGCTGATTGATGAGATTGCTCCTAGCCCTCAAGAAACATGTGGGACCCTACCCAATTAGTAGACCTAATTTCTGTTTAGAATTAAACAAAATCCAGTCTGGGTGAACCCTTGACCTGAGGGAAGGAACCCTTGTCCCTGGTCCCCTCCATTAGAGTTTAGGGTGACCCAGCTCATGAGAGAAATCTAGCCAGAAAAGTCCAGATGGAGACAGCTTCCCCTGTCCATATTGCTGGAGGCTGTTAGGGCTCATGATCAAGCTGCATTCTCAGCAGGAGGAATTGAAAACTTTTAGCACATTTTTTCATTAAATGCCTGCTAATTAGGGTTGATTTTCACTCGTCAGGGGAATTACCTTTCAGAAGGTATTTAAAACTTCTCAGGGGCTCCCTTGGGGTCTTCGGTTACCAAGAGAAACCACTGACCATCAATTTATTGATTGCCAGCTAGCCTAATTAATAAATTGATTATTAATTACCCAGACACTGTGTCTCTTGGGATTTTAAATTGTATCACTGGTGAACTCAGCTAAGCTAAGGTTATGTACTGGAGATAAGTATCAGGAATTTCACTCAAATTCAGTAGGTTTAAGCCAGCTTCATGTTGCCTTTGGTGCTGGTCAATCTTGGTCAGACTGGTCTGACTCTGGTGTGAATCTTACTACAGTATATTATGATGGAGAAGAAGGTGGCGGGTAAGGCTCTAAGAAGCTTCTAGTTTAGCTGCGGTGGTGTGGAGCTTTCTGCTGTCTTCCCAGATGTGACATGTGCCTCTGGCTGCTGTTTTCTAGGAACTCATGTGATGTCTTGTTTTCTTGGCAGAGCTATGTGCTGCGTTATTAGGTCCTATGCTAACTCAGAACTAAGAAACAGAATAAATTCAAGAGGAATTCTGAGCAGGGAAGCTAAGTCATTCAGATTCAATTCAGGGTCACTGATTTGAGTTCAGTGTACACTCTTTGGGGAAGATTGTCCAGAGTGGGGTATCTCTGTGACAGTGATAAATTCACTGGTAATAATAACATCATCTTCTCTCTTCCCAATTGGGAACAGGCTGGAGAATTAGTCACAAGGACTACTGCAAAAATAGCACTTGAAGATAATTATCCCTCACACAGGAGTGTTTCCCTTCTGTCAGATGCTTCTATAGTGTCCCCACCTATTATCAAGGGACAGTAGGGGCAAATATTATCTTTACTTGGCCAGTGTGAGTTGGCCTTTGAGACATAATCCTGCAACTAATCAGGGAGTCTAACCATGCTTGACTCAGTAGTACCACTACAGAAGGTCTGAAGTTCACTGGTTGGGAATTGTCCATGATTCAAAGCTTAGCTACTGCTAAACGTTGACTATACAGAGGAAAAGGGACAGCATGACCTTCATGGAGGCATTAAGACATGAGAAGAGGCTATTAATTATATACATAAATGAATTACAGAAGCTAAATGATAGTTTAGTCTGGAAAGAAGCATGTTCAAAGTTTTTTAGGAGGAAATCTTTAGTTCAACAATGAACTCAAGGTTTGATCAGCAAGACATATAGCTTATCATTTGGATCATTTGGTAGGCTTAATATGTGTGTATATATGTGTATACATACATATACATACATACATTTATATACACATACACACACATATGTGTACTTGACCAAGCAGCTAAATTAGAAAGGCAGAAAACAGGTTGAAATTTTCACCAAGAAATCATAAAATGGGCCAGGCAAAAGCATAGAAATCTAGAACTACTGCAACTGGGAAGCCATTAGGGTGACTCTGTTGCCCAGGTGAAAAGGATTTATGGCAAAGCGTCAGTTTTGTCTTAGATGAGGGAATCATATAGCTATTTATGTGAGGTATTCCCACAAATGAAACTATAATGTAATGGATATGAGGTTATTGGTAATTTGTATGGTCTCTTAAGTATATGATAGAACTTGATACCTGATGATGGTCTTTAAAAATTATAAAAGTTAGAAATATTTGAAGGAAGCACATAGCCTGATGACCATGCATCCTTATGGTCTCCTTTTCCTTTTTCTTTTTCTTCTAGGTAATTTGTGTACTAGGGATCAAGAAGAATCTCAAAGAAAAGTGCTCAATGTTTAAGTGTTAGCTAATTAAAGAGGCAGCTAGGTGGCTCAGTAGACAGAGTGCTGGGCTTGGAATCTAGAAGACCTGAGTTCAAATTTGGCCTCAGACATTTACTAACTGCGTGGTCATGGGCAAGTCACTTAACCTCTGTTTGTCTTAATCCACTGAAGAAGGAAATGGCAAACCACTCCAGTATGCTTGCCAAGAAAACCTCATGGAGGGCAGCAAGGTGGCACAGTGAGTAGAACACCATCCCTGGAGTCAAGAGGACCTGAGTTCAAATCTAGCCTCAGATACTTGACACCTAGTAGCCATGTGACCGTGGGCAAGTCACTTAACCCCAATTGCCCAGCCTTTCCCTCTCCAAAAGGCAAAAAAACCCCAAACCCCTCATGGACAACAGGGTCACAAAGATTTGGATACAATTGAACAACAACAATGGAAGAGGCAACATAGTACAGCAGATAAAATGTTAGCCTTGGAGTTGAATTCTGCCTCAGATAGTTCAAGTCACTTATCCTCTCAGGGCCTAAGTTTCCTCATGTGTAAAACATGACGGTTGGAATCAATGGTCTCTAAGATTCCATCTTGTTTTAAATCTATGCTCCTATGTACTGATCTGGGGTATGGGAAGAATTTGTGAAAAGAGAAAAGTCAGAAATGATCTTTGTATCTGGGATTTTTACTGACATATTAAAAAGTTGGGAGCAAGTCTGTGATTTATCAATTGATTGAAGAAAATAGAATTTATATAGGGATTTATGCCTTTGCAAAGTACTTTACAAATATTTCATTTTATCTTCACAACAAATCTGGGAGGTAGGTGCTTTTATTATACCCATTTTACAGATGAGGAACTGAGGCAGACAGAGGCTAAGTGACTTGCCCAGGGTCACACAGAGAATAAATGTCTGAGACTGGTTTTGCACTCATGTCTTTATTTTCAAAAAGAGGAAGAATGGAATCTTTGCAAAATAAATTATCAAAGGGATGGTCAGTGAATGTCTATATCAGCAAGCACCCTAGCACACCTAGGATGGCCTGAGAGTACAGGTTCTTTTGATCTGCTTTTCTAAAGGAAAGACAGCTTTCAAGGGGTTAACATCTTACTTTAATGAACAGACAGATAAGTAGAAAGAAGTGAGTATCCAAGAAAGAATCCAATGGACTGGGCTCCAACTGTCTAAATAGAATAATAAAATCACCTACATACACCACTGGATAGGGAGAGCACCAACATCTGAGTAGTTGGGGTGGGGGCTGTGGGGGAGCTCTTAACAGACAGCTACTCAGAGTCCTGTCCAGGGAATCAAAGGGTCCTCCTCATGAGTGGGCTCCTTAAGAAAATACCAGCCTCCCAGTATATATAGTTTTCAACTAACAGACTCAGAGACAGAAGGCACCACAACCCTTGTGACTCAATGCCTAATTAGCTTAGTACCAAAAGGTGTGAAAGCCTTCCTGCAAGAAAGCCTCCCCTAAGCAGGCTCCTCCTTAGACAAGTTCCTCCCCCAATGGACTCTATGGGACTCAGGATGTATCACAGTTATGATTATAGCCAGACATCCGTGACTGAAAGTCCTGCGTACCTTTAGACCTGGGAACACAGTTTAGTTCCTATTCTGAAGTTCCAAGGGAAAAGGGGACATGTGTGGTCACATAGGCCTATTAATGTACAGGGAAGATCTTCCTATTCCATTAACATTACAATGTCATACAGGCAGCAAGAAGCAGAATAGGGATTAGAACCCAGTTTTTCTGACTTTACATCCAGTGCTTGGAAACACATTTGATAGTCACTCATATTATCTTTGTGACCAAGATAAAGAGATGTGGGCTATATAACAACACAGATCCAGTAGCTATCATGCTGCTGTCTTCAATGATGGTATATCTTTGCTCAGCCTGGTCAAAAACTCATTTCATTTATGAGGTTATGAGAGCATAGCAAGTGAATGCTTGGACGCTGAGCAGTTGCTGTGAGTGAGGAGAAGAGGATCTTTGCCTCTGGGAGCAAGCTGCATGGATGCTGAGCAGTTGCCATGAGTGAGGAGAGGAGGATCTTTGCCTGAGATAGCCTGTCCTGTTTTGAAGGCTTGAGAATGTGGGTGTTTACTACATTCACTACATGTGCCAACTTCATAACTACTGTGTTGGCTTTGACTTTCTGGTTTTGGGACTTAGTTTTTTGGTATTTAAATAAATGTTCTAGCTATATTTCCCTTGTAGAGAGCCTGTTATATTTTGTGATTAATAACCATATCAGCATACTTATAGTTACTGTAGGCATTGTGAATACTGCATTGTTGTCATGCTGCTGCCTTCAATGCTAGTGTATCTTTGCTCAGCCTGGTCAAAAACTCATTTCATTTATGAGGTTATGAGAGCACAGCAAATGAATGGCAGGTAAGATTCCAAGAAGCTTGCAGCTGTGGTTCAGGGTTCTCCCTCTCGCTTTGCTTTCATGGAAGTGTAACATATGGTCCTGCCATGCTGTACATCTGAGAAAGCATTCCTTTCTTTCCTCAGGGGAAGGGGTCATTTTCTTGGGCCATGTTTGGAATCCGTATACTGCTTGGGAGCCAGGACATGAATCATATTTAAAAGGAATCTTGAAGATCTGGCCTTGAAGGTCCATACCTTTTTTTTTTCATGAATTAATGATTTCTTCCATTACTAGAGAAAATTGTCCAGTGGCAGTCATTTTCATGACAGACAGACTACTTGAGTTTCTGTGATTAATAACAGTAAGAACGTGAACATAAGAACAACAAAAAATTCCAGAGTCTCAGAATTAAACACTAATCTTTCCCAGGCCACGTCTGAAAATGTTTTTTCTTGGGACTTGATTGGCTTTGTCAAAGAGTCAAGAGGTAGATTTTGTAAGTCAAGTCACTGAGTGAGGTTTACTGAACCTCCAAGGTTCTTTGATATATATATGAATTAGAAACTGTTTTGTAATTGGAGAATGTCCACATCTGTTGACATTCATGACTAGTCAATGTACATAAAGATTACACCAAAACTGATGAAAAAGGAATTGCCACCAATGTTTCCCTCGCAATGCACCAAAGACAAGAAATCATTCTTCCCAGTCTCCCTGTGTCTGACTTATAAATAGGGGTGAAGTCCTTGAGTATAAAAAGGAGTTGTGACAATAATTTTTTATTCTGTCCTTTTGCTTTTTGCAGGGATGTGTGTGTGTGTGTGTGTTTTGAATCAGTTGTGAGTAGGGTTTCCAGATCTGTTACCACGCCAGATGCAAAAGTGTCTGGATGGGCTCCAGGCTCTGTCTCTTGAATCTCTGTAGGCTAAACCTCTCCTAAATCTTGGAAAGCACTGTAGAATGTGCAGTGGCAAAATCAGTATGGAAATCTAGCTGTCTGAAAAGTGTATACAGCCTGAGTGTGTGCAGTTTAGGGAATTCTCTGCAAGAATGAAGCTTGTGTATCTCTGACATTTGAACTTAAAAGATCAGTGTGAAGAGAACACCTAAATAGTTTCACTAAGGTCAAGTTGCTGGGGGAAATTTCTATTCCAGAAGAATGAAATAACTGGTGGATGTGATCTCCAAGCTGTCGCTGATTTCTGAAAAATCGTGAGGACCAAGAAAGGTGGTGTAGGACTGGAGACAGGCAAATGTCCTAACTTCAAAAGGGGAAGGATATTTGTTCAGCTTTATGTCCGTGAGCTTGACTCCGATTCTTGGAAAATTTCTGTTGTGTAGAATAACTGATATAACTTTGGAGGACACCCAAGTTAGTGGGTATAACCTGGATGAAGATCCAGCAAAGAAGATGGACAAGTCTGGTAGGATAGTCAAGAGAGCAGAGTCATCAGCTTTGATAAACTGGACTCTTCTTAGCAATGCACAGTTATAAGACAACTCTACAAGTCCCAGGATTGAAGGAGATATCTACATTTGGAGAAAGATCTAGAAAGAACAGAGTATGAATGGAGACTGAAGCAATCTACATGCTATCGTTCTTTTCCATGTTTGGTTTTATTTCTTCTTTCCCATTGTTCATTCCATTGGTTACAACCCTTCTACACAACCAGACTAATGTCCAGTGTGAAAGTATTTGCAGATCCTATACTTGATTGCATGCCACATGGGGGGGGCGGAGAGGGAGGGGAGAAAATTTGAAACTCAAGGGATTGTGGAACTGAATTTTGTAAACTAAAAGCAAATAAATCAATTAAAAATTAAAAAAAAGAGAGAGCAGTCATGAAAACTCAGAGAGAAGACTGTTTCAAGGAAAAGAGTATGACTGACAATGCAGAAGGATCCAGAGAGGTCAAGAATGATGAGGAGTTGAGAAAAGGACATTAGATTTGGTAATTAAGAGATCACAAGTCATTTTCAAGAGAATAATTTTGCTTGAATGAGATGAGAAGACAAGACTGTACAGAGTTAAGAAGAGTGCGAGGATAGGAAATAGAGGCACTAGTTGTAGATGGCCTTCAAAGAATTTAGCCATGAAAGGGAGGAGATGGACAGATCAAATGAATATTTTCTGAGGATGGGGGAGAAAAGAATGTGCCTGTAGACAGCAGGGAACCAGACAGTAGATGGAGATTAAAGATTAGTCAGAGAGTAGACATGATGGGAGGGCAATGTGCTGGAGAATATGGAATGGAATAGGATCACTAGTGCATCTTATCCTGGTGAAGAGAAGGGCCACCTTTTCATCTGAGACAGGAGTAAAGGAGGAGATAGTAGGGGGAGGTAGATGAGTGATATGAGATATAGAGGTGATGAGGTAGCTTTCAGTGAGAAGCTTCAATGCTTTCAGTGAAATATAAGGCAAAGTTCTCAAGTGAGAAAGTGGGAAGAGGTGGATCTATGGGAGGTTTGAGGAGGAATAAAAAGATTTGGACAAACCAATATGGTGAGTGGGATAGTGAATCAATTAGGGAGGTATCAAAGGATTGCTTTGTTGAAGTGAGGGCCAGTTCCCCACCCTTGGAGATGGTTTTTAGTATGTAGAAAGGGAAGCAGAGCTCACCAAAAGATAGCATAGTTTATCCCAAAAATGTCATGCTTAGCTATTCTCAGCCACACCATTGTAATCCAAGACATTTTCAAAGGATTCATGATGAAAAATTCTATCCACCTTCAGAGGAAGAACTGATGGAGTCTGAATACAGATAAAAACATACTATTTTTCACTTTCTATATTTTTTTGGGTATTTTTTTCTTTGGGTCTGTGTCTTCTTTCACAATATGACCAACACAATAATAAGTTTTACGTGATTGAATGTGTATAACCTGTATCAAACTGCTTACTGTCTCAGGGGGGTGAGGGCAGAGGTGAAGCAGGGAGACAGAAAATTTCAAACTCAAAATTTAAAAAAATGAATGTTAAAAATTGTCTTTACATGTAACAGGGAAAAAGAAAGAACAGGTCATGACACTACACATGCATAACCCTTATCAAATTGCTTGCCTTCTCAGTGAGAGGTAAGGGAGAGAATTTGGACTTCATATGGATTAGGGGGCCAACAAACTACAGACCACAGACGGCTCATCATCTGTTCTTGTATGTCCCATGAATTAAACCTAGGGAAGGCAGCAGGCCAGATTTGGCTCCTAGGACTTAGTTTGCCAACCTCTAGTATAGAGGTTGGGGGCCTAAAGCTAAGCTTGACAATTCAGAGGTATGCTACAAAAGGACTACCTATGTAAGGAGAAAAATGACTTCAAGGGCCAGCAGTACAGTGCTTCACTATTATTGTACTCTAAATATTTTTCCATCCTTTCCACAAATTTGTGTTTGTGGAAGTGTGCCCTAAGGTTTTTTTCAGGGATGGGGAGTATTTTATAGATACTATTCCAACTATGTCATAGTTAATAAGTAGCTAATAAATGCCTTTACTTGAAAAAAAGAGGTCATAAGAGACTAACTGTATTTAATATTTTGATATGGTTACTAGACTACTAGAAGAGAGGCATGATGTCAGAGGCCATCTAGTCCAAATACTTCTTGCTATAGATGAGGAAACTGAGGTTTAGGGAGGTTTGATGTCTTGCCCAAGGTCCCTAGCTGTTATCATCAGAGGCAGGATTTGAACGTAGGTCCTTTTGACCCTGGAGCCAATGTCCTATATAAGACACATGTTAGGTACATGGATTTAAGTTAAGTCATTTGACAAAGTTTTTCATAATACCCTTGTAGACCAAAAGGTCAGATTTGTGCTGGATAATAATATTGTTAAATAAATTTGGAACTTGTTGAGTGACCAGACCCAAAAGAACAGTGATTAATGGGAAAATGTCAACATGGAGAGGAGAAGGGGGCGGGGAAAGAGAAACGGGAGAGGGGGAAGGAGAAAGAGAAAGAGAGAAGAGAGAGAGAGAGAGAGAAAGAGAGAGAGAGAGAGAGAGAGAGAGACAAACACAAAGATAAAGGAATTATTGAGCCCTTTCCCCATGCCAGGCACTGTGCTAAATGCTGGGGGTTAGTGAATAGTTCCAGAAAACTATCCTGGCCCCTGTTACATTCAACACATTTTGTCAATAACTAGGAAGTGAATATATGCTTGTCAGATCTAGAGATGACATAAAGCCGAGAGGGATGTTGTTGGTAGGGACACAGAGCAGAGTCATGATCCAAAAATAGGCAGGATCCCATAAGATGGCATTTAATATAGGGATAATGTGAAGTACAACACTCTAGTTATTTTTTAAAGTACAGGATATACACAATATACTATAAATGTGTATACAGAAAAATGCACATCGCCTCTAGGCATCATATGCTATACAATGGAAACAGCCAGTTTCTAGAGAAACTAGTCTGTGACTTTAGTTTTTGACTTGCTAGAACCTCGGACCATCATGACCTGCACAGGTATGACCTACTGATCTGTGGTTTCTTGAGATTCACATCAAATATCCTGGAAGCTGTTCTAAAATGAGAGCTGATTCCAGTTACTTATCTTTATGCAGACCTAAAAGGGATTATCTTTCATGTGATTACGTGACCTTCGCTCGATGGAATAAAGGAATGTGTGCATTTGTGTGTGTGTGTGCACATGTGGACGCACACACACACAAGCACAAACTTGGTCAAATCCGACTGAGATGAACGAATTTGCTTTGTCGTAGCACAAAGCAGGTTTCAGACTGCTGTCTCAGAAGTTGGGTGCTTTCTCTTAAAGTTCCCAAACTATGATGATTTCATATAAAGTTTTAAAACACAGAAATGTTGTTAATTATAAGAAATGGTTGGATCCAAGATTATCCCTGCTCCCCAGGAACTACGGAATCCTTGAGGGATGAAAGTATTAAGCTATCAGAAAATAATAAAAATGTCCAGTGCCTCACTATTTTAGAATCCATTCCTCCTCAGAGAACTAATCTACTGTCTCTTGCCTAAGGCCATACTATGACCTAAACACTTACTGCATTCTTTCCTTCAAAACCTTCCAAGAAAATCTGATTCCATAGGCTTTACTGCATGGCATGGTATGGAATGGTATTACTGATTTAACTACAAAAAGAAAATAATCTTAACACAGATTGGCCATTTAAAAGCAGATTAAAGGCAATGTAGCATTTTAGTGCTTGCTGGCATCTTAAGTTCAACAGGCCAAAAACTTAATTTTATTTTCCCCAAACTTGCTCTTCCTCCAATGTCTCTATTTTTGCTGAAGGCAACACTGTTCTCACCATTGCCCAGGCTTATAACCTAGTAATTCCCGTTGACGTTGCTGCTCCACTTGTTTCTAGATTCCATTGATTATACCTCCCTAAGCTCTCATCCACCCCATATTCTTCATTCTCACTGCAATCACCATAATTCAAATCCTCATCTCTTCTCATCTAGGCTGCTATAAGAGACTCCTAACTGGCCTTCCTATTTCCAACCTATTTCTTCTCTAATCCATTCTACACACTATTGTCCTAATAATCTTTCCTTTTTTTTCTTTTTAAATGCATCTTTGATGCTCTTACATATATAAAAATACTACTAATACCTCTTCATGATTTCCTTCCCCACAAATAGAAACCTCCCTTGAAACAACACAGATAAGCAAAACAGATCAACACACTGGCCAAACGTATGTCTCATTCTGCATTTATAGTCCTCTATTTCTCTGCAGAGAGGTGAGCAGCACGCTTTATTACCACTCATCTAAAGTAACAACTAGTCATTGCCTTGATTGTAGATCTGAAGTCTGTCGATGTTCTCTCCCTTTACATCACTGTGGACATCACACAAATTCTTCTCTTCATTCTGGCTGTTTTATTCTGTGTCTGTTCACACCAATTTTTGCAGAATTCTCTGAATCCTTCATTCTAATAATGTTTTTAACATGCTTCTATGATAATGTCTGGAGAAGATTTTATCATCTCTGTCTGATGAAGCCTTTTCCTTCTTCAGGGCTCAACTCAGATGCCATCTTAAGAAAAGCTTCTTTCTCACATCTCATGTCCTTCTCACATTTCTCTTAGGACCTTGCCTGGACCTCTCATTTGCACTTATCTTGTTCTGCCTCACGTCCTAATGATCTGTAGGTATTCCCATCCTCCCTTAGACTGTCAACTCCTTGTGAAAGCCTAATCTGTATCTTTTCTTTATTTGGATCTTATACACAGTTGATTTTTAATAAATGTTTGTTAATTTGAACTGAATATAATAAAGAGAGCCCAATGAGCATCATGAAGGTTAGTTCTCAGTTTGAGAAAAAATCTATTTTTAATTTCACATCTTGGTGTCTCTAAATATTTTGTGCCCATGAACTTACTGACCCCCATAACATCCACATATCAAATTAAGGACATTAAGTGCTTTGCCAAAGGACATGAAAGAAGGCAGAAACAGAATCAAGAAAAACATCTTGGTCTCCACACTTTCACTTGCAGAAGCATGAATAGTTTAGTATATTTTGACTAAAAGCAGATGCATCCTAAATCTCATTTCCATTGTTGATTTATGAAGTTTTCATCTGAAGTTTTCAAACAGTATAAAAAAAGTATTCTGATGATAACGATGTGCCTGACCTGCCCAGCAATGAGAGCCTTGCCTAAATCTCAATCTGCCCAGTAACAGGGGGCTTCATCTGTTGACAAGAAAACCTTGTCATTTTCTGCATATGTCACTGAACCCTATGGTTTGTGCCCATATGTTTGTATGTTGCAAGTTAAGTTCCCTGCTTTGTGACCACATCCCTGAGCTATTTTGTAAAGTACCCAACGCACCTGCATCTCCTTTCCTGCCTCCCCTAACACACCTGTTTCCCCTTTCCTGACATCCTTCCTCATGATTAACTGCCCACATAGGAGCAAACCCCCTACTCCTAGCTGAGTGCCCAAAACTTGGGAATAAAAGCAAGCCCCGTCTTATCTCAAACTGCTAGTGCTCCTAAGGACTAGCCCACCACTTCTGTGACAATAAATCTCTCTTGTCTAGAAGAACATCTGCCCTCTGAATTCTTTCCGGACAACTTGACTTCCAAACATCATCCTCCTCTTCAATAGCTTCTATGTGATCCTTTATACTTACATACGGATATGTTTTCTCTCCCCAATTTATTATCTTTGTATCCCCAGAGTTTAGCACAGTGCCTAGCATAAAGTAATTGGTCCTTAGTAAATGCTTTTTTTTGTTGACTGAACAGACTCACTTGTAAGAAGCAGGCTAGCTGGAGGTATGTGAATAGGTCTACATGTGTATCAATTTCAGAAGAAATTTTATAGTCATTTCTAAAACTTGGAAGAAGGCATTTTGTGAACATTGAAAACTACTTGCTTATCAGAGCTTTATGACATATTTAGATGGGGTAAAGAAAAGAACTGGGAACATCAATTTAGTGTTCTCCTCTCTACCCTACACACACTCCTTGCCAAAACCCCAGTGGGAGAGAAAGGAAAAGGTTCAGGGGATTCAGAGCTCCCCAGGAAAGGTGAAGAGAGGGGAACAAAAAGAAGAGGGATGAGAAGAGGCATCAGCAGCATGTTATAGTAGAATGAGCCCTGAGTGGGTTGGGAGTAAAAGGATATGGGTTTGATTCCTAACTCTGTTAAGTATTAGCTATGTGACCTTGGACTAGTCACTGCCTCTCTGAGTCTTGGTTTTCATCTGTAAGATATGGGGTTGAACTGGATGGATTCTAAGGTCCTTTCTAGCTTTACATCATAACCTTCTCTGGGCCTCAGTTTCTTCTTCTGTAAGATGAGGGAGCTGGATGCTGTCTTAGAGCCTGTCGGTCTTAAAAGTTTATGAGCTATAACATCTACAAAACAAACTCAGGACATTTAATGCTTTGCCCTAAAAAAAAGTGGGAGGGGCTCCCTGGAGTGGTTGGTTTGTCCTTGATCAAAATTTGGAGAGCAGAATATCAAAAGGCAGGACCTGGTGGCTGCTCCTATTGCCTTAGCCCTTTGAATTGAGCTTAAGTCCTTGCCAGGTTCAAATGCCCTTTAATGTTCAAAAATATGACTTTTCTGATGCAAGAAGGGAAAAAAGGAAACCTCAGAAAAGGCTCACACTGTACTTTACATCAGAGAGCTTTTACGAAATGTCTTTGGGGGCTGGGAGACTAAAATACTCAGAAATAAAACCAGAAATGTCATGATAACTACAATCATGATAACAGGGGACGATGCCATTAAGACCATCATCATATTTGGCAAGTACTTTTCAGGAGAAGCTCAAGCAGTTTGAGGGAATTGTTCAATTTGTTCCCTATGCCCAGCGGGGTGGAGAGGACAAGGATAGTGGAAGAGACTATTCATTTCATTTGGCAGATCAGAAACTGCAGCCCAGAGAAGTACATAATAACATAAGCCAAGTTAAAATTCCCTCCACTTCAAAGCCACCCCCCACAGGCTTTCTGACATTTTGCTGCATTCCAGGTACAGCTGTTTCCTTTCATCCTAAGATTCTTCCAAACCAGTAAATCACATCTTCCCATAATGGCTACTCGCTCATGAATCCTACTAAAGCAATACTTTTCCCTTCCACTCAACAAATTTAGAGTTCATAACAGTAACCTAAACATTTCTTTTGTTTTCTAAAGCAAGCAGAAAAACAAAACACTTACCTCCATCCGCATTGGAAAAGCTCTGTGGAAACAAAAGTAGGACAAAGCATTACATTTTTGGAGAACATCAGGGCTTTTCATTTAATCCTTACTTCTCTTAGATTCACTATATGCCCCAGATGCAGAATTTTAATGGGAGCTAGCACTCGACAGATGTTATCCCCTAGGAAGTTTATTAGTGATTGAGGCTGGGTTTCCTTCTTTTGCCTGGGCTAGAAGTGTAGTGGCCACTCATGGGCTGATCCCAACACAGATCAGCAGGTCAAAGCTTATATTTCATGCTCATGATTTCTGCTCATATTTCTGACCTGGGTCATTCACTCCTCCCTAGGCAGTCTGGCATCTCTCTGCTCTTTGGGGGTCATTAGACTGGTGCCAGACTCAGAGTTGTCCTCTGGTTGCTATTAGCCCTACAGCAGCTTAGAACTTCCTAACTCAAGTAATCCAGCACCAAGCTTGCCAGAGAGCAGGGATTACATTCATATACTTCCACACTCAGCAAGACAGGGTGATGTCTTACAGTATCACGGTCAAGGTAGGATTCTGTCTGAAAGACAAAAGCTTAATAAAAAAGGTGCTGATACAGCTTGGAAGGGAGTACCTGTAATGGTTTCAAACCCGCCTACGACTACTTCCTCTCATTTAATTTTTAGTTACGGTCAATGAGCAACACTATATGAAGACACAGTGTATAGGAACAATTCAGCATTATAATCAAATAACACAAGAAGTCCATTTGACATACATTTGCATGGGCTTACAAAACAGGCATCGTTCTTCACGCAAATGAGGTACAAAACAAGAATTTTACATAAAAATCTGCATTACTGTTACATTTTGAAAATCAATGGTTTGAAACCCCAGGACTGGAGACAGCAGACCCTGTTCACTTTTTCTAGCAGGGAGTTCCCATGACTTGGACGGTTTGAAAGCCAAGCACAAAAAAGCATTACTTTACTTCCCCTTCACCCAGGGCCTTCGCTAAAGGTGAAATGAGTGGAGCACTGTCATTTAAGGAAAAGACCCCCAGCAACCTAATGAGAGATAAATTTGGATTGACAAAGAAATTTACTTACGGGGAAAGGGAAAGGTCGGGTGGGAGGCTTGTAAAAATAAAAATCTAATTTAAAGCTTTAAAAAGAATATTCATTTATGACTTACTGCAGGATTATTTAATGACTTTGCCTTAGTAGAAGAGAAGTAGAGGTTTTATTGGGAATGTGAAGGGGAATAACAAGGGATAATTTAGGGCATTTTTTCTTGGTCATTTAAGGGAGGGCAGGCCTGGGTGGGAGGCTTTGGACAATAAGAAAGTATAGGGGTGCTGAATTTATGGGGTCAGAGTGGATAAAAGGTCAAAGACAAACTTGGGTCACCTTACAGTTTTTCCAGATGGCCTGCTCCCCTGGCCTCCTTCAAATGGAGCTGTGGTTTAACTCTCTGGCATCATCCTTCGGCTGTTAAGAAAAGGGGGTTGGACCTAATAATCACTGAAGTCCCTATAGTTCTAACTCTGGAGATCCTTGATGAACACAGATTTTTGAGTTCAAGTAAATGTTGCTAATTACCTAAAATACTGACATATTTATTAAATCTGGCCAAGCAAGACTGCTACTTTAAATTATTTTATTAACAGCAAATAGTACAACTGAATTTTAAAAAAACAACAGCCTATGTAATTCAGACTTTTCACTACTGTAGATTGGACTTCTCTTCAAACGTTCATAATGGGTGAGGTTTTACTATATTTCTTTATTTTAATAATAAAATTATTATAATTATATATATGTTATAATTATAATAATTATAATAATAAAATTATACTGAAGGATAACTACTATTTGGGTCTTTTTGGAGGGGATGCATGGCTGGACTAATGGCCTCCGAGGTTCATTATTCGAGGTTCCATGACTTCACAATTCTTTTCGGATGGAAACATTCTTATAAATTATATTTTCTTCACCTTCTGAAAGTCCTTGAAAGACTTCTCTGTTTCCTTTAGTTTCTCTAGGATGATTTGCTCTTTGGCAGATATCTGGGACTCTTCACTTTCTAGTGTCTGTATTTCCTGCTCCAGCCTAGAAAACACACAAAGGTCAGGTTACTCCGTCATCCTGTTATATATCAAAGAGAACAACTTTTACTTGCGGGGTGAACAGTAGCTTTCTTGATTTATCAATCTTACCTTTCAGTGAATTATCAGGCTAACCATTATTACTAGCATTTAAATGACATTTCAAACTTGAAAAATGCTTTACATAGATTCCATTTGATCCTTACAACAACAATTTTCCCTGTTTTTCAAGTGAGCAAACCGAGGACAAAAGAGGTTAAGCAACCGGCCCAACTAATAAATCACAGAGCTAATAAGTATCTGAGGCAGCATTTTAACTCGTTTTCCCGACTCTATCTACAGATCTTTCAACGATGCTATCTAACTGCTTTATCCAGACACATTATCCTTTAGTAAAGTCCTATTCATGTTTCACTGCAGCTGGAGTGAGACACTGGTTCTTTTCATTAACCTTTTAATTTTTCAATTTATTTATTTATTCATTTTTAGTTTTCAACATTCACTTTTATAAGATTTTGAATTCTAAACTTTTCCTCCTCCCTTCCCTCTGCCCTTCCCAAGACAGCATGCAATCTGATATAGGCTATCCATGTATAATTATATTAAACATATTTCCACATTATTTCATTATGAAAGAAGAATTAGAACAAAAAGAATTAGAACAAAAAACCAGGAGAAAGAAAAAATGAAGAAGAGGAAATAGTATGCCTCCAACCTCATTCAGACTCCATAGGTCTTTCTCTGGATGTGGATAACATTTTCCATCATGAGAGACATTGGTTCTTTTTTGTTTTGGGGGGAGGGCAGGAAAAGTGGGGTTAAGTGACTTGCCCAAGATCACATGACTAGTATTAAGTTTCTGAAGCTGGATTTGAACTCGGGTCCTCCTGACTCCAGGACTAGTGCTCTATTCACTGAGCCACCTAGCCACCCCAAGACATTGGTTCTTAAAGACTCTGAGAGCAGAACATGAGCTCCAACAGGTCCTATCAAACGGGAAAGGTTGTGAGTATGGACCCGGTGATGGGCTGTGGGGCTATCATCCAAGTACCACTGTAAAAGTCTGAAGAAGCTCCTCCCCAGTTGCAGAGGAAAACATGTTTTGGCCATAACAACTCAGGAACAACAACATACTATGGTATAGTGATTTGTACTGGCAGAAATGGGGTACACTGAGTCCAGATTACGAATGTCTGAATTACAAGTTAAAATAATAGTTGGGGGGAAAAAAGTCAGATGTCTCAACATGTTGCAGTGCCCAATGGTGTTCCCTCTCCCTGGTGTGTCCTCAAGCTATGCTGGTCTAATCTGTACCATCCTTCAAGGTGGCACAGAGGAATAAAGATAGGCCAGTACTTGGAGCTGGAAGACCCGGTTTCAAGTCTCTGCCATTTATTAGTGATAGTGACTTGGGCAAGTCATATGATATTTCCAAGTTTTTCTTTCTTAACAAAATGAGGTTAATAATACCTGTGCTTCCTAACTCATAAGAGTAGAAGGAACTCTGTTGAAAGAACTTTGTAAACTGTGAAGCTGAGTTATTATGACTGGAGCCCAGGTTAAATGCCACCTCCTTATGAAGTCTTCCCTGATCTTCCTAACTAGAAATAATCTCCCCAAGTTCAGAAGGAACCTTATGCCTTTTTATTTTCAGGTTCACATTCTAATTTTTTTAAACATATATGTCTTAGCAACCAATCCCTCCATCAACAAGCATTTATGAATGGTTTACTACATGCCAGAGGCACCTTGGTAGAATGGAAAGAGAGCTGGTCTTGGAACTAAGAAGAGCTGGGTTCAAGTCCTGCCTCTGACACATATTTTCCCTGTGACCTTAACCAAGTCAATTAACCTCTCAGTGCACTCTCTAAGACTGTAACAGAAGGCTGTGGCCTGCATTGGTAGAAGTTTCCTTATCTGAAAATCCCCTGTGTCAATGAAATCACTGGTCCAAACCTTGTCTGTATCCCTAACCGTACCAGGAACTATGCTAAAAAGTGAGATAACATTTGTAAAGCATTTTGTAAGCCTTAAAGTTCTAGATAAATGCTAGTTATCATTATCATCATCACTATTGTTATTATTATTACTAATTTATTTCAAATCTGGCCTCAGAAATTTACTAACTGTGTGACCCTGGGCAAGTCACTTAATCTCTGTTTGCCTTGATCCTCTGGAGAAAGAAATGGCAAAGCACTCCAGTCTCTTTGCCAAGAAAACCCCAGATTGGGTCACGAAAAGTTGGACATGACTGAACAACAACGGTACTACCTAGGTATAATAATAGGAGGTACAGTAGAAAGCTGGACCTGGAGCCAGGAAAAGCTGAGTTCAAACCTGGCCTCCTCAGGCATTTATTAACTGTGAGATCCTGAGCAAGTCACTTAACTTGTGAAACTACCTTAGTTTCTTCAACTGTTAAATGGGGGGATAAGAACAGTACTTAACCTCTCAGGGTTGTTGTGAGGATAAAATGAAATATCTGTAAAGTGCTTAACACCCTGTCCATCACATGGTAGGTGATTAATAAGTGCTTGTTTCCTTTCTTCTTTCCTTTCATTGTTTTTAAAGAAAACTTTAGAAACTCAGAATTAGATCTCAGCCTGATAAGCCCAGGAAAGTGTTTTGGAAACCCTCACTATCCTTCCTCAGTTTTTTCCTGGTTCAACATGTCTCTCTCATCTCTAAAGCACAGTTAAGGTTCTGGAGATTTGGGTCAGTGATAGTGAGAAACTGAGAAGAAAGAGAGAAGAGGAAGGCAAAGAAACAAAAACCTTCAAGATAACTGTAATAAAAACTTTTTCCAAAAAATGGAGTGGAGATAAAGTGCAGAGTTTATGTAGGGACAAATACCTTATATTTATTGATTTTTTAAAATTAATTAATTTATAAATACCTTATATTTAAATGGCATCATCATGTCAATGAACCTATGAAACCTGGATCCTGGACCAAATCTTGGTGGAACACATTGGATTAGATGAGGGTTAACTTTTTGTATGTCATGAAACTTTTTGGTAATCTGGTAAAGAACTATCTAATCCTTCTCCACAAAGAATGTTTAAAAATAATTGAATAAAACACTAAATTTCAATTGGAGGTTAATGAAAATAAAGGTATGCTTTTTTCCATCCAAGGTCAAGAATCTGCTAAAATCTATCCTTGGAAAGGTCCACAGACTCTCTAGGTTAAAAACTCCTGGATTAGATGACTAATTCCATGAGGCCTGGGTTCCAGGGTTGAACAGCTGCCCTCAAAACAAGTGGTCCTGGGGTGGACAAGTTCTCCCAAGAAGAAGGGAAATGTCACTGCTTTTGATTTTCCTGACCAAAATCCCACATTCCAAAGATCAAGAGCAAAGGATAATCACAATAAGCCTTGAGAAGCTAAAAAGACATTTTCAGTGCTAAAAATAAAGGATCAGAAGGATAAGCAATTTATACCAAAGGTTAATTCAATCTCTGGGATGATGTGACAAGTATGCATAAGAGCCTAACACTAGCGTGTTTAATTTCTCCAGAGCTGAAAGAAAAATAGAAAAGGCTATTGGGGGAAAAGTAAAATACTGTAAGTCTATGGACTTAAATCACTGGCCAAAGTTCATAGGCAAAGCCAAATGGTCTTTAAAATCCCTACCAAGCCTCAATAACCCAACCTAAAAATGACCCAATCCTCTCATTTACAGATGAAAGGATGAGTGAAGCATTTATTAGGTGCTTACGATGGACAACTGTGCTGAGTGCTGGGATACGAAGAGAAAAGTCAGTCAGTCACTGTGCTCAATTGTAATAGGGAAAAAGCGGACAGTGTTTTTCTCACAATAATCCTGTCAGAGCAAGTACTGTTAATATTCATTAATAATATGCAAGTATTATTTTACAGATACAAAGACTGAGCTTTGAGAGATTAAGATGGTTATATAGCTAATCAATGTCTTAGATCACATGTAAACTCAGGTCTTCTGACTCAGTCTCTGTCCTATGCCACAAATTTGCTGAATTGGTCTGTTATGAAAAAAACCTGACTTTTTGTTTTATCCTAGGGCTAAATAAGAATTGTGGGGAGGCCAGAGTTCTACTGATAGGCATTCTGATTGTGTGGGTGTCCTGGAAGTGAGGTGGCCCAATGGATAAAGTACTGACCCTGGAATCAGGGAACACCTAAGTTTGGATCCTTGGACTTGGGTATCCTTACTTATTAAATGCCTTAGATACTTTCCAGCTAGGTGACCTGGGGCAAGTCACTTAATGTCTCTGGGCTTCTGTTTCTTCATCTATAGGATGAGGGGGCTGATTTGGTTTCTCAGGTCCTTTCCTATGCAATTAGCAAACAAGCAATTTTGCTACCATTCTGAACCAATTTTAATTCTTCCTCATTACAACTATATATTATGGCCTCTCTTCTCCTCATTCTCTTTTTCAACTTTAAAACATCTATCATTCTTCTTTCTTATCTGTCACACCACTAGAAAACCATTAAAGAAGCTAAAGAATTGGAAAAAAAAGGAAGCCTCTGAAGTGACTGTCTTGATATCTTGACTTGCCACCAAATATGAGGAACACTACAGTAAACATCAAGGATCCAGCAGAAAGAGATGATTTTAGGGATGTATTTCATTGCCTTTTCACCAAGTACAAAAAATAAAAATCATTGTGGGTCAGTTGTTTATACTTAAGACATGTGCTATCATACAGACAGGTTTCACAACAATGCCCTCTGACAGCATTCCAGTTCCAAGATGCTGGGGTAGTTATGGAGTGTTCTAGCCCAGGAGATATGTGGTAAAATCCCACCCTAGCCCCGGGTTCTTTAGGGCAGCTATGGTCCCAGATGGTGGGTCCCACCCAGCTAAAAAGGCTTTGAGCATAGGCTGGTGAAATGTTTCTTTTCTCAGAAACCATCCTCACTAAGTTTGGATTCATAAACAAGTTGGCCAAATTTTTTATCCAGAGAAATTAATGAAGTCAGAAAGTGTTCTAACCTGCCCTAGGAAATGGATTAGTGGATGATTCCACCGGCTGCCAGAACGACAGTCAAGCACTCAGGCTTTCAGTTTTACTTTTCTGCTTAAGTTTCTGTTTCCCAGGAATTATTTCCTATCAGTTCATGTGGTTCCCCCTTCCAGGGTTAAGAATAGTTACTGGAAGTTTCTTCCAATTCCCCATTTTACCCTGGGGTACCTTTTTTCAAGAGATATGACAAAAATCACGAAGGACTTTTCCATCTAGGTTTCTTTTGGGGAACAAAGACCCTTTGGTTATGGGGCGAGGAGGGTCAGTTGACTCAGTGCTGAAACAATATCCTGCATTTTTTTTGTTAGAAGCCTCTCATTTGTGGGACCTATATCACATTGTAAACAGCAGGAAGTTAGGGCTCCCAACCAGCTTTTTTAATTGGGGCTGCCACTTTAGGGCTAGAGGGAATGGATCATGGAACTGCTAATTTCCACATATACTTTAATAAACATCACTAACTTTGTAACTCTCTCTATTGTTCCCTATGGCCTCAAGGAAAAAATATGAAATCCTTATCCTGTTATATATTATATAATATAATTATTATATAATCTGTAATATTATACTATACATACATATATATTCCATATATAGCTCCTGCCTGCCTATTCTAATTTGATTTCCTTTGACTCCCCTTTGTTTATTTTCGGTATGTGACATTCCATTTCTTGCATATCTGTGGCTTTGTACAGCAAATTCCCCTGGTCTGGAATGTTCTCCTTCCTCACCTTTACTTCTCAAACTTCTGAGATTCTTTTGAGGTGTGGCTCGGGTGTTGTCTCATATTCCTAGCCTCTCCTGATTCCCCAAGTAATTAATGCTCTCTATACTTGTGGGTTCCCTCCTGGATCACTGCCTTGTTGTGATGGGCTTGTGTAGCTCAATTAAACTAGCTCAATTAAACTCAATTAAACCCAAGACTGACAAGGTCAGAGTGGAGAATTCTGACAAAGGGTGATCCACTGGAGAAGGAAACAGCAAACCACTTCAGTATCTTCCCCAAGAAAACCCCTTGGACAATATAGTCCATGGGGTCACGAAGAACTGGACGTAACTGAACAACAAAAATACTTGTGGATAGAATGGAAGTGTCAAATTTGGGACCTACCAGCTACAAGCCTCCTGCAACATTTTCATAGCCAGATTAAAATGTAATTGGGATATGTTTAACAAAATATATAAAAATCCAATACAACATGGATCATGTTAATGTGAGGTTTCCTAAGTCACTTTTCAGGCCAGCAGGGATTTGTTTCTATTTAAGCTTTGATACCACTGGTGTAGAGTATATTGTATTCCCCTCCTTAGTAAAGGGATTCTTAACCTTTTGTGGTGTCATAGACCCCCTCTGGCAGTCTGGTGAAACATACAGATCCATTCTCAGTGGGAAGAATATTTTGAAATAATTGAAGAAAATGTTGTAAAGTTTCAGTTAGAAGTTATCTATCTTTTATAGGCTATATATATATATGTATGTATAGATACATATGTATATTATACATATGCACATGCACACACACACACATATATATACACACATATACTACATAAAGATGTAGTTTTTTTCCCTAATTTCATGGGATCCCTAAAATCTATCAACAGATCACTGTTTAAAAGCCTTTTTCCCAATAAAACATAAATACCTCGAGATCAGGGATGGTTTCATTTTTGCCTTTGTGTAAGTCACTTTCAGAATCTCATCACCTTGTAATTTGAACCCGATCACTGATCGGCAGGACAATTTGCCTTTTCCTCTCTATATTTTTTCTTCTTAGAGGATTCTAGATGGATCATCATTGCCTGCCCTCCCTAGAAGAGCTGGCTAATAATTAAGCATGGAACTTTCCAGAGTTTGTTCTGTAATGGGCCTTCAGTCCTGGTAATCAGGAGGAGTCTGAGGCCAGGGCAACCTTATACATATAAAGTGAGCTGACTCTCCCTTACTAGGTAATTCATGATTGACTTTTAGGAGAATTACTGTTTTTGTTGAGTCTCTTCTTGTTATTTATTTTGGAAATGGCTGAGTATTCTGAGTTAAGTCACTGAGGGAATTACCCTTCCAGTGCGCCTCTGCCCACTACACTGCCTGGCAGCAAACCCCACTCTGGCATACCAACAGCCTTGGGCATAATAACTCCACCTTTTCAAATTCATAAACCAAGTCAGTGTGAGTATACATCAGCTGTCACCAGATTCTGTCTTTTTAAATCTTGCTTGCCATTATATAAGTGAATCTTTCATTCCTTCTTTATCCTGAGGCTGGCTGTTAGCTTCTTCATTATCTGGGTTCTCCATTATTTTTTAACTGAATTCATTGTTCTAATATTATAATGGGGGTCTCCCTTGGACATACAGCTTCTTCCCACCCACTGGTGCACTATCATAGCAAATGCCTATTAAGTAGTGGCGATTTTCTAAATTTCTGGAGAAGACAACATTTAACTGTTGGCATGAAATGAAGTACTCCTTTCCATCACGAGAAGGTCAATTTCCTTGAAATGAACTTCAATTACTTGATTCTCTTAAAATGATAATTAGTGCAACACTCGGGTTTTGTGCAGTCTCAGCATTTAGTTTTGGCTTTTACTTAAAACGCATTTGCCTTTTCTTCTTTCTTTAGACTCTCCACATCTTCTTCAAATCTTCAGAATGCCATGTTGTTGTTACTGTTCAGTCATTTTAGTCATATCTGACTCTTTGTGACCCCCATTTGAGGTTTTCTTGGCAAAGACACTTTTTCCTCTTTTAACTCCCAGCATGGAAAGCTGCCTCAGCACTCCAAAAGAGAATTGCACTACTCAGATTTAGGATGCTACAGAGTGGCTTAACCTCTCTGGGCTTCTCCAGCTCATTTTACAGATGAGGATATTGAGGCAAACTGGGTTAAGTGACTTGCCCAGAGTCACACAGCTAGTAAGTGTCAGAGGCTAGATTTGAACTCAGGAAGATGTCTTCCTGATTCCCAGCTAAGTGCTCTATTCATTGCACAAACATAGGTGTGTGCACATACCTATCTATCTATCTATCCATCCATCCATCTATCTACACACATATGCATACATATATATGTAGACACACACATACACTAGAAGATGAGGTGGGGGGGAAATTAGATTCTTTGTACATACCAGTAGACTATAAGATACTGATAGGGCTGGTGAAAAGTCCTTAACTCCAGCCTGCACTCTGATCTTGAACTGGAATTTTATAGTGGGTAGTCAAGTAGGACGCCCATCTAGCTTATCAGTTAACTGCCAAAATAAGACCCTTCAAAATAGCCTGTGCTACTTGAAGGGAAGATAAGATAGGGTACCTTGCATGTTTCTCAGAAATATTCTGGTTATTCAGGGCAGCCGCTAATCACCAGCACGGAGCCTCATTAACAGCTCAGTGGTAGGAAGAAAAAATACTTTGCATTCTAAAGAGTCTGAATACATTAGTGATAATCAACATTTATAAATGGATTTTGTCCATATGTTGGAAAGTCAAAATAAGTGCTAGTTTCAATGAGGAAAACTCCCTGCCCAACAAAGAAATAAATTAACATCCTCTTCTCAGTCTAAAAAAAAAAACAACCCAAAAAACTTTTTAGGGCCTCCTAATAGAATGTAAGCTTGACAGGAGACTTCAATTTTTTTTTTGTTCTTCTTTATATCCCTAGTGTCTAACACAGTACCAAACCATAAGACATACCTAATGTTTCTTTCTCTCTTTTGAGCTTTCCTTTTTTTTCTCTTTCTTCCTTTCATTCATAAATGTTTGTTGAATGAATATGTCTGTTGTGGGCTCTCAATATTCTCTATGTATACTGTATGCATGTGTATGCCAGTATGCATTCCACTGGGCAGAGACTACCTCTGCAGGGTCCTGTTCTGTGGAGTAAGCTGATTGCTAACCATCTATGCATGAAAATTAAGCAGCATCAACCTCCCTGCTTTGCTTTGCAGTGAGTGAATCAGCCCAATAATAAATGATGGTACATTTGACAAAATGTTTGTGGCAGATGCCAACGATTAAACCCCAAGCTAGATCCTGTTATCTGTATCCTGATAGAGATCTGGAGAAACAGGAGGTGGAGAGAGAGTTGTAATTAAGCTTCTGGATTGTGTGTGTGAGAGTGCTCTTGGGGGGGATGGGAAGGATGAAGGGGTGTGTGTGTGTGTGTGTGTGTGTATGTGTGCGTAATACCCAAATGTTTACTTTTCCCTTTAACTCCCAGCATGGAAAGCTGCCCAGTGTTCTAAAAGAAAATCACACTACTCAGATTTAGGATGCTACAGAGTGGTTCTGATGTTCTTAAGGGCTGGGGCAACCAGGCCACACACACAGCAGTGGCATTAGAACTGGTCACCTGCTAGACATATTATGTAACCTCTCTGGGCTTCAGTTCCCTCATCTATTTGTTTATCTTTTTGGACCAGATCTGTCATTTCACAAGCATAGGGAACTCTAGGAGGAGAGAGCTCCCTCTACCAAGGCAGACCAGCCCCTCCCCACTCTGCAGCTCAGAGAGTTGCCAACACTAGGACAATAAAAGGTGAAGCAGTGGTTTGCTGGCTGAACCTGGGTCTTCCTGACTCAAGGTTCACCTCACAGTCCTCATCTATTAAACAGGGAAACTGCTTCTCTTCTGGCCAGTAACCCTGAGGGTCTTCCCCTCCCTATTTGATTTTTCTTTTTTATTAAAGGACTCAAAGTGAGAACCTGAAAAGACCTTAGCCTAAAAGGGCCAGGGTCTCCCACTGCATCATCTCCAGTCGTCCTGATTGATAAGGAGAAAGTGAGGCTGGTGACCTTGCACAGTTCCCCTCACTCAAATCCAAATCAACTGCAAGTCATGTCATCATTCCCTGATGACATGGTTCTCTTGGAGAATGAAGGACAAACACAACAACAGTTAAATCGGGATAATGCAACTTGCCTAGTTTATCTTGGGGAGTTTTTTTTAGGAGAAGTGATGGAACTAATATAAATATGAAAGCACTTTTAAAACTGTAGCACACCACAGATATGTAAGATGCTATTACTGCCATAGTTGTTCTTAGTTCTTTCTACCCTCTAGCTCAGGGATTCTTAACTGGGGGTCTGTGAACTTTAAGTATGTATCCTAATAACTATGTTCAGTGTCATTAGTTTCCTTTGTAACCTATGTATCTGAAGCACTAAAAAGCCATTCTTTTGAGAAGGGATTCATAGCCTTCGGCACACTACCCAACAGGATTAAGAGCACCTGGTTCTAATTGATTTTCACTGCTGGCCTAAGTTTAGCATAGACAAAGTACCAAATATATGAAGATAGAGGCTCAAGTAGGAACTCTGAGTAGATTCAGTGGAATGCCAAATGAGGCAGAGAATTCACCAGGCTTCAGGAAGGCCTTAAGATCTCAACTTGGTGGGCATGCACCTACATTGCTGTTGGACCTGGGAATCTCCTGTGAAAGGTGTGGCACAAGTCCCAGTACAGTGCAGCCCCATCAGGAAAAGGGGACAATCTATGGCCACAGAATCCAGCATCCCTATGACATGGCTGATGACCCCCAACCTTTGTCCCCTCACTCCTTGGAAACCAAATAAAGTAGTAAGTAAAGGGAAGGTGAGATATGGAAGAGAGGCATGAGATTGCAATGGAAATCTTGATCTGGAGTCCTGGGGAGCCATTATAGCACAGGGATGATAAGCCTAAGGACTGCTGTAAGGAAGAATAATAATAAATAGAAGAAATAAAAAGAAGAATAATGCCCTAATACATGTTGGCACCCTGAAAAAAAACTTGGATGCCCAATACTAAATATATCTCTGAGTAAGAATATTATTCTCCAGATAGACAGTGATAAAAAAAAAAGCATCGCCCTTAGCTGTCAATAGTCAACCATCATGAATTGTGACTGGATTATATGAGTGCTATCACTGAAGAAACAGTGAACTTGGAGCTGTAAGACCTAGGTTCTAGTTCTATACTCAGTGGTTCTAGGTTCTAGTTCAACACTTACTAGCTGGTTAAGAGTATGCAAATCAGGTCCTCTCTTGGAGCTGTTTTTTCTTCATGTATGAAACAAAAATGTTGGGCTAAATAATCTCCAGTGTTCCATCCTGGTCAAGGGCTCACCATTGCCTTAAAAAACTGCTCCGTTAAGGCTGAGTTTAGAATAGGACCATTGAGGTTGGAAGGCACTTCAGAGAACTTTTCCTCCAATCTTCTCATTTTAAAGATGAGGAATCTGAGACCAAAGAGCCCAGGGAACTTGATCAAGGTCACATACTAAGATGTGGCAGAGTTGGCATTAGAACCCAAGACTTCTGACACCTAAAGCAGTTTGGGAGGATTTCTCCTACATCCCCTAACTTCCATGGAAACAAATGGACATTGAGCAGGATATAAACCAGCATGTATGTATGGTTGCAGATGTTGGCATCTCAACACGGAAACAGATTCTACTCTTTGTTCTTACTTGTGCTCTTTAGTGCTGGAGCAAGGAAATTCAATTCAAGGGAAAATGCCTTATATTTCAATGACAAAAAAAGTGAGTGTCAATTGGTCAAGTTCACTGCACATTACAAATTTCGGGACGGGGAGGGGGTACTCTAGGCTCTCCCACAAACTATTTATGTGACTGTGGATAAACTGCTTCATCTCTCTTGGTCTCAGTTTCTTCCTGTGTAAAAATTAACTGCTGGAATCATTATCCTCAGCACAGCTAACATTTATAAAGTGCTTACTGTGATCCAGGCACTGTGTTAAGCTCTTTACAATTATTATCTCTTGTGATCCTCGAAACAACCTGGGCAAGGAGGTGCTGTTAGGATTCCCATTTTACAGACGAGCAAAGGGAGGCAAACAGAGGTTGAGTGACTTGGACAAGGTCACACTGTTAGTAAGTGTCCTACTACAGATTTGAACTCAGGTCTTTCTGACTCTCAGTTCAACTCTCTATCCACTGCACTACTTGAGGTGAACAGGACCTTGGAGATCACTGAATCCAACCTCTTCATTTTACAGATGAGGAAACTGAGGCACTGAGTGGTTAAGTAATTTGGCCACGGTGACAAAGCTAACACATGTTGGAGATGGGGTTTGAACCTATGTCCAATGCCCTCTTCACTACACCACACTGATCATCTCTAAGATTCCTACCAATTTTAATTTAATTAATTAAATTTAATTCCATGATCTTTATAGTCCATTTATAAATTGATTAATCGATAAACATTTATTAAGTACCTACTTCATACCAGGCTCCATGCTAAGCACTAACTCCATGTAGAGCAATAATATGGAATGGGTAAGAGGTACTGAACAGTGATAACAAGTACAGGAGACATGGAAATGCTTAACTCTTACACACAGAGGCTCTGTGATCCTCAATCAGTAGCAGACATAAGTCTCCGCACTGAGATAATCCCAGGAAAGGCCCCTTTCCCTTAACAACCTGTTAATGTGCCATTAATCAAGTAGAAGCAGGTCCTTTCCTTCCTGTGATCTTCCTTTCTGTGATCAGGGGCCCAGAATTTAAACTTAAACTGTCATTATCACATCTGATGGAGGTGCTTTTGGCAGTCCAAGAGAGGAGGGGACAAAGTGATTGACTGATGGGGATGCTCCCACCACAGGACACAGAATACTGAAGGAAGAAGGGAGAGATTTGAGTTTGAGATTTTACAAGGAGAAGATTACTATGAGATAATGAAATCCAGGGTATGGCTGGGCCAAGTGGGATGCTGATGTGGAATGAGAAAGAAAAGCATCTGAATGGAGGCAGTCATTGGAATTGTGAAGCAAGGGTGTCAGCTCAGCATAACACATACTGAATTCACTGACTTAAGTCAATGAGAGAGGCTTAAGTATGCAAGTTGACAGGGGATGGCCATGATGATGGCATGGACCTCAAAAGAGGCACTCTTATGTGGTGGTAATGGGACAGTGGGGTTTGGGATTGGTACTTAAGAGCAAAGAGTTGTCTGGCCTTTCTTCCTTTCTCAGTGAAACAGCAAAAAGTGGTGGTTTGAGTGTGGGAGTAAAGGTGAAGTATTGGAGAGGAGGTTCTGGAAAAAGCTAGATTTCAGTGAAGGGAGAAGATGAAGGGTAGTCTTGCATAAAAGTTCAAGGCTACACATGGGCCGGATTTTAATGGGAATTTCACAAAAAAGTTGCTTAATGGAAGGTGGAGAAATGATGTGGGTAGGGAGCAGAACACAGGGGTCCAGCTGAGGGGGGAAATGAATGTCAGAGTAAAGCTGTCCATGGGGCAATATGAAAATGTTTCTCTCTAAGTTTTTGTTGTTCATTCGTTTTCAGTCATGTACAACTCTTTGAGACCTCATTTGGGGTTTTCTTAGCAAAGATACTGGAGTGGTTTGCCATTTCCTTTTCCAGTTCATTTTACAGATGAGGAAACTGAGGCAAACAAGTTCAAGTGACTTGCCCAGGGTCACACAGCTAGGAAGTGTCTGAGTCCAGATTTGAACTTATGAAGATGAGTCTTCTTAATTCCAGACTTAGCGTTCAATCCACTGCATCACCTAGCTCGCCCTTACCTTTCATTTTTCTAACTTAACAATATAATGGTATTATTTTCATATAATTATATATAATTATATATTTTCATATAATTCTCCATTTCATATAATTCTCTCTAATTGCTAAACAAGAACAATTGGTGACATTTAAAAAAAAAAGAAATTTTCCAGGTTTCCCCTTTGTCTCATTCATACAATGTATTAATTTATGTATTAATGTATATTAATGTACAATGCACTCAAAATACCACCCCCCTCCTCCATCCAATCCTAAATGCTAGAAAATGGGAAATTGGTCAGTTCACTGACTCTTTTGCAGGAGAGCCCCTCATTAGACTATCCCCTACTCCTATCTTTATTTCTTTGCTTTGATGTGACTGGGCAAGGGCAGGCTGTGGGAAGTGAATGATGGGAGTTTCCTCTCCCCTATGTGCCCCACCCAGACAATAGCTTGAGTCTCCATGGGTGGTGCTCTTGTGTCTGACTGCCTTTGCTTCAGGGTAGGGGGTGGTAGGGAGAGAGAAGGAGGAATGACATAAACATTCTTCCTGCCATCTGCCTTTCTACCTTGATCTCCTTTGACAAGAGTTTCAAAGAAAGAAGTACTCTGCTCTTTCTGTAGAACCTTTTCTTGAGAGCCGGCCGGGGATCAGAATTGATGAGAATCTTGGCCTTTGAACCTTTGGGAGAGTGGAATTTTTGTCAGTCTCCATCCCTTGTTAACCCAAGAAGGTGGAGCACAGGGTGGTGGTGGGGAGGGTTTGGTGATCTGGGTGGAGAAGGCAAGTAGGAGCCGGAGAGTCCAACGAAAAAAATGTAGCAAGAATCATAGGGCTCTGCATTAGGTGTAACAGTTAAATAGCTAAAGGTTTTGTTGTTTTGTTTTGTTTTTATAATGCTGCATGTTTGGAGCCATGCAGCAATCATTGCTTTTCCTTTTTGGGAGGAATTTAAAAAGTAAAGCTCTGTAAACTGACTGAATCAGAATCTTTTACAATGCTTTTTTCCTTCATTGTATTCCGTTATATCCTTAAAACCTACTAGGTTTCTATCTAGGACACCACTCGGTTCATAGACTAAATTCGTTCACTAAATCGACCTAGATATTGAGAAGACCAGAAGCTATCTTATTTGTTGGTTCTAAAATTTTAACTGTTATATCCTTTGACTAGCTCAGTATTTTGAATCTCATTATGTGTGTGGGTCATTAAATACTTCCTTTCATCCTCTTTTAAGAATTCCTGCCTTGCTTTCTCTATAAAACTTGAGATACTGGTGCCAGATATTGCTGAAATATTTGTGAAAAAAAGCATCTACCCCTTTCTTCTAATCCATACAGAATCCTAAAAGTCCTGACTTAGCTTGATTTATTTGCTACAGTTTGAGAATTTAAATTATTTTATATGTTCAGGGAAATACTACAGTTTTTTTAAAATGCATTTTTTTACAGATAACATTTATATCACTTTTAGTGCTAACTTAATTTAGTTTATACAGTGTATATAAGTGTGTATATATACATATATATATGTCTGAGTGTGCAGATATACCCAAATGTGTATGTATATGTGTATATATGTATATGTGTATATGTATGTATAAATACATACAGCTGGAATACACACACACATAAACACACACACACACACACAAGCACACACATACTTCCTTTCTTTTTTGCAATCCTCTCCTCTGACCCTTCCCCTTTTATGGAAGGGACAGAGATTTAGCCTCTCACATTCCAAAAAATTTTCTAGCAATCATTCTAATCAGCAAAAGTCTAGAAAGTCTTATTTTAGGAGGTCCTGGGACCTTTTTCTGTTCTGACTCCACCTCCTCCTTCTAAATGAAAGCTATCTTGTGGGGAAATAGGAGTTAAACAAGTTTAAGTGACTTGCCCAGGGTCATACAGCTAGTAAGTGTCTGAGGCCAGATTTGAACTCACAAAGATGAGTCTTCCTGATTCCAGACTTAGCATTCAATCCACTGCACCACCTAGCTGGCCCTTACCTTTCTTACCCTTCCATTTTTTTTAACTTTACAATATAACAGTATTATTTTCATATAATTCCTCAGTAATTGCCAAATAAGAACTATGGGTGACATTTTAAAAACAAGAAATTTGCCAGGTTTCCCTTTTGTCTCATTCATTCAAATGAATTCATACAATGTATTAATGTATAATGTACTAATGTATGAATATATGTATTAATGTATATTAATGTATTAATATATAATGCATTCAAAATATCATTCCCCTCCTCCATCCAATCCTAAATGCTAAAAAATAGGATATGGAGACTGACAATATGTGAAAAGGTTTGGGATAAGCACAGCTTCCTGTCTCCAATTTCTAGCTTAGGTGAAGCTGATGGTAAATGTTGACAGCCCTGAGTGATTCCAAGAGAGAGAGAGAGAGAGAGAGAGAGAGAGAGAGAGAGAGAGAGAGAGAGAGAGAGAGAGAGAGAGAGAGTGTGTGTGTGTGTGTGTGTGTGTGTGTGTGTGTGTGTGTGTGTGTGTGTGTGTGTATGTGACCCCCTTCAGCAATCTGTTGAAACCTCTGGAAGCCTATCCTTTCTTGCATAAACTAATATACATAAGATTACAAAGAACATTAAAGGTTAATAAAGATTTTCTCCCTATTGAAGCTCATGGACTCTGGAATCTGTCAAAAGACCCCAGGTCAGGCAACTTTGGATGTTGTTGTTTGTCCTTGAAGAAGACCAAGACATCAGGAGGATGGTATCTCGACTTGCAGGTGAATTGGATTTAAGTGAGGCAGAACTATGTAAAGGCTGTGACAAAACACAGATCAGGAGATTGTTGATGACCCTGGATGCAGTGGGAGATTTAAGTCGGGTCTTTGTCAGGTCTCAGTTTGTCCATTCATTCAGGGATTAAAGGCTAGGTAAGAATTGAGGCAAAAGATGGCCCAGTCTGACTGCCCAAAAGAAACAATCTGGGAGGCAAAGACCCTTAGTTTCTGGCCAGAATGGGAACAATTGCTGTTTATACTCACTCTGAGCCATCACAACCCAGACAATGAGCAAGTGAGGCTTGGGTTGGGACCTATTATTGACCAGTCAGTGAGAGCCACAGTAAAGGTTACTTAAGGAGAAACTGGGGTGCTTTGTTTGCTCCTCCTAAACAAAGTGGGAGTGTTCCCTCAGGTGAACACAAGTAGCAAGAATGACAGGGCTGCTACATTGGGTGGCAAGAGTCAAACAACTAAGGGTTAGTTGTTTGTTTTACAATGTAGTGGATTTCGAGACATACATCCCAGGTTTTCCACCACATCTGGAGTTAAAGACAAGAATCTTCTTGAAGCTGGAGGTTGACAAGTGCCCACTCAGTTATGCAAGGAGGGCAGGATCCATCTTCTGTCTATGATCACAGGTAAGGCACTTAACCATTCAGGACATCCCTCATTTATAAAAATGAGGGAACTGGATTAGATCGGAAGTTAGACACAAAAAAAATTTTATTCAAAAATGTAAAAAAAAATTTTCTTTTAGCTCATGGGTCATAAAAAACTAGACCATGGGCCTCCTGGAGTATTTGGTCTCTAAGGCCTCTTCTAGCCCTAATTCCATGATAGTATGGTTATCACAGCTAGGTGACTCAGAGAACAGATCACCAGGCCTGGAGTCAGGAAGACTCATCCTTCTGAGTTCAAATATGGCCTCAGACAGTAGCTGTAAGACCCTGGGCAAGTCACTTAACCCTGTTCGCATCCGTTTCCTCATCTGTAAAATGAATTAGAGAAGGAAATGGCAAACCACTCCAGAATCTCTGCCAAGAAAACCCCAAATGGGGGAGTCAGACATGACTGAAATGACTGAACAACAATGGTTATCACAGAAAGACTTCAAAGATTATATACCGCAACTTATAGTTGAAAAAATTTCCCCACTTCCGGGAGCCAAGATGGCAGAGTAAGAAGTAAGTTGTTCTTACCCTCCCTTATTGACTTCTAAAAGTCCAGAAAATATTGCCCCAGGAAAAATCATGGAATAGCTGAGCCAGCAGAAAGATGAAGTGCAGCAGTCTTGTAGCCCAGGAAGCTTGGGGGATTAATGGGAAAGGTCCCTCTCTCACTCTGGGTGTGGGGGAACAGTACAGGAGGGGAGGCGTCCCAGCAAGCCAGTGGCAAGCCCCATTTTAGCAAACCAGGGGAAGATCCTGAGTCCTAGGATGGTGGAGCAGGCAGGCACCAATACTAGGACACCCACCTGTCTCAGCACAGGTGGGGGAACTAGGAGACACCAGCTTGGAAAACCACCACATGTGCCGGCATTCTCCAGCAGCCAAATCTCCTCATGCTTCAGCACAACTTCAGGAAACACAATTCCAGGAGGCACAGCTCCAGGCTAGCAGAAATCCTCCAGCAGCCAAATATTCCAGCACAAAGCACGGGTGAGCAAACCCCCCCCCCCAACCCCACTTCCAAGAGCTGATCCCAGCTCAGCACCAGGCAAGCTGCCAGACCCCTACAGCCTCCAGCTGCCAGCACCTTAGGCCCCAACACACAAAGCCAGTGACCAGGTCCCAGGCTTCCAGCACAAGAAGCTTGAGTCAGTGCCCCCTGTGCTCTACCAGTAGAGCTCAACTTTAAAAGCCAGGAATTAGGCAAACACCATGAGAAAAAAGCAGAAACGACAATGACCCTAGTTTCTTATTATGGGGACAGGGAAGATCAAGGCACAAATTCAGAAGAGGACAACATTGTCAAATATACCCACATCTGAAACCTCAAAAGGGAATATGAGGGGGTCCCAAGGCCAAAAAGCCTTCTTGGAAGCTCATGGATTTTAAAAGTCAAGTAAGAGAGGTAGAAGAAAAAATGGGAAAAGAAATGAGACTTGTAACTGTTTAGAACTATATTGTTATTATGCAATTTAAAAGGGGTATACATAGACAGAGGGTGTGGGTATAAGTTGACATTGATGGTGATGGTAAAAAATCTAATTAAGTGGTGAAAGGGATTGTACCAGGAGAAGAAGAAAGGAGGAGGCAGACAAGGATAAAGATCATATGAAAGGGTACAAAAGCCTTTTACACTACAGGGAAAGAAGGGAGGGAGATGAGCATTATTTGAATCTTACTCTCATCAGACGTGGCTCAAAGACAAAAATAGCATAATCAGTTAGGTAAAGAAATCTAACTTACCCTATATGGAAGTAGGAGGAGAAAGGGCAAGAAAAGGGAGGGGGCTGACAGAAGGGAGGGCAGACTGAGGGAGATGGTGGTAGAAAGCAAAAGTCTAGTGAGGAGGGAAAGGGGGGAAAAAGGAAAGAGAAAAGCATAATGGGGGGGATAGGGTGGAGAGAAAGACACAGATAGTAATCATAACTGTGAATGCAAATGGGATGAACTGTCCCACAAAATGGAAGCAGATAGCAGAGTGGATTAAAAAGCCATAATCCTCCAATATTGTTTACAAGAAACACAATGAAGCAGAGGGATACCCACAGAGTAAAGGTAAAAGGCTGGAGGAGAATATATTGTGCTTCGGCTGGTTAAAAAAAAAAAAGTAGGGGTAGCAATCCTGATCTCAGACAAAGCAAAAGCAAAAATAGATCTAATTAAAAGAGACAAGGAAGGAAACTACATCCTGCTAAAAGGTACCACAGACAATGAACTAATAGTATCATTACTAAATATATACGCACCGAGTGGTATAGCATCCAGATTCTTAAAAGAGAAGTTAAGGGAGTTACAGGAAGAAACAGATAACAAAACTATACTGGGGAGGGACCTTAACCCCTTCTCCCCCTTAGAACTAGATAAATCTAACCACAAAAGAAACAAAAAAGAAGTTAAGGAGATGAATAGAATTTTTTAAAAGTTAGGTATGGTTGGCCTCTGGAGAAAACTGAATGGGGATAGAAAGGAATATACTTTTTTCTCTGAGGTATATGGAACCTACATAAAAGCTGACCATATATTAGAGCATAAAAACCTGACAATTCAATGCAGAAAGGCAAAAATATTAAATGCATCCTTTTCAGATCATGATGCAATAAAAATCAAATGCAATAAAGGCACATGGGAAGATAGACCAAAAGTTAATTAGGAACTAAATAATCCAATTCTAAAGAATGAGTGGGTCAAAAAATGAATCATAGAAACAACCCATAACTTCATCAAGAGAATCACAATAATGAGGCAACATAACAAAATTTATGGGATGCAGTGAAAGTTGTCCTTAGGGGAATGCTTCCATGAATAAAACAGAGAAAGAAGAGATCAACGAATTGGGCATGCAATTAACAAAGCTAGACAAAGAAATAAAAAATCCCCAATTAAATACCAAATTAGAAATTCTGAAAACCAAAGGAGAGATTAATAAAACTGAAATTAAGAAAACTATTGAACTAATAAATAAAACTAAAAGCTGGCTTTATGAAAAAAACACCCAATAAAATAGATAAACCATTGGTTAATTTGATTTAAAAAAAATAAAGAAAGAAGAAAACCAAAATACTAGCATCAAAAATGAAAAGAGTGAATTCATCACCAACAAAGAGGAAATCAAAACAATAATTAGGAACTATTTTGTCCAACTGCATGCCAATAAATTTGACAATCTTAGTGAAATGGATGAATATTTACAAAAACATAAATTGCCCAGATTAATGGAAGAGGAAATAAAGTATTTAAATAATCCCATTTCAGAAAAAGAAATTGAACAAGCCATTAATGAACTCTCTAAGAAAAAAATCTCCAGAGCTAGATGAATTTACAAGCGAATTCTATCAAACATTTAAAGAACAACTAATTTCAATAGTATATAAACTATTTGGGAAAATAGGTGA
>CM053583.1:258245160-258277161 GCA_028627135.1 Pseudochirops cupreus | reverse complement strand
AGGTCATAAAGGGAAAGTCCTTCAGGTAACCAGATTTGCAAAGCTGTCCTACTGCTACTACAGGCTCTTCTCATAATTCCTTGCCCTCTCTGTGCAGTCCTTTCTATAGCAGGTGGACCAATATAGGAACACCAACCCAAAAGCCTAGGCTAACTGCTTTTATGAGCCAGGAAATAACAAAAAGCATCAGAGAAGGAGAAACACTTTTGTCCTCATCACAGCATTGGCAACAACTGCTACCTTCCTGTTCCAAATATTCGTTTTCCTGCCTATCCCATTTTGGTAACAGTGGAATGCCTTATAGGCGAAAGACCTGGGTTTGAGTTCTCAGTTTATCATTTTGTATGGCAAATGTGAACTGGGACAAGTCGCTTCTTTTTTTTATGAGGCTTAACTGCTTCATTATAAAATGAGACTAATAATATTTCCATCATCCCGGGTTGTTGTGAAGATCAAGTGAGAAAAATGCTGTATAAATATTGTTATTTTGCTTCACTTTGACCCTATTTGTTCCGCTGCTGAAATGGCTATTTAAAGCTTTAACTCCAATCAACAGAATCTTTCTCCCATTACCCAAGAGGGCACAAAGTCATTTCAATCCAATTTGCTGCAATATTGAACTAACCATGGCTTTTTTTCCCCCATTCAAGCAACTGTATTAAAATGATGCTTCAGAGTCTCATTTTAAACCTCTGCATGCTGCAATGAAAATAACCTGCTATTGAGTCTTAGGACCAAAGCAAACTGTGCATAGGACTACCTAAAGAGTATATTTTCAGACTTAATAACTTTTATCAATGCAGCAACCAAACCACAATTCTGCAGGACCAATGGTGAAGCATGCTGTTTATCTCCTTACTGAGAGGTGACATGCTCAAGATGCAGAGAAACAGTTTTGGACACAGCTAATGTGGAAATTTATTTTGATTGACTATGCATATTTATTACAATGGTTTTCTTTTTCCTTTTTTAAAAAAAATTTAGGAGAGGTAGGAAAGAGTGGGGCTTGGGACAGCATTGTCTCTACCCCCCAACACCTCCCAAAAAAGAAAAAGAGGGTTGTTGAAACATTTTATAAAAAATGCACAGAAGAGAAAGCCCAAAAAAAAAGAGACAATAAAGACAGCTTTGAAAATTTCCCTTTAGTGTAGTTTTAAGCCATTAAAGCTTAGAGCATGCTTTCCTGAGTCTGTGTCTCATACTGTTTCCCTCTGCTTGGAATGCTCATTCTGCTCCTCACTTCCCTTTCTTCTCTGCTTTTGGAAACTCTACTTCCTATCCTTCTAAGTTTAGGTCAAGTGCCACCTCTTCCCTGAAGACTTCATTGATTTCTCCCCTCAATCCACCTCTATTTCTACTTTTCCTTACTGTGACCTATAAGACTTTTTATCTCTGTGCTCCTATTATATTCTAGTATACTGTATAATTATTATATAGGATTGGATAATGTTAAATATTTTAGTATGTATCATTCCACCCACTTTTAGCACCATTGCAATATTTATTATGCCCACAATCACAATAAAGACCGTGACTATGAGTATCACATGACGTTCGATTACAAAATATACCAAACTCTCCATATAGAGGACAGAACTGAAACATTTATTTAGACACCAGAAAAACCAGAATCCCAACATCATAGTACCAAAGATATTCAGATGTTCATAATAACACTGAGAGCCACAGAATCCTTCAGCCTTCCCACAAACCAATACAAGGACCTCTCTATCTCCTTGCCTCAACCTCCTTTCTCTCCTGCTGTCTCTCTGGCTCTAACCAGCTTCCTGTGTGTTCTGCTTCCCTTCAGCAAACTCCTTCCACCACAGGCTCCATGTGAATACATTCAGCCTATTGGGAGCAGAGTTTATCTTTACAGCAAGGAAGCTGTGTGGGCTCTGCTCCACCCTTCAGCAAATTTCTTCCATCACAGGCTTCATGTGATTACACATTCAGCCTATAAGGGGGCAGAGTTTACTTTCAAAGCAGGGGAGGTCTCCAGACTCCCCTCTAGGTCTATTAAGGGGCAGGGAAGATCTTCAGATTCCCATTCCCATTACACCACCCCATCAGCTAGAGCCAGCATGATACAGGGGAAAGAATGCTGGAAATTATAGTCAGAAAAACTCTGAATTCAAGTCCCATTATATATCTGTGTGACCATGGACAAGTCACATACTCTCTTCAAACCTCAGTTTTTTTATCTGCATAATGGGAAAAATAACAGATTATCATGAGGATAAAACGAGATAGTGTCAACACAATTACTTGTGAATGTGTGATGCCATCTTTGAATTCAGGTCTTCCTGACTCCAGATCTAGCATTCTGTCTACCACCTTGCTGCCCTTAATCCTTTTTACCATTGATAATTTTTGTCCACTTCCAGAATTCAAATTAGTAGTAGTAACATGCTTCATTCTACTTACTTTCATTCTGTATCTTTTCATTGCTGTTTGGGTTATTTGAAATTTTAATTCTTCTGATACTATATTCACAGCCACATAATATTGCCAAGTGAATATTGTTATCAAAAAGGTTAGCTTCTAGCAACAAATGAGATCATTGGAAGTACTGCTATTTCCCAAATGAGATCAGCTACAACTCCTTTTTCTACTTAATTCTAAGCCCTCTTCCTCATTACCATAATAGTATATATCCAATATACATATAAATATAATAATGTGATAGGTTGCCCCCTTCCAGCACTATGTTGTAATCTGGGCGAAATGTGTTTTTTCATCCACTTTATTTGCTCAGTCTAGATGCTTAAGGGAAACTCTTTTGTATTACTGTAGATTTACAGTTTTCATAGGATCACATATCTAGAGCCCAAAGAAGACTTAAAGGTCACTTAATCTAATCCCAATAATTTGCAGATAAGGAAACTGAGGCCTAGAAAGCTGAAGTGATTTGCTCAAGTTCTAGAGTTTGATAGTGTATTATTATCTGCAAACGGGATCATCCAGAGACACTATGATAATAAACACTTATTTTGTTTGGCCTTCGAATGGCTCATCTTCCATTGGTAAACCTCTTTGGTGAACATGCTTCTTCCTATTTAATACCTTGCTTGATATCATTTGTCAACAGAACATTAAACAAAGTAATCTCTGTAACCATTCAGTCAAAATCACTTATTAAGAACCTGCTATATAATAGCAATAGCCAGGCACTCTGGTAGGCACTGGAGATGCAGAGAAAAAACAATGCCCTCAGCATGCTTACATTATTTACCTTTGTCATGGAATTCTATATAATTCTGACATAAAACTGAAAAACACCTTGCTCAGAGGTAAACTTTCAAGTCTTCATTTTGCTCTGCTAAATTAAATGTTTCTTCAACCAGTCAACATGTATTTACTTACTATGTGCCAAACATTATGCTAAGCATTGGAGAAAGAAGCCTAAAGTGACTTAGTATGGTTGGTCAGATTGATAATTTTGTGATGGTAAAGTAGGCCATTTTAATCTCAATTCTTACATAGCCCTTAGTCATTGAATGAGTGTGGCCTCAGACAAACTGAGACCAAGGCCAAGTTCATCCACTGCATCCCAGGCCATCACCAGTTGTCTTGACTTCTGTCCTGCAACTGGACTTTAATGACTCTAGAGGAGAGAGTGAGGTCAAAGACTTTGTACAGCTCTGCCTCACTTAGATCTAATCCACTCAAAAATCAAGCCATCACCCTCGTCATGTCATTGGTCCACTTTGAGAATGAAAGAGAAACAACAACAGCACCAGCAAGTGTGGTGAGTAAAAGATGAAGTGACTGAGGAAACAAAGGTTCAGACTTCTGAGCATATTGATTTATTAAACAATGCATGCCAATTTCCCCCTCAGCTTTGGCACTGGACCCTTAATACTGGATGAGACAGATTTTTATGCATGAAAAACAAACAAATAAGACCAATTAATCGAAAGAAAAAAATTAACCAGGATACAAAATTAGGTAATCTGATTTCTAATTGGAGGAAAGATTAGAGACCTTCCAAGTTGGGCAGGAGAGAATTCAGGTTAAAACCAGAAAAAGAGATGTCCTACTGCCCTCATGCGTCTCTATTCAACCAAAGGAACATGAACAATAACTGATTGATCAGTCCAGTCAAGCTTCCAAAGAAGACATGGGTTGCTTGAGATGTACAATTGTGAAAAAAAAAACTCCTTCCATAAATCTTGAGATCTAACTTGGTTGCTGGTCAGTATAATCTAGGTCCTTAATTAAGGGTCTCCCTAAGCAGCAGGTAGAGGTGCTCCAGCTTCCCAGACATGCAGAGCTGGGTTCAAACAATGCAATAAAGTTTTCTCACAAGATAGAATTTGGACTACGCCGTAATTGTATAGAAAGAGAACTTAAGTAGCTAGTTCTAGAATTGAGTCACAAAATGGAGTCAGTGTGTTTCACTCAATTCCTACAATTAACCACTTGTTCTAATCCCCTCAATGGACTCTGAAGAAGATTACATCGATAAACAATAAACCCAGTTTGAGCTTAAATTTTTCTCACATCTCAGCAATGTTCTTAATCATAAACATGTGCATATGTACCTACAAAAATCATTTAGTGTGCTTTCCCAACCCCAAGAGGTTTTCATGGCACAGGGTACAAAGGAGGAGGGCTGAGAAAATCTACAGGGGCAAAGCTTCATTTCCTGTGAGCTGCATTGTTGGGAGGAGAAAAGAAGTCTCCTAGTAGGAAATACCTAGGAAATAGGAATCCAAGACAGGAAGCCTGACTTTGGACTGTAACAGTAGATTGGCAGTGTAGCAGTGACAAGATAAGAGAGACTTTTGGGCAAAAATAGTAGTTCTAAGGCTCATAGGTTTATAGTTAGAAGGGAAAATAGCTTCTTAGAGAAGTTAGGGATTCTTAGTGGTAATTGGAAGGGCGTGGACTGGACTAAATGCACTTGTTAAAGTCCAGCAGCTCTACCCAACCTTGTGCCTTACACACCCTTGCCACATCTTCCAAATATGGTTGTTCCACTGTGGTTTTCAATGAAAAGAGATCACTGTAAAGTGTTGCCATCAGATCTCTTTTCATTTTATGCCGGTATGTTTTTCTTCCTCCTGTTGTGACTGCAAGTCCTCTTAGGATAAGCTGGGTCTCATTTTGGGTTTCATGCCAATCTCTCCTTAGGCTTACTTTTTTCTTCCAATTCCTATCACTATTCAGTGAGGTGATAATGCTTATAATCTTCAGTGTTTAGCAAATGAGCGTGTTCTAGAACTATTTTTGCTTGTGTACATCATGTCTTCCTGCTTTGGCAGGAGAGTGAATGCTTGATGGTTAAAGAGACTCCTGTACTCTTTTAGCCTCCTTGCTGGGGCCCCTTTTATGTATCATTTCTTTAGGAAATGGTGATCAAGTCAATATCTTTATTCTTATGTGTTTTTTCTTGGGGGGCTAACAGTTTGTCAGAGTTAGGTTGGAGCTGCTGAAAGCACATATATAATTACCTATTTATTAAGAGCCGACTTTGTGACAGGCACTGTGCTAAGCTCTGCTAAGGAGATAAAAATGAGATGACCTTTCCTTAGTCTCTAATGGGGGATGATAGTACACAAAAGGAAGCTGAAAAGGGGGCAAGAGTATGGTGGATGACAGTGGAATTAAAGCCAAGAAGAGCAGCTGGTGGCAAATGAAGAGATGGCATGCATTTTGAGCCCTCTGGACAGGGAGGCTATGAGGAGAACCTTTTTGTCTATCTTTTCTTCTATTTGGTGGGATATCTTGTTTGGGGATTTTTTGTTTGTTTGTTTCACGTTTTCCCTGATCAGTCAGTGAACTAGTTGAACACAGATAGCTGATCCAGAATGACAGCTATGTCTGCAGTCACAGAATCACTGCATTTCAGATTTGGAAAAGACGTCTGTGATCATTAGTCCAACCCATACTACTTCCTCTTTGTTAAGATATAGTCAGTTTCATTTTTATTAGATTTTCAGTTCCCTGATAAATGTGTATCATATCCACGTCAAAGATTGTCAACGCCTCAGTTGTGCATCTCAGGAACCTGCCAGTTCGTAAATCCTGACCACATATTGGGCAACTGAGCAGCACGGTGGATAGAGTGCCGGGTCTGGGGTCAGGAAGACTCACCTTCAAACCTGGCTGTGTGACCCTGGGCAAGTCAGTTAACCCTGTTTGTCTCAGTTTTTTTCATCTGTAAAATGAGAAGAAAATGGCAAAACATTCAGTATCTTTGCCAAGAAATGTAGTCACAAAGAGTCAGACATGACTGAAAATAATAGAACTCGAATAGCCAGGTATCATAGGCTGGTTTCCTTTTGTTACCTGAAAAACCTGGTTCATAGTCTCAGCTTGCTCCCATAACCCACAAGCAGATAAGACAGTGTGTTTCCCCTAACAGACACACATGATCAGCCTCTTCAGCTCTGAGGTAGGTGGAAGGAAATTCCAGGGAGTAGCTCTAATTCACAGGTGGGAGAATGGGAAAGGATGCTGTGACTGTATTAAGTTGCCTGAATTCGTGGTCTAATCCTAACCTGCCAAGTTCTGCCTCTTGGGTGCTATATGCATGCTCTGACTTCTCCAAAGTTAATTGGGCCTATCTCAACGTCACCAGTAGAAGCCAGCCTTCTGACATTGCCTTCTGTAGTCCTCCTGTTGATTAGCGGTGGTATTGAGAAGGGATTGGAAGCAGCTGTACTCAGTACTGGCTGAGCCACTCAGTGATACACCTGGGCCCTGCCATCATGCCTCTGGTGTGACTACATCATCATAGGGTATGTTCTGCTAACAGCTAACTAGTTTTATGACCTCAATGAAGGCAATACTCTTTATAAACCTCAGTGTCCTTTAGCCTCCTTTGCCCCTTTTCCCCTTATCTATAAAATGAGAGCCTAAGAAGTCTCTAACATCCCTTTGAGCTATAATTTTTTATAATTTCAGTAAAATCCTGCCATAATTCAACTACGTGGCCTATTCCAAGGCCCTGTGTTTTAAAAGGGGTAGCACAGAGGAAAGAACACTGAACTTGGAGTTGGGAAGACCTGATTTCAGATGTGGCCTTTCAACCTGGGCAAATCACTTAAAACTCAGTTTTGTTTTGTTTTTTTGTTTCCATAATGGGTGAAGTAGTAGCGTCTATCTTGTTGTGAGGATCAAATGAGACAGTATCTATAATTTGCTTATCTTGGTACCTAGCACATAGTAGGCACTTTAAAAATGACTGTTTCCTTCTTTCCGTAATTCTGAAAACATTCAGCATTATCTGTGCCAAATGGAATTCATACTCTCATGGTGATAGGACAGCTAGAGATAGCTTAATATAATGCCTTTTAAGTCATTTTTGTTTGTTTCTCTTGGATCTTATGACCAAAACATGAAAGGCAGTTGGATTTAGTAAATCATTATTACATATTACTCCAGCAGAGTAGTCAAGCATTCAGCACATTCAAAGTGAATTTCAGACCAGCACACTTAATTTAACAGTAGGATATGTGGTGAAAGCTGTGGTTCACAAGAAAGAATCTCTGGTCCCTTCCAGCTCTGGTCAGTGTTGTATCTCAGGTCAGTTGTTTCAGTAGTGTCTGACTCTTTGTGACTCCATTTGGGTTTTTTTTTTTGGCAAAGATACTAGAGTCTTTTTCCATTTCCTTCTCCACTTCATTTTACAGATGAAGAAATTGAGGCAAACAGGGTTAAGTGACTTGCCCAGGGTCACAAAGCTAGTAAGTGTCTGAAGCTGGATTTGAGCTCAGGAAGATGACTGTTCCTGATTCTAAGCCCAGTAAGCTATCTACTATACTCCAGAATTCAGAAGACACCTCAGTCAGCAAACATTTGGCTAACCTCTCAAACACAGACAGACGGCTGCCGAAGCAAAGACCAAGTTAAAATACAAAGGAATCTGTAAAAATCTTACAGAGGAGGATGATGGACAGTTACAAATCTAAAAAAAAAATCTATAGGTTGTAGAATATGGGAATGAATGAAAATGAAACAGTAATTTACACCTTTAATAGAAAGAGAGGGTTCTATGTGAAATTGTGACTCTGTTATGTATAGCTTGCTTTTCTTTTGAAATGAAATAGGCAGCTAAGTGGTAGAGCGTTAGACTTGGGGTCTGGAAGATCTGAGTTCAAATCCTGCCACAATCACTCACTACATCTGTGACCCCAATAAAGTAAATTATGTTTCATTTTCACCCATTCCCATATTCTTCAACCTATGCACATATTTTTATATATTTGTAATTGTCCATCATTCCCTTCTGTAAGATTTTTACAGATTCCTTTATATTTTTAACCTGGACTTTGTTTTATCAGCCATCTCTCCGTATTTGGTAGATTAGCCAAATGTTTGCTGACCGACGTGTCTTCTGAATTCTTTGGACCTCCATGTCATGGATAAATAAATAAAATAAATTAAAATAAATAAAATAAATTTACATTGGTTTGACTTTTGGACAAAATGATTATAGTCAGTGTCAAGATCATTTCTGTTGTCCATTTCCCATTCAGCAGCTGGTTTAAATAATTCGTTGACCAATTTCATTGGCGTTTTCATAATCAGTGATCTCAGCTAGCCATCTGAAAAATGCACATTGTTGGTCTTGGGGCCTAAAAGGAAATGAACAAAAGAATGTGGATGATGCATAAGAACAAATTTATCAACAACCAATATTAATTACTTAGAGGGGAAAACTGAGATGATAAGATCATCATGCATGAAGAAAAGTAAGAAAATTCTAATAACAAGGAAGTGACGATAACATTAAAATTGATGATATACAAAAAAATAGAAAAAAAACCCCACACCTTTTTCTGTGCTTCTAACTTACCATAAGTCATGTGTCACAGCCTTAAAGAAAGTAAGAACACTTTGGATAATGCCCCTGTTAAGGCTAGGAAGAATCAGAGACAAGCAGAACAGCTTTGAAGGTTGCATATTGAATCTAAAAATCATCATAACTAGCATTCATATCGCACTTAAAGGATTGCAAAACCCTTTGTATGTTTCCTCAGGGGATCTTCATAGCAACCGGAGGAGGTAGGTGGTATTATCACCCCCATTTTATAGATCCTTGCCCTGCAGTCACATATGTAGTGAGTCTGTGGCAGGATTTGAACTCAGATCTTCCAGACTCCAAGTCTAATGCTCTACCTCTTAGCTGCCTATTTCATCTTAAAAGAAAAGCGAGCTGTACATATTAGATTCACAATTTCACAACCTTCTCTATTAATGGTGTATATAAAAATAACCATTTAAAGTGGAATATTCATTAGTGATGCCCAGCCCTGAGGTTCCTGGGAGGAAGGGGAGGAGATTGTCACAGAACTATTACAAGGGGTCCTGCATCCCTGTGTATAACAAACACTATGATTTTTATCTTCTCTCAGGATTAACAAAAGTTGTAGCATTAAATAAATGACTTTTTAAAAATGAACAGATCAGTTATTAGACTTGGAGCCAGGGAGACCTAGAATTTAATATCTTTCTGATATTATAACATGTGTGAACATGGACATGTCTTTATACTTCTCAGAGATTCATTTCCTTATCTGCAAAACAAGAGAGAGAAAGGAAACAATTATTTATTTTAATTATTATTATTGTTTCATTAATTTTTTTTCCGACCTACTGTGTGTTAGGCACTTTTTAAAGCATTTTGCAAATACTGTCTCACAACAACCCTGGGAGACAAGTGCTATTGTTATACTCGTTTCCTACTAGATGAAATTTAGGCACGTGGAGATTAAGTGACTCGTCCAAGGTTACACAGCTAGGAAGTATCTGAGGCTGCATTTGAAATCTGTTCTTCCTGACTCCAGGCCCAGGTCACCTGGTGAATTCTTTAGTTGTTTTTTGTGTCCAACTCTCTGTGACCCCATTTGGGGTTTTCTTAGCAAAGATCCTGGAGTGGTTTGCCACTTCCTTCTCCAGCTCATTTTACAGATGAAGAAACTGAGGTAAACAGGGTTAAGTGACTTGTTCAGGATCACACAGCCAGTCAGTGTCCCTCCTAAATCTTTCTGCCTCTAGGTCCAGCACTCTCTCCATGTACCACCTAGCTGCCCACTGTCATGCGGTTGGGGTTTTTTGTTGTTGTCCTTGGTGCTTAAAGAGGACCCAGATGATATCACTGTGTTGGGGTCAAGAGAGTTGTGTCTGACTTTGGCTGAGCAGAGCAATATGAGTTCAGAAGGCTGTACCATAAATCAGGCACAAATAGTGCATAGGAACATTTGGAGTGGAGATGTCTAAATTTGTGCTTCTCAGCTGTCACGTGGTGGGCCCTTAATAAATGCTTGTTGGCTGATTATGATAGTTCACCCTTGTACTGACATCAGACAGCCCCCATGAACCCTTGTGGGGACCCTGCCTAACTTCACAAGGTCATTTTGAGGATCAAACAGTATAACCTGTGTAAGCACTTTTCTGATCTGAAAGCCCAGTGTCTTATTTAGCTAGTATTTCCTCAATCAGCAGATATTAATCATGCGATTACTACCAAGCTGGGAGTTACTAATGTAGATTAGTGTTTCTCTGTTCTAGTTATTCTCTCTAAGAGACCAGTCATCAAGCTAATTTTTCTTTGGAACTTGATTAAAAACAGATTAAGTTAACCGATGTAAATGAGGAAGAAGCTAAGTAAAACCTCAAGTTGAAGGAAATCTCTCCCCCTCTTCAAGGATTTGAAGCCAGAATGAAAAGATTTGTGGCCTGAAAATGTATCAGAAAGAATGAAAAGGGTGAACGAAGCTGATTTGGTGCCAGGTACAATTAGATTCTTACTCGTTGCAACGTATTTTCCATGTGTAACATGTGCACATACCAAGCAGTTAGGTCATTTTCCTGGCTCTCTCTAGTGGCGAGAAGGAAAATTGGCCTTGCTGAACACATCAATTCCAAATGGACAAACTCAAAATTCACTCACATTTTTTTCATTTTTAATATTTTTTTTTACCTTGGGAAAACCAAGAAAGGATCTTCACCTGCTTGGATTGATTTTAAGGTGTTATAGCTCTTCTGCACTATTTGTCTGCCACGGGAACATTCTAGGAGAGTATCAAGTCCAACTCATGACTGGCTGCGTCTGCTTGACTCCCTGCCCTGGGGTTTGCCTTCTGATTTTCTCATCTTGAGTTCCCCCTGAGATTTCTGTCAAGTTTCATTCAGGCTTCTGAGGTTATGTCAGTCAGTCAAGAAACATTTATTACATACCTACTGTGTGCCAGGTAACATGCCAAGCCCTGGGTTTACAAAGAAAGGAAAAGACACTGTTCCCAACCAACTACGGTATAATGGGGAGAGATGAAAAGGAAATTACTGTATGTGCAAAAAAGCCATATGTAGGATAAATTTGAAATAATCAGAGGGAAGGCACTGACATTAACGTGGGAAAGATGGCAGATGTAAGACACGTTCCAGATATGGAGGATGGCCAGTAAAAATGCCAACAGCCAGGAAATGGAATGTCTCATTCAAAGAACAGCAAAGAGGCCAGTGTCACTGGGTCAGAGACGACACAGAGGTGTGGGTGACGTATCAGCATAAGGCTTTTATTTATAAAACCTCGACAGAAAATACTGATATTTTTTTTCAGGGAAGGGGGAGAAGAAAAGCATTGAGACTCAACATGTTGACTGATTTGGGCCCAGGGCTGATTGTACATTCTGAATAAAAATCAGTACTGAAATGGGGCATAGTAAATGCTTACTGAATTACATTGTCGCAAGTACTAATTCAACTAGCCTCTCACTAAGAATTCCGAAGATAGAAGCATGACCATCATTTATTGTGCCTGACTGAAGACACCCAATTGATCTAATATTAGGAAAATGGAATTGGATAAAGCTGGGCTATTAGCCACAGCTGTGTTATAGAATGTTAAGTTCAGGTTTCACTTCCCTTTCAGTGTTGTAAGGATACTCGAATTGGAAAATTGGAGACTGCTGTTAATTCTTAATACTCTCCCATACTGGTGGATCTTGGGGCAAAGGGTAACTTGAATGAGTTAGGTCCGAGGCATTTGATAACAGTTTTATTTATTACCGGGTCTGTAACTTATAGAAGAAATCAGTGGCTGTGGGTGATGTAATGGGTAGAGGATTAGAGTTGGCATCAGGAAGGCTTGTGCTCCAAAACCCATATTTGCCACAGTGTAGTTTGGTAATGATGTGGCAAGTTACTTAAGCTCTCTCACTCCATATCTAGAAAATCAGACATTTGAACTAGATTGCTTCCGAGATTCCTTCTAGCTCAAGAAAAATGGCCATTCTTATAATTCTGCATTTGCCGGTTCTTTCAATTATTGTCATATAGTCGTGTTTCAGTCATGTCTGACTCTTCATGACCCCATTTGGGGTTTTCTTGGCAAAGATACTGGAGTGGTTTGCCATTTCCTTCTCCATTTCATTTTACAGATGAGGAAACTGAGGTAAAGAGGGTTAAGTGACTTGCCCAGAGTCACACAGCTAGTAAGTATGTGAGGCCAGATTTGAATTCAGGAAGAGGAGTCTTCCTGACTCCAGACCCAGCACTCAATCCACTGTGCTACCTAGATGCCGTTTCTTTCTGTGAGCTATATTAAATCAAACACTACCCACAACCACTCCCATGTAGGGAGCCTTCATATTTTTTTCCATTTGTCTCCCTCCCTCAGACTCACATACCCACCCCACCAGACCCAGTTTTCCTTTCAGAAGTCCCATAGTCAGATTCCTTTGCAAAAGTAATTTCTCCAGCCAATCATTGCATCCTGTTTATTTATAAAATATGATTAAACCCTTCCTTGGATATCCTTAAGTTTAAATTTACCTGCAAACAGGCTGTTCCCTATCAGTTCCCAGCCACAGAAGAATTTGGTAAATTTGTAACTTCTTGAATCTCTGCTGAAGGGGAAACACATTTCAGAATTCTTTGCATAATTTTTGGTGATGCTTTTTCACTGTATGACACTTTGCATGTGGTCTCTTCTTTAGACTGTCAGCTCCTTGAGGACAGGGACGGTATTTTGCTTTTTATGTATGTGTGCGTGTGTATGGTCTCAGCATTAAGGAAAGGACCTGACACATGGTTACTTAATACATAGCATTTAATAAGTGCTTGTTGACTGTTAGTACATTAGCCATCTATTGGGGTTTTTTAAAAAAATACCTTAACCACCAAAAATCCCCAGGAAAGTTAGTATTCCCAGATGTATCCCAATAACATTGAGCATGAGCACACATTTAAAAAATGTTGCAGGACTTCAACAACAAAAATAAACCAAAATCAGCTCCAAATGTCTGTCCCAGAAAAGACAGCCTCGGAAGGATTCCGTGCATTTGTACAGATACTTTCTGGAGTCTCCGTTGTAGTGGAAACAGACGTTGGAATTCATTGCATGATTCATGTGGTTATTTTTAACTGTATGACACTCGGTTATTTTATAGCACTGAATGGAAAATCGGTATATTCCCACATCTGTGAATTAATAGCCAGTTTTGCCACAATACTAGGCAGCCCACACACAGCAGTATAGCTCTTTTGCGGGTTTTCCCCCCCCAAAATTTACGAGATAAATTTTATGATATTAAGGCTTGTCACAGTGACATTAACTGCCTACAGAAGGGTACATTCAGGGACAGGAAAACTTCGGTTCAAATCACACACCAGCCAGTTCACTAACTATGGGCACGTCATTTCCATTTCTTTCTGAGCGTCAGTTTCTCCATCTATAAAATGAAGGTAATAAAATCCAGAGCGTTCACCTCACATGCTATAAGTTTCAAATGAGATATTATATGTAAAGCAATTTGAAATTTTTAAAAGCACTCTCCAAATGTCAGCTACGCTTATTATATTCATCAGTATTTGACCACTGGATGAAATCTGCAGCCGTTGAGGCCACGTTTAACCAAGCTAAACCATCTGTCATCTTTCGATGCCAACAATGCCAGTTTCTCTCCAGTGTGTCAGAGTGTGCGTACGTAGTAGGTGTGGCAATGAAAGAATAATGATTTGGAGATGTATTTCAAATGGAGGACTCCGAATCCCAGAGAATTTACAGAACTCATTTTTTGGAGAGGTTTTTGGAGTAAGCCTTGAAGGCTTTGGATCAAAAAGCATAAAGAATTATGTAAAGATGCATTCTAAAACATAGGCCCTAAGGAAAACAGTCCTTCAGGGCAGTGAGACGGTGGTCTCACTAATTTGAAGGTCACCAAACCAGATTATTATAGTTTGTGACACCCTAGATTGACTAGTTAATATTGAGGAAAATGTACAGAGAGTAAACTTTGTGCATCTTAGGACACCTTAGATTTCTTTTTTTTTTTTTGTTTAGAGGTAGCTGGACTTGGGGTAAAGAAGATCTGAGTTCAAACTGAGTCTCAGACCCTTACTGTGAGCCTGGGCAAATCACTTAGTCTTTCCTCTTCCGTAAAATGGAAATAATAAACAGAACCTACTTCCCAAGGTTGTCATGAGATTCAGATGAAATATTTGTAAAGCACATTGCAAGCCTCAAAGCTCTATATCACTCTAAGTGAGAGCGCAAAAAGGCCTTAGCCTACAAGGGCCAAGGTCTCCCATTGCATTCTGGGTCATCTCCAGTTGTCCTGATGAATATCAGGTCACTAGACCCAGATGTCTGTGGAGGAGAAAGTGAGGCTGGTGAGGATTCAGCAGCCGTTGAGGGCATGTTGAGGACTCGCACAGTCCTCCCTCACGTAAATCCCAGTCACCTGCAAGTCATGTCATCATCTCCCTGATGCCAAGGTCCTCTTTGAAAACAAGGGCAAACACACAATATAAATGCCCCCTATTATTACTGTTAGGTTTTGTTTTGTTTAGTTTTTTTAACCAAACCTGTGATTTCATCAGTATAGGAAACTAACAGTGTGAAAATTCTCTCCACCAATACAGATCTGCCGCTCATTTATAAGTTACAATCTTAGATTTGCCTGGGGATACCTAAAGGTTTGACTCGTCTGGCATCATATTGCAAGTATGTGGCAGAGAGAGGTTTGAACCTGGGTTGTTCTGACTACGAGGCTTACTGTCCATCTATGACAAGACCTTAAAAAAAAAACAAACACAGAGGGCAGCGAGGTGGCACAGTGAATAGAGCACTGGCCCTCAAGTCAGGAGGACCTGAGTTCAAATCTGACCTCAGACACTTGACACACTTACTAGCCGTGTGACTTTGGGCAAGTCACTTAACCCCAACTGCCTTCCAAAAAAGCAAAAAAAACCCAAAACACACATTCACATGGATTCTGCCCTCTTCAGACAGCTCTCTGCCATCTCATAGCTCCAGTATCCATCCCTTTTGGTATTGTGACATTGATCTTAGAGGCTCGTGGGGCCTTGTTTGGTGTCTTTCTTTGTATCCCCAGTGTTTCGTATAGTGCCTGGCATATATTAAATTATTAAATATATTAAATAATTAAATTAATCATGTTTATTGACTGACTGATTGGGGATGGGAGAAAAAAATCCAGTGAGGCAGAAAAGATCTGGCTAGCAAAGCTGTGTTTTATTTAATAACGTGACCTAAGAACTATTAGGACTCAAGTGCTTCAGGCTCTAGCATGCTGAGGACTGGCTACCAGGACCCTACAGGAGACCCTTGACCTAGATCTGTACCCACCAGAACTTTCCCCCGGGTTAGTACGTTCTGTGACCAGAAGACACTAAGTCTTCCAAACCCCCCTCAAAGAAATATAGACCATTATATATAATTCATCCCCTGAGAACTAAGCTCTCTGTGTACTTCAAGGGAGCAAGTGGCTAATTGTCCCTAGGAATTGGAGGTTCATAGAATCTCTGTCTCTATCTCACTTTCTCTCTCTCTCTCTCTCTTTCTCTCTCTCTCTCTCTCCCTCTCTCCCTCTTTCTCTCTCTTTCTGTCTGTCTGTCTCTCCCCTTCTGTCTCTCTCTCTCTGTCTCTCTCTGTCTCTGTCTCTCCCTCTCTCTCCTTCTGTTTATCTCTCCCCTTCTTTCTCTCTCTCTTTCTCTCTCTCTCTCTCTATCTCTCTCTCTTTCTCTCTCTCCCTCCCCCTCTTTCTCTCTCCTTCTGTCTGTCTCTCCCCTTCTGTCTCTCTCTGTCTGTTTCTCTCTCTCTGTCTCTCTGTCTCTCTCTCTCTCTCTCTCTCTCTCTCTCTCTCTCTCTCTCTCTTTCTCTTTCTCCCTCCCTCTCTCTTTCTCCTTCCCTCTCTCTTTCTCCTTCCCTCTCCCTAACCCTCCAACCCCCACCACAGAGGCTGCCCTCCCTTCTCAAGTAGCAGGTATATTGAAGACAATGCCCATTTCTGTTATCTAACTGAAAGGAAAGATTTTAGTGGTGGGTATTTCAGGCTGATTGAAGGAAAGAGTTCCATTCTGGCAGACCAGTAAAGATGAATAGTTTGGCTTGATGGGGCAGTGTGGTATCCCTCATACAATGCCATTAAGGAGCTGTTTAATGTTCATCTAAATAGTTCTTGATAGACTGATTAATCATGAGACCTACCTGGCATGCTAGAACTCCAGTAGTTGAAACACTATTAGAGTGTTGCTAATATACATGAGCTGTGGTTCATCCTTCATTCTTGAAGAGAACCAGCGATATCCTAAGAGTGATGTCTTGGCACATGTGTGAATCGGATAGAAGCGAGGCAGAGCTGCACAAAGTCATCAATCTCACTCTCTCCTCCAAACGTACCTGAGTCCAGGGGCAAGACAGAAGTCTTGATGGCCCAGGATGCACTGGGTAAACTTGGCCTCTTTACATTAAGATCTTTTTCAGGCCTCGGTTTAACAAACATTAGCTAGTCAAAATTCAGGAACCTGAGTAGTATTGATAGTGCTCTCACCTTTGCTTCACTTTATAAATTCTTACCTGCATCTGGGCAGCTAGGTGGCTCCAGTGGGCCTGGAGCCCTGAAGCCTCATCTTTGTGAGGACACATCTGGCCTCAGACACTTACTAGCTGTGTGACCCTGGGCAAGTCACTTAACCCTGTTTGCCACAGTTTTCAAATCTTTAAAATGAGCTAGAGGGGTGGCTAGGTGGTACAGTGAATAGAGCACTGGCCCTCCAGTCAGGAGGATCAGAGTTCAAATCTAGCCTCAGACACTTAACACATACAAGCCCTGTGACCTTGGGCAAGTCATTTTAGCCCAATTGCCCTGCCTTCCCCCCTCCAAAAAGCAAAAAAAAAAAAAAAAGCTGGAGAAGGAAATAGCGAACCACTGCAACATTTTTGCCAAGAAAACCCCAAGTGGGATCACAAAGAGTTGGACAAAAATAGAAAATGACGAAACAACAACAATAATGACTTGGATCTGATTTGGGAAGAAATCTTAGGTTATCGAGAGCAAGTATTTTGAAATCCCTAATATTAAAAGTAATATGAAAATATATAGTAAGTACTCCTTTATCATTTTCATAGATTTTTCTGTTTCTTTACATTTTCTAGAGATATAATTGAGATTTTTATACATTAAATACCTCAGTAGGTCCATGATCCCCTTGGCACAGGCACTTGTCCCTCTAACAATTCACATAGAAACTCGTCCATTTCTTCTTGGATTATGTGATTATTGTACATTCAGTTCCATAAATTCTCCATGGAGAATCTACCCAGTGTGCTGGAGAACTTGCTCTAAATCTTTTAAGTACTTCTGTGAGCACAAATACCAGCAGTCCTTAACGATGTTCGGGTGTGTGGGGGTAGAGGTAGGAGTTCTCGATCTTGATATGTGACTGGTTCACCTCCTTTTCTAATAATAAATGGCCCAAATGATAGGTTTTGTGCCACTTGTCTCATGCTGATAATAGCATCCCATTCTGATATCCTGCAGCCTGCTTAGACCTACCATGGGATTCTCCATTACTCTCTCGATCACCTGAATCTTCCACTCTTCTGAAATCATGGGGTTCTGTGATTCACAGATATATAGTGGCACCAGAAACATATTTGATTTTTTTAAAATATGGGCTTTGTTACAAGGAACCAGCTGACATTCCTGACAGTTACTGTTGACCTAATATAAGTCCACACTCCTCCTTTTCAGCCTTCGGATTAGTTCATTGTCCATTGATAGTGTCTGTACAAGATGCACTTTCTGATTAACCTAATTGAGTACCCCTTCAACAACAAGGCAGTATGTATCCTTCATCCACTTGGATTTTCTTGTTTGGATTTCTAAGCCAGTCTCTTCTATATGGCCATAGAGCTCGTCAAGGCCCTATGGATTAATACAGTCAACACAATGTTGTCTGTAAACAGAATTATCTGAAGGACCTCACCATCTGTAGAGAATTTTTTCAATTTTCCGATATTACTATTGACCATCTCGCAGTAAATTAAGAAAATAAAAAGAAACTTTAGCTATAAAATATAAAGATAAAAAATACGAAGAAGTTTTCAAGTTCATAGGTTCTCCTTGGAGAAGTAAATAAAGGAATTCAGAGAGCTGGTGTAATTGGCCACCCTTAGGCAATAAGAAACACTGTATTATGGGACACTTGGGCATCATGCCTTGTACTGCTTATGACCATCAACAAAAAGACAACTTGATGTGTCAGCAGCTATTGCAGAGGATGAAGAAATAAAGACCTTATAAAAAGACCTTGACAAGATACGCCAAATCAAGTCAACACATAATTTGACATTGATCCACTTGAGAGCAAAGAAGAGGATTATTTTTTTAAATGCTGAAAAATACGAATAGATTTTTAAATGAAGGTGGTCAAGAGCTTGTGGACTACTCAGAATCTTCGTATGTCATCCATAATTGTGTTGCTGAATGTGGAGATCACTGAGTAGCATTACAAGAACAACCACATATTAAACGGACAGGGAATGACTGGTTACCAGCATGGCAGATGTTTCAGAATGAGCTGTCAGTGTCCAGTCACATCATGGACTAGTTAGAACAAAGATCAAAATCAACACTGACTTAGAAGGATAAAGATGAGAAGAAAACCCTTCGTGTAATTATGCCAGCTCTAAGTTTATTTAATCAAGCTGTTAATTCTGAAAAGTGAAAAGTGGATTAAAGTAAAGAGAAATTTTAATTACTGCCACGTCATGGAGAAGTTTAACTGATATAAAACAGTCACTACAGATAAAAGACCAAAAGAGTCCCCAAACCCCCTCATCCAGCAAACTCTTAATCTTTTTGCCAAATGGAAAGACATGTAAGCTAAGGGCAACACAGGTTTGTAAAACATTAATTTCCCAGAAGGGTGATGGAAAATTAAGAGCAATATTGTTCCCCTTTGTTCTTGTTAGGTTATTTTTCAAACATGTCTGACTCCTCATGATCCTGTTTGGGATTTTCTTGGCAAAGATACTGAAGTGGTTTGCCATTTCCTTCTCCAGCTCATTTTACAGATGTGGAACTGAGGCAAACAGGGTTACATGACTTGCCCAGGGTCACACAGCTAGTAAGTGTCTGAGGCCAGATTTGAGCTCAGGAAGAGGAGTCTCACTGACTCCAGGCCTGGCACTCTATCCACTGTACCATCTAGCTGCTCTGTACTGCTCCCCACAAAATAGTAAAAAGCCACATGGGGAAAGTGAGCTTGCAGAAAACAACTCATCCTTCTAAATATTCCCCTAAATTGTGAATCAAATGAAAATGTTATTATTCCCTGTTAACTTAGGCAACACAACAAAACCAGACCTTTTTGGTACCTTTTATGTAGAATGAGAACATCATCCAAAAATACCCACTGCATTCAGAACATCTTCACTATCCTCATCTTTGTTGCCTGTTTAAGGACTTAGATGGCCCCGATAATCAGATTTTCAGTTTGAATGATATCACATTGACAGCTTTCAATACTTTTTTTTTAATTTGAGAATTATTCCATTTTTTTTCTTTTTGAAGTAATTTTGGGGAAAGGTAGGAGGGGAAATAGATTGGGTTTTCCTAGATCAGATCGTTGGTATAAAATTACTTGCCTGGTTTAATTTTTTTCTTAGCTAAAATAGTTCCTGAGAGTCAGCAAGATGTAGCGCAGCAGTTCTCAACCTGTGGGTCGTGACCCCAAATGACCCTTTCACAGGGGTCGCCTAAGACCATAGGAAAACACATATTTCCAATGATCTTAGGAACTGAGACACTCCTCCTCTGTCCATCTCCAGGCGGGTCCTCCCACATGCAGATATGCCCACATACGAATATTAAAGAGTTGCAGAATTAGAAAGGTTGAGAACCGCTGATGTAGCAGATAGAGGAAGTCCTAACTCCATGGAATCAGGAAGGCTTGGGTTCGTGTCCTGCGTTGGACACACAAGCTGTGGGACCATGGAAGAATCACGTAACTTCTCAGTGATGTGAAAAACTCTCCAAGACTAGAAGGAACAGAAGAGTTGCTTGTCTTTATCATTGGTGTGATTGACCACACTGAGAGAGGCTTATGGGATAAAATGGCCAGCCAGAGAGTCACCTCCCCAGAATATTCCCAGCATGTTGCTTCACTTCCAGCAATGCCCTAGAGGGCCAGTGTAGTCATTTACTTTTAAAGTTAACTATATCACGTGAGGGTTTTTTCTCATATTTCTCATGCATACAATTTCAGCTCTAGGCCTTCTGGTTTCCCCGTCCCACCTCTCTGGTGTCAGGAAAGCATCCAGCAGCAAACTGATAGCTAAGGCGAAGAACCAAAGATTACACTCCCTGAGCGAGTACCCTGTGATTTCATGATTCACACACAGAAGAAGAACACTTGGGTTTGCTGAAACCTCTCTAAAAGGGCAAGTTTTTTGCAAAAAGCCAAGAAATTTGGGGAAAATGTCAGGAGGCGTGAGGCAAGGAGGAAGGAAAAAAATCATGGGAAGAAGAGGTCAGAAATGGTTGGAGATTGTTAGTGGCTACGTTTAAGGTGGAAATAGGGGCAAAAACTCTTCTGCTTGCAGCAAGGAGAGTAGAAAGTAAAGGAGACAGAACATGTCTGCATTTCACAGCAGACATTTACTTATCAGACAAGGAGGTGGCACAGTAGAGAGACCACTGAGAGCCTGAAGTCAGGAAGAACTGAGTTGAGACTCTGTGTGACTCTGGGCAAGTCACTTAACCTCTGTTTGCCTCAATGTCCTCATCTATAAAATGGGTATAATAATAACTCCTACCTTACAGGATTAAATGAGATAATAATTGTAAAGTACTCAGCACAATGTCTGGCTTATAGTAAGCACTGGATAACTAGAGGGAACAGTGGATACAGTATCAGCCTGGAATTCTGAAGATCTGAGTTCAAATGTGGCCTCAGACACTTACTAGCTGTGTGACCGTGGGCAAGTCATTTAACCCTATTTGCCTCAGTGTCCTCATCTGTAAAATGAGCTGGAGAAGGAGATGGAAAACCACTCCAGTATCTTTGCCAAGAAAACCCCAAAAGGAGTCACAAAGAGTCGGACGTGACTGCAGCGACTAAACATAGAAATGTTAGCTGTCCATTATTATCTCTAGCAGAGTGCCTACTAATGCACAGAAGGAGAAAGAATCGAGATGACTCTAGAAATCAGCTTAATCATCTTTTTTTGTCTGCTGTGTCAGGTCATCCCAGAGTCACAGCCCACCTGAGGAGAGCAAAGCTTGTCTAGGAATAGAAAATGATAGCTTCCAGCCTAAGGAAAATGGGTCAGCGTCCTGCAGTATTTTTACCATCTTCCTGGCTTTCAGCATTGCCTCAGTCTCAGCCTAATCGCTAAGATGTTATTCTCTGGTGTTATCCTGGATATGAAATGATATTCCAAAAGAAATTTCATTAGAAATTTGATCTCATAATTCAGATTATGAATATAATATATATAATTCAGACCTTCAAAAAAAAATAAAAAAATAAAGACCTTCAATCTCATCGCATCACTGGTATAACTTTTAACGTTGCTTGTGCCTGGAATTCTGATTATGGTTAAATATTGAGGAGAGCTTGGAGGAAACTGTGACCCAGTACTGTATTTATATATGTGTGGTCTTATTTTGCTCAACAACAACAAACATCTAGCACTAGTAGGATCTAAATGTTTTAAAAACATTATTTCACTTTACCCTTTTGACAACCCTGGGTACCATTAATGTTCCCATTTCACAGTTGAGAAAGCTGAGGTAAACAGAGGTAAAGTGACTTGCCCAGGGTCACATAGCTGGTAAGTTTCTGAGGTGTGATTTAAACTCATCTTCCTGATTCTAGGCCCAACCCTCTAGCCACCTAATCACCTGCAAAATTGAAGATGCTAAGGATTTTGCAGGCTTTTGGAAGCAGTCCTAGAAGATGCTAACACAAATTCTTAAAACCATAAGGGATGCCTTTCCTCCAATCCCATGAAAAAATCTGTATGCATGAGATAGAAGGGTCAGTGAGTAGGAGCTCATGAGGCGTCTGTGGTACATTTTGTTAATAACAATAATAGTATTTCTGTAGTGCTTCAAGGTTTTGCAAAGCGCCTTACAGATATCTTTATGTAAATTATCTCATTTGATCTCATTAGTAACATATGAAATGTAGACATCATTTTGAATGATGAAAATGTCGGTGAATACTTTTAGCAATGTTGAAGAAGATGAGAATTTTCTGGAGAGTTAGAAACCACTTGGGAAAACGTTCCTGCTGGCCTTTACCCGATAATTATGTTCAACTGCATACTTGACTCTCCTTTTACTATAGAGTCGATTGACTGATTGGAAGTCAAATTGACATCAGGCACTTCTTTCAGAAAGTGAGCTCTAGCCAGGCTGTTCTGCCCTCTGACCCCACACCATTGACACCACATCTTCAGCTGTCACTACATTTATTTTGTTGTTCAGTCATTTCAGTTGTATATAATTCATTATTACCCCATTCAGGATTTCTTGGCAGAGATACTGGAGTGGTTTGCCATTTCCTTCTCCAGCTCATTTTACAGAGGAGAAACTGAGGCAAATGGTCGAATGACTTGTCTAGAGTCACACAGCTAGGAAGTATAACACACCACAGAATCACTAAAAATAATATTCAGAATACTCTAAGGAGGCAAGAAAGTACATAGAGAAGACTAAACAGATGTGTATTTTAAATGTTAAGATTTAAATAAAAGGTTGACCCTTACCTCTTTCCAAACTTATTCCCTAAGTATTCTGGATTGCTGACTATTGCTATTTCTTAAGCTATATTTATTATATAAATTGGGAAAATATTTGAAATGACAAAGCTAAGGAAACAGTTGCATTATCCATGTAACTATCTTATTTGACTTCAGGAATCATTCAGCTAGCCGCCTACCAACAGGCTCTTTGCTTTGAATGTAGTTGATGTTAAGGGGTAACTGTTCTTTTAGCTTATTTGCATAATACGGTAGTTACCATGGGGTTGATTTTTATAGATTAGATGTGATTGAAACTACCTCCCTGACAATCTGAATTAATGTAGTTGTGTCAGCAAGCACCCCAGGATGGCTGCTAGCACAAGTTCTTTGATCTGCTTTTCTAAAGGAAAGCAACTCAAAAGGGGTTAACAATCTTACTTTAATCAAACATGTATCATTTACCTAGTTCAGGGGAAAAAGTCAGCACCCTGAAGTTCAGAGAATACAAACAGAAGTTACAAGCAGACAAAAAAACAGAGAAAATTACACAATTCAGCAGACCAACAGACAGGGTTTCCAGCTGTCTGACCATCACATACATACAACTAACATACTAACTAGTCATCAGAGAAAGGAGCACCAACATCTGGATTTTCAAAGCTGGGGGATTCAACGGCTTCCCAGAGTCTCATCTGGTCAAATCACACAACTCTTCCCAAAGTGAGCCCCAAAGCAAAACCTCACCTCAGAGATATATATAGCCTTCTTCAGGGTCAGAGAACATCACAACCCTTGTGACTCACTTGACTACAAAATAACAAAAGTTGTGCCTTCCTGAAAAACAAGCCTCCCACAACAGGCTCCATGTGACCACATTCAGTGTGCTAGGGGGCAGAGTTTATTTTCAAATCAGGAAAGCCCTCAAATTCACTTAGGCCTATTAAGGGGCAGGGAAGATCTTCAAATGCCCATTCCCATTACATATGGTCCATGGGGTCACGAAGGAAGAGTTGGGCTACTGAACAATTGAATAACAACAACAAATGTGCCAGGCCCCGGGCCAAGTATTATCTCATTTGATCGTCACAACAACTTTGGAACGTAGTTGCTATTATTACCCCCATTTTATGGTTGAGTAAATTGAGGTAAAAAGAAGATTAAGTGATTTGTCCTTAGTCACATAGCTAATAAGTACCTGAAACAGGATTAGAACCCAGATCTTTCTGACTCCAGGCTCAGTTTTCTATCAAAGATACCATCTTCACCTACTGTGACTGATTAACCATTTCCCACTCGGTCATCATTTGGGCCCTGACTGGCTCGGAATGAATGTAAATAGTAATTGTTTCTGTGTTGGCCAGAATCCCTGAGGCTCTTTCTCTCCCAAATTGATATTTTTTTTTGACCAGGTAATAGAGGGCATTCTTTCCTCGTTTCTCATCTATCCTTAATCAGTGAATGTGTTGCCTGAGTCAAACTGAGACCTTAGGGTCTCCCTTTGCATTCTGGGCCATCTCCAGTTGGCCTGGTCTGTGTCTTGCCATTGGACCCAGATGGCTCTAGAGGAAAAAGTGAGGCTGGTGACTTTGTACAGGCTTACCTCACTTGAATACAATTGACTGGCATGTCACGGCATCACTCCTCTGACAAACAAACAACAAACAGCCATAAAAAGTGTTGTGCTTGTTACTGTGATGTTTTCTTAAAAATAATTAAGACAAGATCCTGCCATCATGGATTTTACAGTATAGCATGGAAGATACACTGTTCATCCACAAATATACAATACTAAGCAATATACACATATACAGTGACTCAGCTAGAGATCAGGTACAAAATTCCTTGTGATAACAAAGGAAGGCAAAGTCATTAGTAGTGTGAATGATGAAAGAATCCTTCTTTGTCCTTAATGAATATTATTTTTCCTTATGCCTGGAAGAGATAAACATCTTACTCAACAATTTATTGGCATAAAACAGTGGGTGAGCCACCTATGACTACAAGACACATCAAAGTGTAAAAACTGCTATTAGAGATCAAGCCACTCAAAAATAAGAGATGGAACCAATTTTGGGCATGGGCTGGCTTAGAACATGGCAATGTGGCTGTGAGGGGAAAGGGAATATCTCAGGCTAAAGTTGAACGGCACAAAGAAGGAGGAGGAGAGCCAGTGAGTTAGGAAAGCTTTGTCCTGCTTACCTTGCACTCCATTCTATCTGTAGTTTGGTGGGTAGAAGAAAGGTTAGGCTAAGCAGAACTTCTTGGCAATCACTGGGATGGATCTTTCTAACAATGGAATTGGTAGAGCTGGGATTTGAAGGTGAAACATGGAACCAGCTAGCATTATCTATGGAGGCTCAAAATGGTGAAGGTCTAGCATCATACATTTTTTTTCTCATTTGTTCTACATTTTGATTCTGAAAAGAAAGCTGAATCTACCCATTTCTTATACAAAACTCATTGTAAAAACAAGCAAACAACAAAAACCACCTGGTCCTATATACTAGACATAAACATACATAGGTGATGGGGAAGGGTGCCTGGTTGTGCCCACATACACAGTGAGCCCACACTCTTCACACCTGTGCCTTTGAATCACTTACTTTCCAATTACCTTCTAATCTTGTCAGGACTTGACATTTCTTCAGGGTATAAAATTCCCAATGTGGAAATTCCTTCCACTGATGCAGATTATGGCATTTAAATACAACTTTTCATCTTGGAAAGTTACTTGGGGCACTGAGATGCTGAGTGACTCACTAATGGTCCCGTAGTTAGTATATGTCAGAGACAGGACTTAAACCGAGATTTACTGACTCCTATGTTAAACCTTTACTCATCACTTCAAGTTGCCCCTCAGGCCTCTTGGTATGTTCATTTGTGAGATGAGGTTTATTATTGATAAGTAGTGAGCTTGCCTGACAAGGTTGTTATGAGTATCAGATCAGATAATGGATATGAAAGAATTCTTATTTTTTTTAAATGTTAAATTTAAAATTTTTCTTTTTTGCTTTTTGGAGGGCAATTGGGGCTAAGTGACTTGCCCAAAGTCACACGACTAGTAAGTGTATCAAGTATCTGAGGCTGGATTTGAACTCAGGTCCTCCTGATTCCAGGGCTGGTGCTCTTTTCACTGCACCACCTAGCCGCCCCTGAAAGAATTCTTAAAACTTAAAGTATAATCCATAATGTAAATGAAAATTTGAGGATTTTGCAATACTCAGTTCTAGAAATAGAAAACTGAGACATAAGTTTAAAAACATGTCAAGCATGTGGCAGGTACAGTTAGCTGCTTTAAAGTATGAGATGTTCATAATTCCCATTTAGTATCAAGTTTCCAGGGCAAGGGGACTGAGAAGTCATTAGAATACACATGTTCTATCATGGACCAGTTTTGGTAGGGGCCAGGTAAAGGGGGCAGTCATGACAGTTCAAGTGACAGGGAACAGCTTGATCCCCCTCCTCAGGCTCTCAGTGACCTCCTGTGCATATGTATTTGGACCTTGCATGTGAGTGCTAGGAGTTGGCTCCATTCAGGGCTCTGGACTTCATTTAATTACACTCAGGGATTTTGACAGGAATGCCAGGATTAGGATCCTTGGCACGAGACTCACAGCCTTACTTTAGCATAAAAAGGGAGGATGGCTATACAATCCCCCCAGCAAACACAGCAAAAAAAAAATTGGATTTGGGAATGAATGTAGACTCATGGACAGATAAGTCTGTTACTTTCAAGAGCATTCACCAATGTTGTTAGAATGATACATAAAGGAGATGGTAAGAATAATACAACTCAAATATATATGTAGTCTTTAAGGTTCACAGAATGCTTTATAAAATAAATACCTGTGGAAAACTTAGCAACTCTGATCCGTACAATGATCCATGATAATTCCAAAGGATTCGTGATGAAAAATTCTGTTCACTTCTAGATAAAGAACTATTGGACCCAGACTGCAGGTTGGGCACATTTCCCCCTCTCTTTCTTTGTTTTTCTTGCTTTTAGAGGGTGAAGGATGGGGGGTGGGGGTGGGGTGGGCATGGCTAACGCAGAAATATGTTTTGCAAGACTTCATATGTGTAATGGATGCTTATTTCTAGCCTTCTCAATGGGTGGAGGAGAGTCTGGAAAGAGAGAATTTGGAACTAAAAATAATAAAAAAATTTTTTTAATGCATCAAGTAAAATGCCCCCCCAAAAGTGCGTTGCATGTATTTTCTTATTTGATCTTTAAAGGAATTTGCTTTATGAAATAGAAAAGATTGATGAAGAGTTAGCATACGGAGTATTTCACATATAAATGGGCACTTAAATACAGTTTGTTTTGACAGTAGGTCAATAGTATCATGTGTTTAGACAGGAGCAAATAAATATCTGGCCTGAATTCCTCATGGTGTAGCTTGAGCCCAGTTTCTCTTGTTTTGTTCTCAGTGGAGTCAGACGCAATTTGCATGAAAGTTCTTTATAAGTTTAAGATTGCTGTTGAACTTCCCCCTCAGACTTTTCTCCAAACTAAATAATCTCAGTCCCTTTAACTCTGCCTCGTTGGTTTCTCTCTCCCCTCCCTTTAGCCCCAGTCCTTTCATTATTTTATTATTTCTCTCTTTTTTTTAAATAACCCCAATTAGACACAGTAGTTTAAGACTTTACCCATGTAGAGGGAAAGTTAAGGTCCTTGTGCAAATTCCCAGTCACATAGCCTGGAATCCTGTTGTTTTGGGGTCATTTTGTTACCTCTTTTGTCTCTTCGATTTATTAGGACTTCCCTTTCTGATGCATGAATCTTTCCTTCCTCGAGTCTGACCATTAGTACTTCAAGTAAACACTCGGTATTTCAACATCCCAAATGAGCTTTAGTTATCTGAAAGTGTAGCATGAAATTCTCAAGTTCATTTTGATGCATTTAGCTATATAATATGCATGCATTAATATTTATATATGTAATACACATTATATATGTATGTGTGTATGTGTATATATATATATACATATATATATATATATATATATATATATATATACACATACACACACACACACATGCATACATATAACTGAGACAAAGTGTTGAACTGTGCTTGGCATCAGGAAGACTTGGGTTAATGTCCTTTCTCTGATACGTAATGGTGATGAGATCCTAGGCAAATTACTTAGTCTCTTAGTGCTCCTGACAACTCTCTAAAACTATAAATAGCAGTTCAGTTGCCAGTCTGTATTGGTAGAGGGAGTTTCCTTCTCAGAAATCCCTTACAACAATGAAATCACAGGTCCAGTTAAAAAAAAAAATCTATCCTGTAGTATACACATATATAAAAATATACACACATCCATATGCATATATATACATTGAGTATGTAGATACACATATGTAGATTACATGTGTATATGTATGTGCATGCATATATGTACTATCTTCTATCCTTTTAAAAGAACTTTGGTGTTTTTATATACATAAATATATGCAAAGCCCCTTGGTGTGTGTATGTACATTCACGTATGGTATGTGCATGTGTGTGTGTTTATATGTGGATATGTTTCCATGCATATATATGCAACATATACAAACACACCATAGCTTGTTTCAAAAGGATAAATAGATTCTCATTGACATGAAATACATTTTTAAGAGTTTTGTTAACTCCTCAACAGTTGAGAATCACCATTCTAATAAAGTGGAAATATGTCATACTCTGGAATCAGTGGTATGAAACTCAGAGAGAAACTGGGGTCCATTAATCCATGCAGATGGATCCCTGAAGACCAAATATTGACTTGGTTTTAAATGTAATGTTATCGCCGTTGTACTTTTGTTTGTTTTGTTAGTGTTTCCCGATTACATTTCAATCTGATTCTGCAGCTCTGCAGAGTGTTGGGGGCAGTATGACTGTTGTGGGCAGTTTGAGCCTGTGAGTTTGACACCTCTGTTCTAAATTCTCATTGACTATGCCTCAGGAGAGGAATAATCTCAAACAGGGATTAATCCAGGGGTGGACAGAAACCATCTCTTGGCTGGACAGCTGAGAGCAGATTGTTAAATTTTCAGTAAGTATTTATAGCTCACAGACTGGCAAAGGCTACAAATCAAAGCTTAATTTATTGTTTTGCTGATTTTCTAGACTTTAAAAATGATGGAGAAATTGTAAAATATGCCAATTAAATTTAAAAATGTGCTGTGCTTTTTGCAGAGGTGGTTGTTGAATATAAACCAGCAGACTTCTGGATTAAGCTATATATAATCAGTATCTCCGACAGCTGAATGCACAACATCGTCACAGATTACCTCCTAAACAGTGCTAGCTGTGTTCAACCTCTACAGCAGCAGCGGCTCAGCATGGCCCGCCGAAGGGGGTTTCTTGGCTGTTTCACTAACACAAATAGATAATCTAGAGATTCAAGAAACGCATAGAGGCAGGTGTGTTGTCCTGCTTCAACCCAAGCCCTACCTGTCTTTTTTCTTTTTTTCTTCTCCTTTCCCTTGCATAGGATGGCTCTTTTCTTACGCAATGGTAGAGGCAAGTCTCTAAATGAAAACAATGTGAGCTCTGCTTCTTCCTATATGCACTGATTGAGGAAGCTCAAGTATGAAAAAAATCAGGGGCACTTCTTGGAGCCAGTGTCTGCTAGTGTAACCAACAGCCCAGCTACACTGCCTTCCCCACTGTGCTAACAGCAGAACAGCTAGATTCTGGCCTAGATTTCTCTCCTATCTTCATTTATAATTTTTTATAAATTTTTATAAATTTATAAATTTTTTTATAATTTTCTTAAATGGGGGAAGAGTAGCTCCTATTATGTTCCAGGCATTGTGTTAAGTGCTTTACTGATATCTCATTTGCTCCTCACAACAATCCTGAGCAGTAGGTACCATTATTATTCTCATTTTACAGATGAGGAAACTGAGGTTAAGTGACTTGCCCAGGATCACATAGCTAATAAATATCTGAGGCTGGATTTGAAAGCCCAGCAGACCAGCTATGTGCCTGTCAATAATGAGTTCATTAATCATAGTAGTATGAAGAATTTAGGAACAGTTCATTCAAAAATGCTTCTTAATCAAAGTAGCATATGTATTTATATTTAAAATAAATTATGGGTAATTGACCAAGCAAGAAATTACTACTGACGTTAGAAATTGGTAGGAAAAATGTAAGTTACTTAAATGTAATGTGAAATCTTATTTTGTGATTTTCTCTTTTCTAAAAGATATAACATTTTCAAAGATCATTGAACAGCTTCTTAAAAGGAAGTCACACAGTTTAGCAGTGCCCTACTTTATTTCCCTTGCAACCCTAATGTGTGTCTGACCCATGGCCCACAGTGCTCCCAAGTACAGCAGGAATCCAGTTCAGTTTAATTGGGAAATATTAAAAAAACAAACAAACAAATAACAGTAGAGCAGAGCTGATAAGGATATGTGGTTTTCTAAGTCAGTGTGTGACCCACAGGGGTTCTGGATGTTATGTTTGGTGGCCCCCCCCATTTCGATCTGAATTTGACCTGTGTTACACAGCTTCACTACTCTGTGTGGACAAGAAATCTACCTTCCATGGGAGGATGGTTTATCTATCAGCACACAAACTCTAAAGAGTTAAGGTGTTTTCTGAGATTTTCCGTTACCTCCTTTCCTTTCCCTTCTGCAGTCCCTGCTTTGAGTCCTAACACCCTTCAGGCTTCGGTTCCTTTTTCCTTTAATTATTGCTTTCTCATGATGAAAACATTTCTTTTCTAACTCTGTACGTGTATTAAAAATATGTTTGGGGCTGGGTTTGCTCATTTTCAAAGTAACAAATTTGACAGGTGTTTTCTTCAACAGGGAGTATTTTTTCTCTGTTGTAATTTTGTTCAGTCAGCCTCAAAACACCAGATTAAGAGAGCTGACAGTTTTGCCCATTTCTGTGAACTTCCTAGAAAGGTGTAGCAAGCTTTGCAACAACCTGAAATCATCAAGGACCTCTGGCACCAAAACCCACATGATTTCTCCCTGTTCAAAGACATTTCTGGTTGGAAATGAGAGTCTTTGTTTTCATTACTGAGGAGCTGTGAATTTTTAAAAGGGCAATATTTTCTTGAGAGGTAGTGATGTGTCAGTCTCAAATAGGAACAGTAAATTGTACATAAGGATACATGCAGGCACATAGTCCCTTAGAAAATCTCAAATTAATGTTATCTCTGTGTTATTGTCTTTTTCTTTATTTTGTTAAATATTTCCCAATTATATTTTAATCTGATTTGGCCTGTTCTGGGGAGTGTTGTGGGCATGTGTTTCACACCTCTGGACTGTGCAGAATGTTTCTCAGAAGATCTGATTTCAAATTCTGCTTCTGACACTTAGTGTTTGTGTGACTTTGGGCCAATCACTCTCTGGGCCTCAGGCACCCATCTTAGACTATAAATCATACATATATTCTGTGTGATCTCTGTAACTGTGGATAGGAGAGAGTTCTCACAACATGATGCAATTTCCTTGGTGTGGAGTGTTGTGGGGTTTGTAGGTTTGATGAAATAATAGACCAAACCATGAGAAGACACTATCTTTCTACTCTGCTATTAACTTGAGTTAGTTGGTCTAGACTTCATTTTGGATATCAATAGAAATAATGATGTTACTCAATTTAAGTAGTGCTTTAAATTTTGTAAATCCCGTTTCTTTTTTTAAATTAAATTTTATGTTTATTTTTAGTGTATATCATTCATTTCACAAGATTTGAGTTATAAATTTTCTCCCTGTCTTTCCCCTACCCACCACCCCAAAACAGTGATCCCACTGTATATCCCCTCCCCCAATCTGCTCTCTCCTATATCCTCCCCTATATCCCCCCCCATATCCCTCCCTCCAACTTTCCAGTAGGGCAAGATGGATCTCCTTACCACAGTGCCTGTATATCTTATTTCCCAGTTGCATGTAAATAATAATAATAATTATATATATTTTAACATTTTATTTTAAAACTTTGAATTCCAGATTCTTTCCCTTCCTCCCTCGT
>CM053583.1:258206692-258244660 GCA_028627135.1 Pseudochirops cupreus | reverse complement strand
AAAGACGGGGAGAAAAGATGTAACTCAAAAAAATTTAATAAAGAATTTAATAAAAAAAAAAGAAAAGAAAAACTGGAGATGATAGATTTTTGGCAATTACTGATTTGAAATCTTAAGTAGTATCCTTTTTCAGCATATTTAATTACTCTATAGAAGCTGCTAATTTTCTAGGGTATAAAGAATCTATAAACAATTGCAGAAGTTCTTTTTGTGGTAGCAAAGAACTGGAAATTGATGGAAAGCCCATCAATGAGGGAATGGCTGAAGAAGTTGTAATATACGAATGTAATAGAATACTATTGCACTGTAAAAAATGACAAGAAGTCTGGGATAAGAACTCAATATTTGACAAAAACTGCTGGGAAAACTGGAAAACAGTATGGAAGAAACTGAGTATGGATCAATATCGTACAGTGTATATACCAAAATCAAGTCTAAATGGGTACATGATCTAGGTTTAAAGGCTGAGACTGTAAGCAATCTGGGAGAGCAAGGCATAGTTTACCTGTCAGATTTATGGAGAAGGGAAGATTTTATGACCAAATAGGAATTAGAGAGCATTATGAAATACAAAATGGATAATTTTGATTACATTAAATTGAAAACATTTTGTACAAAAAAAGTCAATGTAACTAAGATTAGGAGGGAAGTGGGAAATTAGAAAGAATTTTTACAACCAGTGTTTTTGATAAAAGCTTCATTTATAAAATATACAGAGAATTGAGTCAAATCTATAAGAATACAAAGTCATTCCCCAATTAATAAATAGTCAAAGGATATGGACAGTTTTCACAGGAAGAAATTAAAGCATATGAAAAAACCCTCTAAATCACCACTGATTAGAGACATGCAAATCAAAATAACTCTGTGGTACCACATCTCACTGGTCAGATTGGCTAAGATGTCAAAACGGGAAAATGATAAATGCTGGAGAGGATGTGGAAAAATTGGGACACTAATGCATTGTTGGTGGAGTTGTGAACTAATCCAACCATGCCCAAAGGGCTATAAAAAAGTGCATACCCTTTGACCCAGTAATACCGCTTCTGGGGCTGTATCCCAAAGAAATCACAGAAGTGGAAAAAGGACCCGTATGTACAAAAATATTTATAGCAGCTCTATTTGTGGTGGCAAAGAATTGGAAATCAAGGGGATGCCCATCAATTGGGGAATGACTAAACAAGTTGTGGTATATGAATGTAATGGAATACTATTGTGCTATAAGAAATGAGGAGCAGACAGACTTCTTAATAACCTGGAGAGACTTATATAAACTGATGCTGAGTGAGGGGAGCAGAACCAGGAGAACTTTGTACACAATTACAGATACATCATATGTGTGATGACTGACTTTGATAGACGGGGCTCCCCTCAGCAATACAAGGTTAGAAGACAGCTCCAAAAGACTCAGGATGGAGAAGGCTACCCACATCCAGAGAAAGAACTACAGAGTCTGAGCACAGATTGAAGCAAACTACTTGCTCTCTTTTGTGTTTTGTTTTGTTCTGTTACTTATTTCTCATTGTTCACCCCATTGGTTATAATTCTTCTTCATAACATGACTAATGTTTAACGTGAAGGTATCTGTAGAACTTGTATTTGATTACATGCTGCTTTGGGGGAGAATGGGGTCTGAGAGGGAGAGGGAGAAAATTTGAAACTCGAGAGACTGTGGAATTGAAGGCTGTAAACTAAAAATAAATTAATTTTAAAAAAAGAAATGACAAGCAGGATATTTCAGAAAATCTCCTTCATTTTCACCTAGCTGCTTTTAAAAAAATCTGTTTAATAGTCTTCAGAGAGACATTAAAGCTATCTAAACTCACAAAAAATGCTCTAAATCACTATTGATTACTGAAATGCAAATCAACACAAGTCTGAGGTACCACATCACACCTATCAGTTTGGCCAACATGACAAAACAGGAAAACATTATAAAGGTTGGAAAACATGTGGGAAAAATGTAACACTAATGCATTGCTGGTGGAGTTGTGAACTGATCCAACCATCCTGGAGCATCATCTGGAACTATGCCCAAAGGGCTACAAAACTATGCTGCAGGCAACCAAGCAATACCACTTCTAATCTGTATCCCAACAAGATCATAAAAACAGGAAAAGGGCACACACACACACACACACACACACACAAATATTTATAGCAGCTCTTTTTGTGGTGGCAAAGGATTGGAAGTAGAGGGGATGTCCATTAATTGGGGAATGGCTGAACAAGTTCCAGTATATGAATATAATGAAATAGATGAGCAGGCTGACTTCAGAAAAACCTGGCAAGACTTACATGAACTGATGCTGAGTGAAACGAGCAGAACCAGGAGAAGCTAATAACAACCACCCTGTGCAATGGCTGTCTTTGATAGACTTAGCTCTTCTCAGCAATGCAAGTATCTAAGACAATTCCAAAAGTCAAAATGGAAAATGCTATCCACATCCAGAGAAAAAAAAATACTATTAAGTTGAAAAAATAAATGAAGAGAGAAATACTCAATGTTTTATGACTCATAATAATAGTTTGTATAATTAATAAAGAGAATATGAATTAAGGGCACATGCTAAATAATATTGTCTTAAAATAAGTATATCAAAGAAGAATCTTAGAACTAACAAATAATTATATTAAGGAAAGTCATTAACGAGAAGGCAACATATTCAAATTTGTGGGATGGAATTCAAGCAATCCTAAGGGAGCTCTTTATATCTTTGAACACATATTAGCAAAAGAAAGAAAAAGGAGATCAATGATGTGAATGTTACTAAAAAAATGCTGAAAAATGAACAAAACAAAATCAGTTTTTACATGGGGGATTGGGGAATACTTCATGGAAGAGGTGATATTTGATCTAGTCCTTGAAGAAATCTAGCAATGAAAAAAATGGCATAGTTTAAAAAGTATAGATGGGTGGGTAAAAATTTTTCTAGGACAGAGGTATCTTGAGTTTGAAAGACTAGGGGAAAAAATAAGCCAGGGTAAGGGATCAATTAAATATGCCATCAAAAGAGAATACTAAGTATAGAAAATAAAGTGGCTTAAGTGTCAGGAACAGGAGCAAGTCTAAGGTTTAGCATTATTAAGTAGAACGACAGCTCTTTCATATTGAAGGGAATATAAAAGCATAGGTAGAGAGAAAGAGATGTGCTGAACTGGGGAGGAAGGCAGAGGCAGGAGTTAATGTTGGATAGCCCCAATTTTCTTGGTGGAGAAGGAAGCAAAGTTTTTGGCTGAAAGTCAAAGTATTGATGTTTTAAGAAGAGAGAAGATACATAATAAGAAACATAATTTTGTACTGGGCTAGTATTTTTTCTTGGGCAATGTTTCTTGTCCCAGGAGCAGAATAATAATAATAATAATAAAGAGTAGGGAACTAGTATGGTATGCATGTGTGCTACCAGTAGTGAGAGAGACACAATGAAATTGGAATACCATGAAACCAGATACCATGGAATCTAGGCTGGACAGGGATCCTTGTGTAGACAGAGCAGATTAACAGACAAGATGAAGTGAGAGGAATGGAGTGATTCGCTGGCTTTTTCATATACAAAATGGAGGCAACACTTGCCCTGCCTCCCTCTCAGAGTTACTGCAAGGATCAATAAATTTGGAGGCATTTGCAAGAAAGTATAAAACACCATTCAAAGACATTACCATTGCTTACTCTGAAAACTTAAATCAGAGGTAATTTGATGATCCCTTTACTATAAACCTGTTTTCAAGCATATTTACATTTCAGTCAGCTTTGGATGCCCTTAAGTGATTTTGCACACTTCATAGATATTCGACTGAAGAAATATAATCTCATTGCCAAAGCTTTCATGTTACAAAAGCCACTTTGGGTCAGTCATAGATTGTAGTATTGTATTTCACTGCATAATCATTGCCGATTTTATGCCAAATTTTTTTTTGCAAAAAAGTGGGATGTGACCATATGTTAAGATTTTTTTTAAATTGTGCTGTATTATTTAAAAATCACTTATTACTAAATTGTCTTTGGTGCAAGATTAGGATGCACAGAGTACTTGTGAATATATGTTAAAATTGGGAAGATATAAAGTTTACCAATATCACGTGACTTACTCATGGCAGTTCCACCTGCCCATCAGCTCCCCTTGTGCCTACAGCTCTTCATCGGGTTGAGTGACAATACCCTTCGCCTGCAGCACTCTAAACAAACCATGCAACTCCGCTTTTGGGAATACACTGACAATGAGCATGTGCTAAGAATTCTAGGCTCGTGGCTCAAGAGCTAAATGAACATCCATATGCCAGTGGTGAATACATTGCTGCTCTGTTTACCTTTTAAATGGCTTGAGGAACAGAATTATACCACGGACGGTTACATGATGAAAAGTTATAAACAAATTTCTGGACTGAAAAAACAGGATGTGATGATGATGTGGTGAAATACATGTTAGGTATGTTGAAATTTGCATATTATTCTAATGAAATCAGCACTGTACGGTAGCCTCCAGCCAAGTCTCTTACCACAAACAAAACTGATTATTTTTTTAAACGTAGCATTAATCCGTGGTATTCAAACTCTGCCTTCATTAAAGAGAAAAGACTAAAAGAAGTAAGCATGGCCTTTGGGGTCCTATACCTCTGCCCTTCCCCTGTCCTATCTCCTTCTCCCTCTTCCTTTTCCTTTCTCTCTCTCTCTTTCTCTCTCTCTCTCAACAGACTCAACTACAGACAAGTCATTACAGTGGCACTACTTTCACTGAAATGACTATCATTTATAGGAACTGAGGATGTTTAAGTTAGAGAATGGGAGGCTCAGGGTAGACATGATAACCATCTAAAAGTATCTGAAAGGATCAGGCTTGACCATAGGGCACAGGACTAGAGTCAATGGGTAGAGATTACAACCAAAAAAAAATTTAGCTCTGACGTAAGGAAAAATTCTTTAATGATTAGAACTACCTCAAAATAGAATGGACTGGTTTGAGAGATAATAGTTCCTACTAATGCATTGTTGGTGGAGTGGTGAACTTGTCCAACCAATCCGGAAATATGTTCAAAGGGCAATCAAATTGTATATACTCTCGGATCTAGCAATACCACCACTAGGTCAGCATCCTAAAGACATCATAAATAAGGGAAAAGGACCTACATATACAAAGGTATTTATAGCAGCTCTTTTTTGTGGTGGCAAAGAAATTGAAATTGATGGGATGCCCATCACCTGGGGAATGGCTAAACAAGTTATGGTATAAGAATGTAATGGAATACTATTGCTCTGTAAGAACTGATGAGTAGGCAGAAAAACCTAACTTACATGAACTGATGCTGAGTGAAGTGAGCAGAACCAGGAGAGCACTGTACAAAGTAACATTAACATTGTGTGATAATCAATTATGACAGACTTAGCTCTTCTCAGCAATACAGTGATCCAAGACAATTCCAAGAGACTCATGATGGAAAATGCTATCTACATTCAGAGAAAGAACAATGGAGTCTGAATGCAGGTAGAAACATAGTGTTTTCACCTTCTCTGTGTGTTTGTGTGTGTGTGTGTGTTCCTTTTGTTCTGTTTCTTCTTTCATAACATGATTAATGTAGAAATATGTTTTACATGATTGTACATACATAATCTATGTTAGTCTGCTTGCTGTCTTGGGGGTGGAAGAGGGGAGGGAGGGAGAAAAATTTGGAATCCAAAATATTTCAGAAAACGAATGCTGAAAACAGTTTCTAAATGTAATTGGAAAATAAAATATTAAATAAATTATTATTTATAATAATAATATTATAATATATATCATATATTATATATAACATATATAATATATAGTAATAATAAAAATATTATTAAATAAAATGCCTTTAAAAAAGAAGTAACAGGTCCTCCCTCACGAGACTGTCCACTCTTGACTAGTAACCCACTGTTATAGGAAAATCCCTAGCCATCCTTCCTACTTCATTCATACATACCAGGACATTCTCATTCTCTCTCTCATTCTATCTCTCTCTGTCTCTCTCATAAATACTTTATTCATCTATGCTAGTATAATGATAATTTGGAAAATACACAGAATGTCTTTCATGACATTGAGGTGGCCCAGGGGACTGAACCCCAGGCCTGATGTCAGGAAGACCTGAGTTCAAATCCTACTTCACACACTTAACTAGTTGTGTGACCTTGGGCAATTTGTTTCACCTCAGTTTTCTTATCTGTAAAATGCAGCTATTAACAGCATCCTTCTCTCAGAGTTTTTTGTGAGGATAAAATGCAAGTGTAAAGAGCTTAGCACTGTAAGGGCTACATAAATGTTAGTTATTAGCTATTGATGGCATGAGGCATCCTGCCCATATGCCAGGCCATTCTGGGGCATGAAATCAGTCATGTAATGAAGTACCTATTTTTTGGTGTGCCCTTACTAAGTATTTTTCTCCATCAAAAATCAGGGAAGTTCAATAATGTATATGAACTGTTTTTCTCACAACTTCCAAATCTTTTTGAAGCTTCTTGGGGTGGGTAGGGGGGAGAAGAATCCCATCTAGAATTTTTATTATTAGCTATACGACTTTATTATACCTTATATATTAATTTATATATTAAAAATTATACCTGCAACTTTAAGTCTTAGAGGTTGCCAGGGTGTACAGTTAACCCTTCCACATCATGGGGGTTAGGGGCACAGTGCCCCTGTGATCTAGAAAATCCTTTAAAAATTTTTGGCCCTCTCTTCATATCAAAGAAGTCAGGGGGTGGCTAGGTGGCACAGTGAACAGAGCACTGGCTCTGGAGTCAGAAGAACCTGAGTTCAAATTCAGCCTCAGACATTAATACAAAAACCTGCTGTGTGACCTTGGGCAAGTCACTTAACCCCAATTGCCCTACCTTCCCCCCTCCAAAAAGCAAAAAAAAAAGTCTACATTTTTTCTTTTTCTTTTATGGAGTGTTTACAGTGTTTTATAGTAAAATTTGGGTTGATATTATAGAATACTGTACATACATTTTATGCATTTTTTAGTTTCTAAACTTTTTTTGTGTCCTTTTCTGGCAATTTGCATGCTGTTTGCAGCTTCTGCAAAACTCCCCCCAAAATTCCCATTTAATTTCTTATACCAACGCAAGATATATCAAAATCTTGATGGAGAAAATTGTGCTGTGGAAGAAATAACTGTACTGAGAAATTAGGCCACTTGACCATGGGATCGCATAGGTGATATGTGCCAGAGGACTGAAACCCAACATCTTCCTGTTTCCATGGGCAGTCTTCCCTCTTTTGTGCCATAATACTCCTCATATATGTCTACCATAGTGGTTCTCAACCTTCCTAATGCCACATCACTTTAATACTTGTATGTGGGTGTATCTGCACATGGGCGGAGCCGCCTGAAGACGAATAGGGGAGCGGTGTCTCAGTTCCTAAGACAGTCGGAAATATGTGTTTTCCGATGGTCTTAGGTGACCCCTGTGAAAGAGTCGTTCAACCCCCAAAGGGGTTGTGACCCACAGGTTGAGAACCGCTGGTCTACTGCAAGTTAGAGTCATTACAATGAAATCAAATGGAGCCTTTTACTGTAGCACTATTTGTTGTAACAGGCTTCGGACTCTATGTCATTGGTTCTCACAACTCACCTGGGAAGCGGGGAAAGGAGAGGTTACAATTACCCTCACTTTAGAGAAAGAGAAAAGACGCTTGTCCCAGATCCTGAGTAGGTCAGAGTGAATACTAAGCCTCCGGAATCCTTCTCTGTCTCTCCTCACTGAACAAACAGGGAGAAGCTGAGAAAAACAGCAGCAGAAGCCTTTTCCCAGGAAATCTAACAATGAAAGAATGAGAAAAGCACACAAAGGAAGAAACAAGGGAAAAAGAAATAAGAGGCCAGAGAAATGAGAAGGGAGAGATGAGCACCGGTCCTGAGTACATGGGAGCAGGGAGAAATGAAGGCAAGGAAACAGAGAAGGCATGTGTTCAGGGTACATTTGGGGGCTGTGGGGGTGGAATAAGCTTATAGCACAGTTGTCATGTAGAAAGGGCCACATGGGGTAACTGCCATGCCCTACTAACCAGCTTAGTTCTTTCCACCCCCCTTTTTTGTTTTTGTTTTTTTTTTGTTTTTGCTTTTTGGAGAGCAATTGGGGTTAAGTGACTTGCCCAAGGTCACAGGGCTAGTTTTGTGTTAAGGGTCTGACGACATATTTGAACTCGGGTCCTCTTGACTCCAGGTCCAGTGCTCTATACACTGCACCACCCGGCTGCCCCCAGCTTAGTTCTACAGACACATAATTGTGGTACTGGCTATTCCGCCCAAGTTGAGAGCAGTCTTCTCACACAGTTCAGTACTGATTTGCTCCTGGGTGAAGAATAAACGGAATTGTGTACAGATAGACATTCATAAAGCAGTTCATAACTGGTTTGGCCTGATCTGAGATCTTTTCACTTTTCTATTTTAATAACTGTGAATACCTTCCTCATGGCTATGTTGTTCCCTTATTTAGCTGTGCCCAACTCTTTGTGACTCTATGGAGCCTGTCCAAGGGGTTTTTTGGCAAAGATACTGGAATGTTTTGCCATTTCCTTCTCCAGTGTGTCCCCACTTTATAGATGAGGATCTGAGGCGAACAGGAGTTAAGTGACTTGCCCAGGGTCACACAGCTAGTAAGTGTCTTGAGGCCACATTTGAACTCAGATCTTCCTGACTCCAGGTCCTGTGTCCTATCCACTGGACAACCTAGCTGGTCCCCTCTTCATGGCTATAAGAAAGAGCTTTCTTTTTTCCTTCAGAATCCTGAAAAGTACATCATTTCACTTTATTTTTAAAAATTGTTATATTTTTTCCAATTTACATTGGAAAATCAATTACTCACTGATTTTGATTTATAAACAATATGTCCAAATGACGAATTAATTAGCTCTCTTTCTTTCTTGGAATTACTTAACATATATTCTGTATTAATTTATCTGTGTACAGGTTATATTATTGCCCACTCCACCTACCACTCCTACAGAATGGAAGTTTCTTGAGAGCAGAGACCATTTAATTTTTGCCTTTGCATCTTAGAACATAGTAGATACTTAATAAGATCGTATTTATTAATTGCTGAACTGAGACAGTTCTGAGTCTTAAAACATTTCTTCCATGTCCAGCTTGGGTTATGACCGTACTTGTGATTTCATTGGTATAAGGGGACTCCTAAATGAGGAATCTCCATCTACTCGTGAAGGCTGGTACTTCATCTGCAACACATAGTCTTAGAGAGTTACCTAGAGCACTGAGGTTAAATGAATGACCAGGGTCACACAGCCAGCATGTATCAGTGGCAAGATTTGAACCTAGGTCTTCTAGGCTCCAATGCCTGCTCTTTATCCACTATATTATGCTGTCTTATGTCCAAGCTAAGATCCCAAAGATATTTGATCATGAACCTCTTCCATCTAATGAAGAAAAAGAAAACTCATCCCTTTGATCACACACTGAGTTTTGCTTGAACTGGAGCTACATTTCCTTTTCTTTCTGAATTTAGAAGACTTTTATGCTCTTCTAGATATACTCTTCTTCTTGAGTATACTCCTGATGAAAGTAGGTTTCCAGAACTAACAGCCTCATCTACTCTGTGTCAGTTCTTCCTCTTACACCTCATTTGTATAAAACAATTACTCTTTTTGGCTATTCTTAAATGCTTTTATTTTTTAAAATCATATCATACTCAGGTCTACCTCCATCTTTCTTAAGAACTACTCAATTATGTTGGGCACCTTACCCTACAGGAAAATAGGAGGGAAGGAGATAAGAGGGGGGATGATAGAAGGGAGGGCAGATTGGGGGAGAGGGTGGTTAGGAGCAAACACTTTTGAAAAGGGACAGGGTCAAAGGAGAAAAAAGAATAAGTGGGGGCAGGATAGGATGGAGGGAATTATAGTTAGTCTTTCACAGTATAACTACTATGGAAATGCTTTGCACAACTACAAATGTACAACCTATGTTTAATTGGTTATCTTCTCAGTAGAGGTGAGTGAGGAGGGAAGAAGGGAAAAAATCTGGAACATAAAGTTTTAAAAACAAATGTTTAAAATAAAGTTGGCGGGGGGGATGAGGTAGGACATAAGAGAGAACAGATTGGGGAAAGAAGTATTCAGTAGGCTTGCTCTTTGGGGGTGGGGGTAGAGGAAAGATGGGGAGAAAAATTTATAACTCAAAATCTTGTGGAAATGAATGTTGAAAACTAAAAATAAATAAAGTGGGAAAAAAAGAACTGCCTAATTATGAATAACAATCTTAGACATACATTTTATATACATAAAAAGTCTGTCCTTTTGAGTCTTTTGTAATTAGTCTTTAGTATGTACCTTCTATTTTTCTTGGCTATTGTATGTCAAATCTTCTATTAAGTTCAGTTTGTTTGTTATTTTTAACAAAGTCCTAAAAGTCTGACATTTCATTAAATGTTCATTTTTTTTTTCATTCAGGATTATGCCAGGTTAGCTTTGCTGGGTGAGGTATTTTCAGCCAGAACCCCGATTCTTTTGCTCTTCTATATATAGTGTTCCAAGACCTTCAGTCTTGTAGTGTCACTGCTGCTAGGTCTTGTGTGATTCTAATTGTGGCACTGCTATATTTAAATTGTTTTTCTTGTTACTTGTAATATTTTAAATAAGATTTCTCTCAGGTGGTCATCAGTGGATTTTTCTATTTCTACTTTCCTCTCTTGTTATAATGCTTCCGGAAAATTTTCTCTATTTCTTGTGTTTTTGAGCATAGCTTTCAGGTAGTCTGATTATTCTTGTTTTCTCTTCTTGATCTATACTCCAGATTAGTTGTTTTCTTTTTTTAATGAGATGTATCACATTCTCTTCTATTTTTTCATTCTTCATATTTTGTTTTATTATTTCTCAATCTCTTATAACTTTGCTGGCTTCACCTTGCCCAATTCTGACTTTCAGGCAGTCATCTCCTTCCCTGAGATTCTGGATCTCCTTTTCTAATTGGTTGACTTTCTTTTAATAATTTTCTTGTTTTTCTTGAATTGTCCTTCCTCCCTCCCTCCCTTCCTTCCTTCCTTCTTTCCTTCCTTTCTTCCTTCCTTTCTTCCTTCCTCTCTCCCTCCCTTCTTCCTTTCCTTCCTTCCTTCCTGCCTCCCTCCATCCCTCCCTTCATTTCTTTTTAGTTTATCCTGGATCTTTCTCATTTGATTTTTAAAGTTCTTCTCTTTTTGAGGGCGTGGCCATTTGGCGTTACTCTCTGGGGTAGAAGAGGGTTTCTTTGCTTCAGTATCTTCCTCTGAAAGATCCCTGTCTTCTCTATGCCCACAATAACTATCTATGGTTGGATTCTTTCTCCTCTGCCTGTACATTTTTTTGGATAGTAGTTTAGTTTTTATATTCACCGCTAGTTCTAGGGTATAGAGGATGGTTCCTGTGTCCTCAGATCTTCCTTCAGTTCTCCCCTCTGACTTGGAAGTGGAGCCAAGACCTCCAAGCTCCCTCTAAGGGCCCATGTCCAGCAGCATCCCCACCCCACTGCTTCTGCATTCACCAGGCATGTGCTGGTTCTTTCTTGCCCCTGCCCAATCTCCATAGCACAGCTGGGTCTGGCGATCCTTGTCAGCAGAGGTTTCCTTGATCTTCCCTGGCTCAGACACCCCAACACCCCTTCACTGTCCCAGGGGTAAAAATTCCTGAGGCTGGGGCTGAGGCAGTTTCCCAAACCAGCTAATCCCTGGGCTTGCTGCTTGTTGTTTAAGCAGACCTAGAACCTATCCTGCAGGTGTTTACTCTTCACCAAACCATGTCCTAGGAATTTTTTTTCAGATCTTCTCCAATTGTCTGAGGAGAACCCCTGTTCTGCCCCTACTCTTATTTATTTTTACTACTCTATGTTCACCCTGATGTGCTACATCCTCTCTTTTGTGGGTGAAAATCTTGAAAGCTTGGAATTTTCTGATCTACTCCGCCATCATCCCAGAATCCTCTTCCTACATGTTTCCTTTTCAAAAATTATGTAATTGTTAAAACAAGAAAAAATTCAAAACCATTAGGAAAATATAAATCCTAATCAACCTTAAGTGCTTGTACTAATCTGTTTAAAATTATTTTTTCAGTGAAAATTCATTTTCTTTCTGTCTGACCCTTTCCTCACCACTGAATTAAAAAAAAAAAGAAAACCCTTATAACCAATATGCATAGTCAAGCTAAAATAATTTCCCCGTTGGCCATGTCCAAAAAAATCTCTATGTCATTCTACCCCTTGAGTCTACTAACTCTCTTTCAGGATGGGGTTCAGTCATGGTTGGTCATTGCATTGTCAAAGATCTTAGAGCTTTCAAACTTGTGTTGTCACTGTGTTAATCATCCCGGTTCTGCTCATTTCACTCTGCACCAGCACCTTCAAATGCTTTTTGCAACTCACCAAAAGTAGAAGTTGAGGGGAGAGTTAAAGAGAGTCACTATACTGACCAAGGCACAAGTTACATTTTTCTAAGTGTATTCTATGAGTCTAACAGAAACACTGCAGTACAAAGTAGATTGCTTAAACCTATTCATGAAAGCACTTTGGCTACATTTTTAGGTTCTCCCTACATTTTGGGGATCAGGAAAAAGAATTTCATTTTGCCCTAAAGTTGACAGCCATAGCAATATCCATAGATTCCAAAAATACAATTCTTAAATACAGGCATACCACATTCATTGTGCTTTGCTTTTTTGCGCTTTAGAGAAACTACATTTTAAAAATAATTAATTTGTTTATTTTTAGTTTTCAACATTCACTTCTATAAGATTTTGAGTTTTAAATGTTCTCTCCCTCTCTCTCTTCCCCAAGATGGCATGCAATCTGATATAGGCTCTGCTTATACATTCATATTAAACATTTTCACATCAGTCATGATGTAAAGAAGAGTTAGAACTAATGGGAGGAACCACAAGAAAGAAGAAACAAAACAAAACAACAAAAGAAAAAGAGAAAAAATAGTATGCTTCCATCTGCACTGAGACTCCAAAGTCCTTTCTTTGAATATGGACAGCATTTTGAATCATGAGTCTTTTGGAGTTGTCTTAGATCCCTGCACTGCTGAGAAGAGCTGAGTCTGTCAAAGTCAGTCATCACACAAAGCGGCTGTTACTGGGTACACTGTTCTCCTAGTCCTGCTCATTTCACACAGCATCAGTTCATATAAGTCTTGACAGATTTTTCTGAAGTCAGCCTGCTCATCATTTCTTACAACAAAATAGTATTCCATTACATTCATATAACCACAATTTTTTCAGCCATTCAGCAGTTGATGGGCATCCCCTCAATTTTAAATTCTTTGCTACCACAAAAAGAGCAGCTATAAAGATTTTTTTTTTGTATATGTGGGTCCTTTTCTCCTTTTTATGATCTCTTTGGGTTACAGGCTGAGAAGGGTATGTATAGTTTTACAGCCCTTTGGGCATAGGTTCTAAATAACTCTCCAGAATGGCTGGATGAGCTCACAACTCCACCAATAATGCATTAGTGTTCCAATTTTCCCACATCTTCTCCAACATTTATCATTTTCCTGTTTTGTCATGTTAGCCAATCTGATAGGTATGAGGTGGTACCTCAGAGTTGTTTTGATTAATATTTCTCTAATCAACATTGATTTAGAGCATTTTTCCATATAACTATGGATAGCTTTAATTTCTTCCTCTAAAAACTGTCTGTTCATATCCTTTGACCAATTATCAATTGGGGAATGACTTGTATTCTTATAAATTAGACTCAGTTCTCTATATAGGTTTGGAAATGAGGCCATTATCGGAGGCACTGGCTGTAAAAACTGTTTCCCAGGTTTCTACTGCCCGTCTAATCTTGGTTGCATTGGCTTTGTTTATGTAAACACTTTCCAGTTTAATATAATCAAAATCATCCATTTTGCATTACATATGTTCCATGTCTCTTGTTTGGTCATAAATTCTTCTCTTTTCCATAGATCTAACAAGTAGACTATTCCGTGCTCTCAGTTTGCTTATAGTATCAGCCTTTATATCTAAATCATGTATCCATTTTGACTTTATCTTGGTATAGGATGTAAGACGTTTGTTTAAGCCTAGTTTCTGCCATACTATTTTCCAGTTTTCCCAGCAGTTTTTGTTAAATAGTGGGTTCTTATCCCAGAAGCTGGAGTCTGGATTTATAAAATAGTAAATTACTAAATTCATTGACTATTCTGTCTTGTGTACCTAACCTATTTCACTGACTCAACACTCTATTTCTTAGTCAGTACCAAATAGTTTTGATGACTGCTGCTTTATAATACAATTTAAGATCTAATACAGATAGGCCACCTTCCCGTGCATTTCTTTTCATTAATTTCCCTGATATTCTGGACCTTTTGTTCTTCTGGATGAATTTTGTTATTATTTTTTCTAGTTCTACAAAATAATTTTTTTGTACTTTGATTGGTGTGGCACTGAACAAGTAAATAAATTTAGGTACAATTATCATTTTTCTTTGTATTAGCTGGGCTTGCCCATAAGCAACTGACCTTTTTCCAGTTATTTAGATCTGACTGTATTTGTGTGAAAAGTGTTTTGTACTGTCAGATTTATGGAGAGTGGAGGAATTTATGACCAAACAAGAGATGGAGAACATTATGAAATGCAAAATGGATAATTTTGATTTACATTAAATTGAAAAGTTTCTGCACAAACAAAGTCAATGCAACCAAGATTAGGAGGGGGAAAAAAAGAAACAAAAATTTTTTTGAAATTAAAAAAAAGATTAGGAGGGAAGCAGAAAAATGGGAAAGAATTTTTACAACTAGTGTCTCTGATAAAAGCCTCATTTCTAAAATATATTAGAGAACTGAGTCAAATTTACAAGAATACAAGTCATTCCCCAATTGATAAATGGTCAAATGATATGAACAGGCGGTATTCAGAGGGAGAAATTAAAAGTTATCTATGGCCATATGCAAAAAATGCTCTAAATAGCTATTGATCAGAAAGTTGCAAATCAAAACAACTCTGAGGTACTACATCACACCTATCAGATTGACTAACATGACAAAACAGGAAAATTATACATATTGGAGAAGATATGGGAAAGTTGGAACACTAATTCATTGTAGGTGGAGCTGTGACCTGATCCAATCATTCTGGAGAGCAATTTGGAACCATGCCCAAAGGGTTATAAAAATGTGCATACCCTTTGACCCAGCAATACCACTTCTAAGATTGTAACCCAAAGAGAACATAAAAAAAGGAAAAGGACCCACACAGACAAAAATATTTATAGTAGCTCTTTTTGTGGTGGCCAAGAACTGGAAATTGAGGAGATGCCAATCAACTGGAGAATGGCTGAACGTGTCGTGGTATATGAATGTAATGGAATACTATTGTGCTATAAAAAAGCATGAACAGGTGGACATCAGAAAATCCTGGCAAGACTTAATGAACCAACGCTGAGTGAAGTGGACAGAACCAGGAGAACATTGTTCACAGAAACAGCCACAGTGTGAGATGATTGATTTTGCTAGACTTAGCCCTTCTCAGCAATGCAAGGACCTAAAACAATTCCAAAGGACTCATGATGGAAAATGCCATCCACATCCAGAGAAAGAACTATGGAGTCAGAGTACAAAGCGAAGCAGACTATTTTCTTTTTTGTTTTATTTTGTTTTGCTTTTTCTCCTTTCTCCTGGTTTCTCCCATTTGCTATAATTCTTCTATGCAACATGACTAATGTGAAGATGTGTTTAATTAGATTGCATTCCATCTTGGGGAGGGAAGGGGAGAAAATGTAAAACTTATGGAAGTGAATGTTGAAAACTAAAAATAAATACATTGGGAAAAAAAAGTGTAGTGTTTTCTAATTGTGTTCATATAGTTCTTGGGTTTATTTTGGCAGGTAGACTCCCAAATATTTTATAATATCTATAGTAACTTTGAATGGAATTTCTCTTTCTATTTCTTGCTGGTGAGCTTTGTTAGAAATATATAGGAATTCCCAAGATTTATGTGTGTGTTTTTTTATATCCTGCAATTCTGCTAAAATTATTTATTATTTCAAGTAGTTTTTTACTTGATTCTTTAGCACTAAGTATATCATCATATCATCTGCATAGAGTGATAACTTAGTCTCTTCTTTGCCTATTCTAATTCCTTCAATTTCTTTTTCTTCTCTTATTGCTAAAGCTAGCATTTCTAGCACTGCATTGAATAACAAGGAGTTACAATTATATTCTTTAAGGACTTGTTTTCTACAGTCAATTTTTGACCTTTCCTTTCCAAGCTATTGACTCTCTCTTCCATATCTCTCGTTTCTTTTCCCATTTTTTTCTTCTCCCTCTCTTATATATGACTTTTAAAATCCCTCTTGAGTTCTTCCAAGAAGGTTTTTTGGGCTTGGGACCAGTTCATAGCCCTTTTGAGGTTTCACATGTGGATATATTTGACAGTATTGTCCTCTTCTGAATTTGTGCGTTGATCTTCCCTGTCCCTATAATAAGAAACTGCTTTTTATTCCTGGTGTTTGCCTGTTTCTTGGCTTTTAAAATTGAGCCCTCCTGCTGGAGAGAAGTGGGCACTGACCTAAACTTCTTGTGCTTGGGAGTTGTGCTTCCGGGAGTTGTGCTTCCGGGAGTTGTACTGAAGTATCAGGAGGTTTAGCTGCTAGAAAATGCATGCAGGTGCATGTGGTAGTTTTCTGAGCTAGTGTCTACTGGTTCTCCTGCCTGTGCTGAGGCACTTGGGGGTCCTGGTGTTGGCACTTGGCTCCTCCACCATCCTGGCACTCAGGATCTCCACCTGGTTTGCTGAGGAGTTTGCTGCTGGCTTTCTAGAATGCCTCCTGTGTTATACTGCCCCCTTCCCCAGAGCAAGAAGGGTCTTTCTCATCAATCCCCCAAGTTTCCTGGGCTACAAGACTGCTGCACCCCATCTTTTTGCTGGCTCAGCTGTTCCAGGGATTTTCCCGGGGCAATATTTTCTGGGTTTTCAGAGGACAATAAAGGAAGCAACTTACTTTTTTGCTCTTCCATCTTGGCTCCCAGAAGTCTGCCTACATTTTTTTTTTAAATTAAAGGTTTATGGCAAACCTGTATCAAGCAAATCTATCAGCACCGTTTTTCCATCAGCATGTGCTCACCGTTGTGTCTCTGCATCACATTTAGGTGATCATCAAAATATTTCAAACATTTTCATTATTATTATATCTGTTATGTGATCAATGGCCTTTGTTACTACTGTATTTGTTTTGGGGCACCATGAACCTTGCCCATAGAAGATGGCTAACTTAACGGATAAATTTTTTGTGTCTTCTAACAGCTCTACCTACCCATTATTCCTCTCTCTCTCCCTTCTCCTCCAGCCTACTCATCCTGAAACACAATAATATTGAAATTAGGCCAAGTAATAATAACCCTACAATGGCCTCTAAGTGTTCAAATGAAAGGAAGTCAACTGATGTGGCCAACTTCATCACTGTCTTATTTTAAGAAATTGCCACAGCCATACCAACCTCCAGCAAACACCACTCTGATCAATCAGCAGTCATCAACACTGAGGTAAGACCTTCCACCAGCAAAAAGATTATGACTCACTGAAAACTCAGATGATGGTTAACATTTTTAAACCATAAAGTATTTTTAATTAAGGTATGTAAATTTTTTAGACATAGTACTATTGCATACTGAGTATACTACATTATAATGTAAACATAACTTTTATATATACTGGGGAACCAAAAAATTCATGTGACTTGCTTTATTGCAGTGGTCTAGAACTGAAGCCACAATATAGTTGAGATATTTCTGCATTTAAAAAGAAAAGAAAATTGTCAACTTGAACTTTCAATGATTCCTTATTCTCTCTAGGTTAAAACATAAACTCCGACATTTGTCATTTAAGGCCCCCCAGAATTAGGCTTCTATCTATGTGTCTAGCTTTATTTCACATTAAGCCTCCCTCCCCATCCACACAGACATATATACATTCAACAGCCCAAACTGCTGCAGAATGGAAACTCCTTGAGGGCAGAGACCATTTTATTTTTGCCCAGGGGCCACTCACCAACATGACTGCAATACCAATCAGCACAGAACCTGACATGGGCCAGTTCACCTTTCCTTATGCAAGCTGGGAACCCTCTGTTCCCTTGGGTTCACCTCATTGGTGACAGTGTTAAGAGGCTCTGGCCCTAATCAATGTTAGCCATATTGCAGCTCAGAACTCCCCAACTCCAACTTGTTCTCGCACAAACAAAGCCAATGCAACCAAGATTAGGAGGGAAGCAGAAAACTGGGAAAGAATTTTTACTAGAGGCTCTGATAAAGGTCTCATTTCTAAAATATACAGAGAACTGAGTCAAATTTACAAGAATACAAGTCATTCCTCAATTGATAAATGGTCAAAGGATATGAACAGGCAGTTTTCAGAGGAAGAAATTAAAGCTATCTATAGTCATATGAAAAGATGCTCCAAATCACTATTCATTAGAGATAAGCAAATCAAAACAACTCATCACACCTATCAGATTGGTTAACATGACAAAACAGGAAAATGATAAATGTTGGAGAAGATGTGGGAAAGTTGGAAAACTAATTTGTTGTTGTTGGAGTTATGAAGTAATCCAACCATTCTGGAGAGCAATTTGGAACTATGTCCAAAGAACTATCCAAATGTGCATGTCCTTTGACCCAGCAATACCACTTTTAGGGCTGTAACCCAAAGAGATCATAAAAATGGGAAAAGGACCTACATGTATAAAAATATTTATAGCAGCTCTATTTGTGGTAGCCAAGAACTGGAAATTGAGGGGATGCCCATCAATTGGGGAGTGGCTGAACAAGCTGTGGTACATGAATTTAATGGAATACTTTTGTGCTAGAAAAAATGATGAACAGGCAGACTTTAGAAAAACCTGGAAAGACTTATATGAATTGATGCTTAGTGAGCATAACCAAGAAAACACTGTATACAGTAACAGCCACAGTGACTGATTTTGATAAACTTAGCCCTTCTCAGCAATGCAAGGTCCTAAAACAATTCCAAAGGACTCATAATGGATGTCATCCACATCTACAGAAAGAACTACGGAGTCTGAATGAAGAGAGAATCAGACTATTTTCTTTTTTTTGTTTCATTTTGTTTTTCTTTCTCATGATTCCTCCCATTCGTTCAAAATCTTCTATACAACATGACTAATATGAAAAGGTGTTTGTATGCATATGTATATATATGAATGTATATGTAGAACCTATATCAGATTGCAGGCTATCTTGGGGAGGGGGAGGGAATAAAGGGGAGAAAATTTAAAACTTACAGAATTGAAGGTTGAAAACTAAAAATAAATAAATTAACTTTTAAAAAAAGCAATCCCCTAGCTATAGGCTCTTCTGCGGCAAGGATGATAGGCATGTGCCATCACACCTGGCTGTTATATTTATCTGTGTAAATGAAGGAAATAGCAACCCACTCCAGTATCGTTGTCAAGAAAACCTGAAATGGGGTTACAGGGTCAGACACAACTGAAATGACTGGACAACAACACAACCCATGTTTTATCTTGCTTAGTAGAAAGTGCATTCCTTGAAGGCAGGAACTGTGACAGTTTTATCTTTTCCTTAGCACCTAGCCCAACGCTTTGCACAAAGTCATAACAATAACTAACATTTATATAGAGTTTAAAAGTTTGCAAAATACTTCACATGAAACATCTCATTTTGTCTTTACTATAACCCAGGGAGGAAGGGGCCATTATTATCTCCCTTTTATAGATGAGGAAACTCATCTATAAGAGGCACAAAAATGCTAAGTGACTTATATAGGAAAACAATGTAAACTCTAAAAATTCACACATTTCCCCTCTCATCTTGTTCATAACACTTACTTAAGAAACACTTTTTTTCATAAACTTTTGTCCCTAGCATAATTACCACAAATTTCCAATTAGCTTAATCTATTTAAAAGCAGGTCAACATGTTGATTTTTCCAGCATCCTTGCTTTGAATTATTACTTGGACAGTAAATAGAAATGAAGTCTTAGAAAAGGGAAATTAAAGAATCAATTGGATTATGTTCCTTGCCATTCTCAGATTGCTGAGGCTGCAGGAACCAATGGATTAATATTTCATGTAACTCTTAACAGTTGCTCTCAATTTGGGGCTAAAGAAATTTATGATTGGCCAAATACAAAGTGAGACTAGTCTAATCTGACAGTCCGTTCATTGTACAACCAGATTTGGCAAATTAAGTGAATCAAAGCAGGACAAAATTATCAAGACACCAAAAATTGTATGCTATCTATTTTCATGACCAAAGGGTTGTTTAATTTAAATTATTCATGATAACCTACTAGTGAAAACTAATAAGACTCCTACAAAATATTTAGAAAAGAGAAGAATGGCCTCATAATATGAGAACCTAACTTTGGTACTCTATGTTTATCTGTTTGTTTTTACTAAGAGAGTTTATTTATCCTGGTGAAAAGCTGATGACTGACACTCAGTAAAGTAAAAGGTAGAATTTCCATATTCGAGTTATGGTACATAGCAGCTGAGGTCACTATAAGGTAGTGTGGCGCAAGGGGAAGAGTTCACGAGTGGGAGTGAAAAGACCTGATGTGAGAAATGTGGACAGTCTGGTTTCTACAAATTCTATAGGAACAACGGATGTTGCAGAGACAGATGTTACACAGGACGTGCAGGAAGGTGTAAATCAGGATGAGGGAAGGAAGGACAGGTTGACCCTATCCAATCATATAGCTGGGACAAATCTATAATTTCTTCTTGAAAGGGGATTTTGGCTGAACCAGACCAAACTGGCCAGGGTCAAAGGATGGTCACTGACTTTCTACTAACACGCATGCTTAACTAGCCTTATACATATCAGCTAACATACCCCACATAGAATTAGAGCTTCATTATCCAAACATACAACCCATGTTGGGAGGGGGGAACACATGAAGGAGTAAATGTATAGTAGGCAGGACAGAAAGATCGTAACCCAGAAGCAATGGAACCAATCCCAGTTATGAAGGGAGGAACAAGGCAGGAAATTCAAATGGAAGCAGATCAAAGGGTTTGCATTGGTCTGATTCTCGGTCGTCTTTTAAAGAGGCTACCCATTTATTCAGAAAGAATAAATGTAAAATAAAGGTAATAAAAACCTTCCTGGCTTTCCAACAAGTCCTGTTTATTCCTAGACTAAGTATGTTTCCAACATCTGATTTCAGATTCCAGCCCTTCTATTTGTTATATGACCCTTAAGCAAGTCACTTCTAAGCCTCAGAGTCTTCAGGGGTAAAATGGGTATGAATGGCATTTGTTGCTGTTCAGTAGTGTCTTTGTGATCCCGTTTGGAGGTTTCTTGGCAAAGATACTGGAGTGGTTTGCCATTTCATTCTCCAGCTCATTTTACAGATGAGGAAACTGAGACAAACAGGGGTAAGTGATTTGCCCAGGATCACATACCTAGGAAGTGTCTGAGGCCAGACTGGAACTCAGGAAGATGAGTCTTTCTGACTCTGGGACTGGTCCTCTATCCACTGTACTATCTAGCTGCCCAATGGCATTTCTATTATCTATCTTAAAGGAAAGCAGTCTATAAACCTAAAGTACTAAGAAATTATGAGCTGGTAATAGACTATTGGCTCTTCTGGGCAGAGAGACCATTACCACCACAAACTCTTGTGAGTCACCTCATTGCCTAACCAGAGGTGTTGAGTTTGAGGCTGATGGGCCACAAGCAGTCTGCAAAACTCCTGCGTGAAGCCCAAACCAGAATAAAAAGTATTTGGGAAGCGTGTAACAAAATAAAAACACGATACAGCATAGATCTGTTTCTTTTTGTATCTGACCCACGGGTCTAGATTTCTGAAAACCAATGACCACAGGCTTAGTTTTCCTGACAAAATTAGAACACAAAGTTCTACGTGAAGTGACAGAATTGGATTTCTTTTTACATATAGGGAAGAAATGTCTAAACTATAGAAAATATTGTTTGTCTTTTGTAACAGACCAATTTCCCCCAGAAGGCACTGAGCCAGCGTCTGGATAGTTAAATACTCTCTGTCTAGATTACATCTTCCAAAAGGATTTGAGACAAAGAATGCATGGATCCTGAAAATGGCCTCCTGGGGAGCTATGCATGATGCAGCCACATATATCACTATATGGAGGGAGCTCCGAAGGGCTAATATGCAGAGGAATAGAAGCATGTCTTGCCATTTTCAAGCCTTCGGAGCTGGGCTGAGAGGCTCCCCGTGTCAATAATGTCCAGAGGCCCACAAATGAAGCAGACTGAACAAAGTGGGAGGCACTGGCCCGCACAGATGAGAGCAGCTTAAGATGTGCAGTTAATGGTGTCTAGTACAAGCTATCCTTCCCAGCTGGACCTCCTGACCTACATCTTGCAGTCACTGGTCTCTGATGACTCTGGAGGACAGAATAGGGCAAATATCTTTACACGTAAATCCAGTTCACCTGCAAGACAACATCCTCCTGAAGTCATTGATCCTCTCTGATAATGAAAGGTGAACAACATTATGTGAGGAGTAGCTGCTGCTCCACTGAGAGACCCAACAGGCCAGTTCCCGTTGGGCGGTGCTATTTCCTCCTCCTTATCCTGTTCTTCCTTCTCATCCTTCTCCTTTTCCACTGTCCACATGGAGAGTCATACCCCTTCCTGTACATGGATGCTCTGTCCAAAGGATCATGTATACTTCGTAAGGTATCTTGGGGTTTGGGGGATGGATTTTTCCCCTATTTATTTATTCTATAATTTTTTTTAAACTGGGACAATTAATTCTTTTGTCTCATGTAGTTTTCGTTCGTGATTTTTAAAAATATAGCATTGAAAAACTAGGCTTTTTGATAGTCCATGGGGATTCAAATGGAGGTGATCTGACTAGGCCTTTAAACCCAAATCACTCTGGCTCTCGCTGATTGGCCAGTAATAGGTCCTAGCTCAGAGTGTAAATAGCAGTTGTTTCTGTTCTGACCAGAAACTTGTGAGGGTCTTCCCTTCCATGACTGATTATTTTGTGAAGGCAAAGCAGGCCACTTTTTACCTCAATTCTTAGCTAGTCTTTATGAATGGGTGTAGCCTCAGAAAACTGAGACCTGAGAAAGACCTTAGCTTATAAAGGCCAAGGTCTCTCTTTGCATCCTGGCTCATAGTCAGTCATTCTGTTCTGCCACTGGACTCAGATGTCTCTGGAAGAGTGAGGCTGGTGACTTTGCACAGCCCTGCCTCACTTAAATCTAATTCACTTGCAAGTCAAGACATCACCTTCCTGATATTATTGGTCCTCTTCAAAAACAGAGGAAGAAAAACAATTGCCCTGCTTTGAGAGCAGGAACAGTCTTTTGCCTCTTTTTGCACCACTCCCCCACGACCCCCACCCCATCCTTAAGCTTAATGCAGTACTTGATATACAGTAGGTGCTTTTAATAAGCATTTCTTGATCAACAGATTGAAAGGAGAGGGTAAACTGGCCCTTCTCTCTATCCCCATTTCTTTGGAGTTCAGCAATAACGATGAATTCCCTCTCCCCTGCTAAGACCAGTCTTATTTAAAATATTTTGGTAAGTCCAACTGGAATAAGGAATGCAAGGCATTCTTTTTGAGTAAATGGACGACACTAAGCTCTTCCAAGTAGTAAACTATCAAACCACTAGGGGAAAAGGGCAGGAAAAAGTGTCTGAAGTAGCAGAAAAGTCCAGCTGAACTTCAATAAAGGTAGAGAAAACGTAATTTTTGGTAGGAAGTAGTTCAAATTATTCTTACAATTCAAGACGGGAAAAGAAAAGAGCTATCACGTGTGGACCATTCTATGAAGACAATGGCATGATGTGCTGCCATTGTTCAACGGGCCAACAAAATGCATGATATTGTCAGGAAGAGTTCTAGAAACAAACCAACGGACAACAAGGAAGATCACAAAGCATGCTGGAATCTTGCTTTTCCTACGTTCAATCCAATTCTCCAAATGAACCAGGAATAACAATGCTACCAACTGTATATAACCATGGCATCTCTGTATCTAGAAACTAATCCTATTCCTCTCATTCTTTCTCAGCACAGGAAGGGGAAAAGAAGACATCTGCATTTTTTTAAGTACAGTTCTTGAATTTCTTTGAGTTCCTTATATTTTTGTTCATGTATAAGGAAGCAAAACTGAAAGATGTGGGTCAAAGTTTCAGACCTGGAGCTGACTAGCAAGCTATGTGACCTTGGTCAGCTAACTTGCTCTTGCTAACTGTGTTTAGGTTGTCTTTAAGAAGAGAATAATGTTCTTGGTGATATTTTTGCCACTCAGGAATCCTGGGAAGATACAAGGGATTCCTTTATTTGTTATATTTTTTAAAATTCCAGAGAATGGGAGTTGTGCACATGTTGTACACAATATAGGTAAATAAATGTCTTGATTTTTAAAACGAGAGGGAAGTAGATTCTTAAAACTATGGACTCTAAAGGAGTGGGAATAGGAGAATGGAGTAGTGATTTCATTGTTGTTGAGTCACTTTTCAGTCACATCCAACTCTTTTGGGATTTTCTTGGTGAAGATACTGGAGTGGTTTGCCATTTCCTTCTCCAGCTCATTTTACAGATAAGGAAACTGAGGCAAACAGGGTTTGGTGACTGGCCCAGGTCACACAGCTAGTAAGTGTCTGAGGCTGGATTTGAACTCACAAAGAGGAGTCTTCCTGACTCCAGGCTGGCACTCTATCCACTGCACCACCTAACTACCCTATGATTTCATTAGCAGAGGGAATTTCGGTGGGAGAAAATTCTTTCTACCAGTACAGATGCGTACCTACAATCTTAAAGAATTTCTGGAACACTGAAGGGTTAATGTTTTAGCTAGAGTCACTTGGCCAGGATATGTCTGAAGCAGGACCCAAGCTCAGATTTTCCAGATTCCAAAGCTATTTCTTTATGCTGTCTTCAGCACTTGTGAGCTTGAATTCCTGGCAACAGTTTAGACTTTATCATTAAAGAGTAGTTTTATGATCAGCTCTTCAACAGCAGGTCATACCCATTAACGTCATTTATTTTTTGGATGGGTAAAAGCCTGGCAAATTGAAGGAATGGTATAGAAATAGCACATCTAGTTTTCATCAAGGTATTTAACAAGGTCTTTCCTTATGGATATGATGGAGTAGCAAGTTAATACAGTAGGCAGATTTTAGTGGAATGACTGAACCTGAACCACAATGATTAATGGATTGATATCACCCTGGAGGTAGGTTTAGAGTGGAGTGTTCACTCCAAGAGATCTGTCTTTGACCTTGTTCTGGTCAACATGGTTAGTAATGACTTGGATGGGGGCAGAGACAGAAAATTCATCCAGTTTTCAGATGATAAGAAGCTAGAAAAGAGAGCTGAATGCTGAAAAGCAGAATAGAGATTTTGACAGTCTCAGACAATAGGTCAAATCTAGAAAGATGACATTTTATAGGAATAAATGTAAAGTCTACATTTGGGTTAAACAATCAATTGTACAAAATACTATTTGTATTAGGGAATGATTCTTGGGGGAGGATACCACGATGATGTAAAAACAGAAGACATCAATAAAAATTTATTTTTCTAGTCAATTGTATAGGCCGAAGATGAGGGAGGCATAGCTAACCAACAACACATGTGAAAAATACCTAAGAGTTTAGTGGATTACAATCAGTGGGACCTGGAAGTCAAAGAAACTCCTGAAATGTTAGGTTACATTAATGTTGTTCAGAGTGAGGAAAGTCATCCTGCCCCTCCATTCAGACTGCATTGGAATAACCAGAAGGGATGCTGAGAACATCCAGTGAGTCCTGAGGAGAGGATATAAAACCACACTATGTAAGGATGGGCTAAAGGAACTTTGGATATTTGGCCCAGAGAAGACTCGATGGAGAAGGACAGACACGATCTCTGTTTTTATGTGGAAAATGGAAGCCATGAGTGAAAACCGACAAGAGGTAAATTTTGGCTGAAAATAAGGAAGAGCTTCCTAACCATTTCAGTTGTCCAAAAGGAAAAGGAGCTGTCTTGGGAGGCAGCAGGCTCCCTTCCACTGAAAGTTAGTTGCATGATCACTTTTCTGATGCTATAGAGTGGACTCGGACCTCTGAGTTCCGACTGGTCTGAAGATTCTGTAATTCTAAAGCACAGTAACGTCCTCAAAAGAACGGCTGGCTGGCTGTTGTTATTCTTGAATTGTTTTCATTTGTGTGATTCTTCCCCTTTTGGGGGTTTTCTTGGCAAAGATACTACAGTGGTTTATCATTTCCTTCTCCAGCTCATTTTACAGATGAGGAAACTGAGGCAAATAGGGTGAAGTGACTTGCCAAGGATCACACAGCCAGTTAAGTGTCTGAGACTGGATCTGATCTCAGGAAGATGAGTCTTTCTGACTCCAGGCCTGGTGTTCTATCCACTGGACTGGCATATGTTATTCTCTATTCATCACATCTTCTTTGTGCATTTTAAAAAATCTCTGGCATAGTTTTTAACAATGCATAAGAGTGAATAACCATGCTAGACAGAAACATTTACATGTAACTTATCAAATCAGTAATTAGCTTGTCAAAAATCCCAGTATGGGAAATTAAATACAACCTTGTTTTCAGGGGGCAGATAAAAAAGGTAGGAAGAGAGGCACAACCCTTTTAAGAGAGAGATATATATCCTGAAAACCAAAACTAACTCCCTGTCACTACCGCATCCAACAACACTTATTCAACAAAATTTAACATAAATTTTTTTTTTTATTAATTGTCTCCTATTTACAACGTAGACAGTTCTGGGGGCACTGTGGGAAATAGATAAATAAGACATGGTCCATTACAGATGATGCCATTTTGCATATCTGACATGGAAATAACTGGGGGCAAACAGTAGAAACATTTGGCTAAAGAACCAATCACAATCTCACTGAAATGGCAACTCATGCTGATCCACAGGAATGCAGTTGCTTTATTCTCTGATAATGCAGGAGGCAACATTCTGTCACCAGTAGATTCTAGGGGACAGTGGCAGACTTTTAGCCTAGGCTGTTATCAATTACAGGGCTTAAATGTATTATGTTAGAAAAATGCATTCTGCCTCTCCCCACGCTCACCCTCTCTTTTTGGCTGAATGATGCAAGAGAGAGAAAAGCGTATTTTGGGTACCAGTGAAATCTGTAACACACCACCAATCCCGCCTCTGATGAGCCTTCATTTTACCATATAAAATGATCACACTCAATTTAGAAACAGATAAAAGGCATTAACGTGAAAAGACCAGAAGTAATCCTTTTTATCATTATTGTTAACCTTCCCTTATGACATCAAGAAGTTATTTATTATAAAGTGCGTCCTTAAAACATCATTATGTTAAATGTATTTTTAGGTATATTTGAACAAACCCACACAGAGACACATACATTGAAAGCATAAACATATGGACGATATCTCATTGGAACTCCATGCTTTCTATATGTAGTATTCCTGTCTAATACTGATATTTAACAATTGTACTTATATGCATGCATAAAGCCAAATTAGAAATCCTCCCCCGCCCTATCCACATGCACGGTGCTATCTCTTCATCCTTGCTGAAATCCAAATGTTCCTCTAACAATGCACTCCCTGCATTTGAGAAACACCCAAGAAAAAGCCAAGTGGTGATTTTATAATGAACTCGACCCAGCCCTGTCCCTGAAATCCCCTTCATGTCAGTGCAGGCTCTTCCTGGCTGTTTGAACGTGTGATCTGCATGTCTAATAATGAATAGATTTCGCCAGCTTTTGCTTCCTGGCATCAGCCTCTTACCTTGGAATGCTGCAGCTGAAGGATCTGTTCCTCAAGCTGCTGCCTCTTGCCTTCTATTTCAGTCTGTCTTTTTCTTTTTTCCTTTAAAAATAAAGTGAGAGTGGCTGTAAGACCGGGTAGGTGTTGGTTCCAGGGATTTTAAAATAGCAAAAAGAAACAGAGGCAGAGAACATCTGTACACATGCTTCCAGGGATGCTAGGCACACACGCAATGTCACCTGCCTCTGTCTGCAAGCATGTTGCAAACAGGAGTGTTCTCAGAACGTGTCTGCTGTGGGTTAGCTAGTTGTTCAGCAAGTAGGAGGAATCCTCACTCAGCCTTAGACCAAGAAGCCTCAGTTTAACATAGAGTAAAAGGAGAGATCTTTAACCCACCCACCCTGTCCACTCCCCAGTCGTGCTCTGAGTCTTTTGTTAACATTATTGAACAGTGTGATTTATTCAATGAAAAATAATAAAAGACAGGGGTGCTTGCAGATTTCAAATATGATAAATAAAAAATAATGGAAAATTCCATGGCTTAGGCTCCGTTCTGAAAAGACCAATCTCACATTTATAGAAGCCCACTTCCTCTCCCAATTAAGCAAGGTTAATTGTAGTGGGCAAAGCTACTGAAAATATTTATCTGCTAAGGAACAACACTGACAGAATAGGTATTTGATAACTCCAGCCTTCGAGGATTATACTGAATAAAGGAATTCCGGGTTCCAACCATTACTCTAAGTTCCAACTGTTAAAAAAAAAACAAAACTCTCTAAGTCATGCTAGCGTGGCACTGTGGATAGAAAGGTGGCCTGCGAGTCAGGAAAACCTGGGTTCAAGTTGGCTGTGCTGTCACCTTAGGCAAGTCTCTCAATGCCTTGAGAACCTCTCTCAGCCTAAAATACCTTGTGTTTACTGACCTGCATTGGTAGATGGAGTTTACTCACTAGAATTTCTCTATTCCAATGAAATCACAGGTCCAGTCCAAAAAATCCAGAAATTTTTGGCTAGCTCCCCCAAGGGCAGCTAGGTGTCAGAGTAGATAGAGCACTGGGCCTACAATCAAGAAGACTCATCCTCATGGGTTCAAATCCTACCTCCGATACCTACTATCTGTGTGACCCTGGGTAAGTCACTTAACCCTGTTTGCCTTGATTTCCCCCTCTGTAAAATGAGCTAGAGAAGGAAATGGCAAAACCACTCTAGTATCTTTGCCAAGAAAACTCCAAAACGGGGTCACAAAGAATTGGGCATGATTGAGAGGCCCTACCACCACCAACAAAACACCTCTCCTAAATCCTATACCAATAGCTGGAATAGAGGAGAACCTAGGTTTGTAAAGGGCATGCTTACAGGCATACAAGCTCTAAGAGGTCTTTTGAAGTTTAACAAATCTTTCATATTTTTTTTAAATGAGCAAGTATTTATTTTCTCTTCTACCTCCTTCTTAGGGAGAAAAAAAAGAAAGAACGACAAACTCTTGTAACAAATATGAATAATCAAACAAAACAGATTTCCACACAGTCCAAGTTCAAAAATTTATGCGTCATTCTGCGCCATTTCGTCTTTGTCAGGAGGTGAGTGGCATGCTTTATCAGCGGTCATCTGGTATTGCAATGGGTCACTGCAACTGACCAGAATTCTGAAGTCTTTCAGTGTCATTTTACAGGGTTGTTATTGTCCAAATTTGTTCTCCATCAGTTCATTAGAGTCTTCCCAGTTTTCTCTGAAACCATCCTTTTCATCATTTCTTAAAACACAACAATATTCCACTACATTCATATACCATACGTTCTTTGACCATCCCCCAACTGATGGGCATTTCCTGAGTTTCTGGTTTTTTCCCACTATGAAAAGAGCTGCCCCAATATTTTTGTATATATAGGTCCTTTGCCTCTTTCTTTGATATTTTTTGGAATACAGAACGAGTAATGGCATTGCTGGATGAAAGGTTATGTACAGTTTAGTGATTTGAGGGGCAAACTTCCAACAGTTTTCCAGAATGGTGAGACCAACTCATAGCACCACCAATACTGAAGCAAAGTTCCTCTTTTCCCACAGCTCCTCCAATGTCTACCATTTTCCCTTTTTTGTGAACTTTGCCAATCTAATTACATGTGAGGTCCTTTGAAGTTTAAATGGCTTAGAGTATGGGCTTGATGAGTATGATCTTAAAAATAGCCTATTTATGTTTGAAAAGGCTAATAACCAGAAGGCTTATTATAGAGTGATTTTTTTGGCTATAGTTACACATTAATAAGTACTAAATGATTATGACCTGAACTGGTGTAAAGTCAAATCTTATAACCACGTAATATTTGAAAAGATGCTTTATTTTACTTATCTTGGAAATTGTAAAATATACTCCATAGAAAAATCATCTAACCATCAAAATATATACAACTTCTCTACCACTTCTCAACTGAAATGATTAAAATAAGAATTTGAGTTGAACCAATTTAAAAATGGAATGGGTTTCATTTAGCCATAGTTTTGATTTCCAATACTGCTCAGAGCTGCTCACCACAGTGTAATATCTTCCTTTATTCATATATGCAAGGTAATATACTAGAACTTCAGATGAGGGCAGTTTACTAACACATTAGATGTTTTGGCTAATAAAGCAGAAGCCCTGCCACTCCAGGATCACTACCTAAAATAAATTTTCACCAATGATGTTATGTGGTTGAGAATCTTAGAAATCCACAATCTCTCAAGAACTAAAGTTGTAAATAATTTAAAGGGCCATGATGAGACGTATGGTAGGCAAAAGTACTTTTCATCTTGTTTCCAATTATGACTTATATGCAAGGTATGGTATAAAAAATCATCAGGGAAATGTATGATTGGAAAGGAGGTGGACAAGTCATGTTGAGAATGAGGAATATCGAATGGATAACTTTAGTGTTGCACTGATGTCCAGTTTTTGCATCAGAGTGGAGAGAAGTGAATAAGCATTTATTAAATGACAACTATGTGCCAGGTACTATGTAAAGTTCTTTGTAAACATTATTTCATTTGATTAACAGCAAGATCCGAACTCAGAACTTCCTGATTCCAAGACCTTATTCCATCTATTACTAAGTCTCTACTAACTACATATATATACAAACTATTGACAGCAGCTGGGAGATCGACAGGGGAAACCAATTCATTTTAAGTACCTGTAATGGTAACAGGAATTTGAAGATATTCCCTGCCTGCCTAAGGGAATTTGAAGATCTTCCCTGCCCCTTAATAGGTCGAATGTAATTACATGGAGCCTGTGGTGGAAGGAGTTTGCTGAAGAGTGATACAGAGATGAAGAAAGCTAGGAATCAGAGCAGCTGGTATGGTGGGAGAGAGAAGACACAGGCAAGTAGACAGCTAGGACTGGATTGTGAGTGTTTGTTTGTGGGAAGGCATTGTGACAGTGTTGCTTCTTGCAGTGATAAGATGTATTAACTTCTTTGTTGTTATGATGGATTCAGTTTTGGGTGTTGGAATTTGGCTTTCTGGTATCTGAATAAATGTTTTGCTTTTGTCTTCTATATGGAGATTCTGTTATATTTTGCAATTCAGAACTATGCCAGCATATTCATATTTGCCACCGTGCCGTGAACATCATGTTGGTGTTCCAGTACCTCACTCTTTTTTTTCTTTTCTTTTTTTATTTTTAGGCAATCAGGGTTAAGTGACTTGCCCAGAGTCACACAGCTAGTAAGTGTCTGAAGTCACATTTGAACTCTGGTCCTCCTGACTTCTAGGACTGGTGCTCAATCTACTGCACCACCCAGTTGCTCCTAGATACCTTAATTTTGAGGTCAAGGAGAGCCACTCCAATAGTAAAGTCCAGTAGGCTGCTTGGAGATAAGACACTAAAGTTTAAGGAAGAGGTCGGGTTTGTTGATAAAGAATTGTCAGTTATTTTCCTATAGGTGATAGTTAAAGCTGATTTTATACAAGAGGAAGAAGAGAAAGAAGATAAATACCTTGCCAGATTTTAGAATTCAGAGTGTAAAGCATGAAAGGATAGGCATAACACATGAAAGATAACACTTTTAGAGACAGTATCTTAACAGCTCTTTCTCAGAAAGGTTATGAGTGATGCTCATAGTTAATGCTGACTATTTCACTTTGTAATTATTGTATGGCACAGTAGAAAGGGGAATGAATTTGGAATTCATATACTTGGATTCATATCTTTGCTGTCCCTTATACCTGTGTGACCCTGGGTAAGTTGTTTGAACTTTCCAGATTTTGGTTTCCTCATTTGAAAAATGAGGATGAAGACAAACTCTACGGTCTCTTCCAACTCTAAATCCAGGCTCTCATGATCCAAATACTGTATCTGTCTTAATACATAGGGTTAATACAGTCTAATCCTATGTATACCACAAGTCCAATAATGTATTATTACTCTTTTGTTTTATATAAAGTAGAAATTCCATGAGAGCTTCAATGTCGATTTCAAATGCCATTAAAAAAAGTTAACAGGAGTTTCATTTATAATGGCCCAGATTCACCTATTTGAGGAATTCAGTGTGATTCTAACCTGATTGTGGTTAGAGAAGGAGTAAGATTCATTTAGATCGGATGTACTGGTTCCATGCCTCAGCCTAACGTATCTTTCCAATAAGTCAGAAGTCATGTCGGTAGATCAGACCACTTCCACAAAAGAGGTAGGCCACATCCTCATGTTGCCAAGTTTCTAGGCAGAATTTCTGGCTCCATTACCCTCACTGTCAAAGCTCAAGTTACTCAACAGGCCACTGGGCAAATGTTCAGTTGTTCCCCAGGGATGAGTCTAACACTGGTAAAGGGTCCAACTACCAAAAAATATTAATAGGAAAAACATTTTTAAAAATAAGTTCTTCCTGACTCTGAGGCCAGCTCTGTAGCTACTACATCAGAATGTCTTTCAGCAAAAGCTTAGGAGAAAATGCAGATCTATGAAAGTGCAATATATTTTATTGGAAATGATGACTATACTAGAAATTAGGAGAGCTTCATTCTAGCCCCAGCTACTTGTATTAGCCCAAGAAATGACTTCCCGTTTCTAGATTTCATTTTCTTCATCTACCTGTGTGACCTTGTGCAAATCACTTCACTTCCAGGGACCTCAATTTCCTTTTCTAGCTCTAAATCTAAATCAAACCTCCCTATACCTTGGTCTCCTCATCTCTCAAAAAAAGCTTAGCCTAGGCAGGCCTGCACAACCTGTGGCCTGCCAAAGAATTATGGGTGACCCATGAAAATATCCTCTACAACAGTGGTTCTCAACCTGTGGGTCACAGGGGTCGCCTAAGACCAGCAGAAAACACATATTTCTGATGGTCTTAGGAACCGAGACACCGCTCCTCTATCCGTCTCCAGGAAGGTCTGCCCACATACAGATATGCCCAACATACAAGTATTAAAGGGTCACAGCATTAGCAAGGTTGAGAACCACTGCTCTACAAGGAGGCAGGAGGGACAGGAAACAAGACATAAAAACAGGACACAAACATAAAAATAAAGATCAGGAGTAGAATATGTTTGGGAAAGTATATATCTACATATGTATATATCTATGTATGTATATATCTATAGCGAAAAATATCTAAGCTTTATTGTGCTTCTGGCAGGTGGGGGAGGGGAAAAAGTTTTTTAAAAAAGTAAAAAAAAAGTAAAAGAAGAAAAAAAGTTAAAAAAAAGTTAAAAAAGAACAAAAGAAAACTCACAAGGAAACAAAGAAAAGATGGACAATTCTCAACATAACGTGTATTATTTATCACAACGGGCTTTCTCAAAATGAAAATTTATTGTCACGAATTTTGAATCCTCTTATGTTCTGCTATGCACATAATATGCTTTTTTTTCTTTCTTACTTTGTATTTAAGTTCCAATATTTAAGTTTATGATATATTTTTGTTTCTTTTCTCTCTTCTGTATTTGTGTTCTGGCCCTCGAAGTCTAAAATAACATTAAGAAAACAAAAAGAAAAGAAAATATCCTCTACATTATTCGTGGGCTGCCCGAAATCCTTCAGGGAGATGGAGGTTGTGCAGGACTGGGCTAAAGACTGGGATTTGGAGTCAGAAAGATGTGATTATGGATCCTATTTCCTTATTTGTAAAATGAAAATAAGAATACCTCACAGGGTCGACGTGAGGATCCAAAAGAACTTTGAAAATCTTAAAAAAAATTTTTTTTACATTTTAATTTAAAGCTTTGAGTTCCAAATTCTATCCTTCCCTCCCATCTCACCTACCCCCAAGACAGTAAGCAATCAGATATGGGTTAAACAGGTTCAACTGTGCATAACATTTCCATATCAATCATTTTGTATAAGAATACTCAAAAGAAAAAAATGAAAGAGAGAAAGTGAAAAATAGCCTGCTTCAATCTGTATTTGATCAATGTCAGTTCTTTCTCTGGAGGTGGATAGTATACTGGATAGTATGAGTCCTTCAGGGTTGTCCTGGATCATTGTATTGCTGAGAAGAGCTAAGTCATTTACGGTTCTTCATAGAACAATATTGCTGTTACTGTGTAAAATGTTCACCTGGTTCTGTTCACTTCACTATGCATCAGTTCATGTAAGTCTTTCTAGGTTTTTCTGAAGTCATCCTGCCTGTCATTTCTTATAGCACAAAAATATTCCATTACAATCATAGACCACAGCTTGTTTAGCCATTCCCCAACTGATGGGCATCCCTTTGATTTCTAATTCATAGCCACCACAAAAAGAGTTGCTATAAATATTTCTGGACAAATAAGTCCTTTTCCTTTTTTTTGGATGTCTTGGGATATAGACCTAACAGTGGCATTGCTGGATCAAAGGGTGTGTATAGCTTTACAGCCCTTTGGGCATAGGTCCAAATTGCTCTCCAGAATGACTGGATCAGTTTACAATTCCACCAACAGTGTATTAGTGTTCTAGTATTCCCACATCCTCTCCAACATCCAACATTTTTCTTTTTTGTAATATTAGCCACTCTAATAGGTGTGAGGTGGTATCTCAGAGTTGTTTTAATGTGCATTTCTCTGGTCAATAGTGATTTAAGAGCATTTTTTCACATGACTATAGATAGCTTTGATTTCTTTCTCTGAAAACTACTTGTTCATATCCTTTGACCATTTATCAATTACGGAATGACTCATATTTTTATAAATTTGCAAATCTTAAAAGACTACATAAATGTTACATATCTGGCTTCTGAGGTCCTTTCCAGATCTAAATTTAACATCTCCTGATCTATAAAATGAGGAAGTTGGAGAACATGATCCTTTCTATATCAAAAGTGCTATAATTTTTTTAGGCATGCTTAAAATTTCATAAGATAGGCCTTTATTTGGGGATAACTTTTATGTTAACTATTTTTTTTCAATTAACCAAAGTCTTCCCACTCTTTCTTACCACGTCCCTCCTCACATGAAAAATAAAAACAAACCCCTTGTAACATGTATAGTTGAGTAAAACAAACGTTGCTTTGGTCATATCCAGAAAAAGTATGTAGCAATCTGCACTCTGAGTTCATCACCTTTTTTTTGGTCACGTGCCATGTTTCATCATGAGTTTTTTAAAACTGTGGTTGCTTATTGTATTAATCAGAGTTCCTAAGTATTTTCAAAAAATTTTAATTATTTATTTCATTTTGGGGAAACTTTTAAAGAGGCTTTGGTTCTTTCTGTGATTTCATAACCAATACCTCCATTTACTATTAGTCAAACTATCTCATAAAATTCTAAACCTTTGTCCATCTCCCTTGGGCACACTCCAGGTTGACACACACCTCTTAAGATGAGAATGATGTTACCTTCCAATGGCCAATTCTTCATTAGAAGGAGAATACGTGCAGTTACAAGTAAGTGCAATTTAGAAATTACTGCCAAATTTCACTTGACCTAATAATTTTCTCCTTTATTCTTTTTGATAACAGAATTGCTACTAAAGATTTTTGCCTCCTTTACCTTGTGTTGAGATGATGGTAACAAGCAATGAAAAAGTCTGAAGGCAAGCAGATGAAGCCACTTTTTACTATCTCAAAGCACAATACAACATTTGACCTGTGCCATAACTTAGAAACTCTGTTGAGGAGTAGCTCACCATAATGAGAGTTCTCTGGCTGGCTGGCTTTGTGGAAATATTACAACCCTGAACAGAAGGAGAAGAAGAAAAGTGCCTGGATAATCCACAAAGCCAGTTTGTGAATTAATAATAGAGTCTCCTACATATAAAGAAATCAATGTTACATGCCTAAAAGACTGAGGATCATTTACTTCTAGTAATTACCAAATCACAATAAAATAAAGCAAATGTTTATTCAACATATATTCAATAATGTAACTTAAAGAGAAAAATATAGTGCCATGTAAATGCTCAATGAGTATGAACCACTTGTCTCAGCAAACTGATATTATGCTGGAAAATTCAATACTCATGTCTAGCAATGCATGCATCTGACTACATGTACTCTCCCTTATTCTGTAAACATCAATGGCACCCTATTTCTACTACAATATAATCCTTAATGTGGCATTTAAAGCTCTTTGCATCCTGACTCTCACTTATATTTCCAATCTGCTTTATACATCATTACTGCCTTCCACACACTTTAAAATCCAGCTAAACTGCTCTCCTTGCTGTTCCTCAGACTGGACCAGCACAACACTCCCATTCCCATCTCTATGCCTTTGCAACGTCTATGTTCCATCCCTGGAATGTACTCCTTCCTCAGCTCTAACTAGAAATCCATGATCTATTATTCCACTTGTAGAGCATGATCTATTTACAAAGCTAGATTCATAGAATGGGATAGAAATATAGATATAGAGACATATAGATTAGATAAAATTTCTATATAATTCTATAAATTTCTATATAATATATAGATACATATAACAATTGCTGTGTGTGTACATATACACACACATATACATATGTATACTTACACACGTATATTTATTGTATTTCAGAGCTGAAAAGGAACTTAGAAATCTAATCCAACTCTTATTATCCAAATAAAGAGGTACAAAGAGGCTATCCAATTGGTTATCCAAAGTCATTCAGTTAATTAGTAGTTTTTTAAAGGTCTTTTTTTCTAGAATGATATAGTCTTTTAGATTCCTGGATGTAGGAGAATAATTTGCGGCTTCACTAAGACATGATGATTCCCATTTAGTGGTTTGCAAAACACCCAGGTGTGTTAATGGTGTGATAATGCTCCAAGAGGCTCACACTAAAAATTATTTAATGGTGTCTGCAAAATATTATGTGTAATATATTAAATGACCGTGGGGGTTAATGACACATTTTTGTGGTTGTTGTCAAAAGGGGTTCCAGGAACAAAAAAAAAATCCAAAACATTGGAAATAACATAGAATAAAATTCCCTCTGTTATTTTCTTCTCCTGTACGTTTCAATCATGGTCCTTAGTTATAACTGCATAGTATGCAGACATAAGGAGAAACAGGCATGGTCTACTGCTTAGAAGACACATGTAATGTTTTCTACCCTGACTCATTCCACTTCTCAGCTTAAGAAGAGATGGGAAACTAATCTCCTCTCAGAATAGTTATCTTTATCCCTCTGCATTCTTTTATGACTACAATTACTTCTCTTGATTCAATTTGTGATCCAGAGTCCTCTCTTCTATGCTTCCTAGCCACTTCCTTAGGATGCTTTGACCTATTTTTACTTGCTTCAAAGAAAGAGCTTAAGTTGTTCCTCTCAGAAGCCAATTGCTTAGACTTAAGAGAGTGTGACAGAAAAGTCTGATCAAAGTAGAACCGAAATTTTTTTCTCTTCTTTTGTCAAAAGGAACGCTCAACAAATGAAGTAATGAGTATTTATTAAGTGTGTGCTACCCCTCTTACAGAGAACTAGCACTCTGCCACAGGAAAACACAGGAGAGTTAATAACCTGATTGTCTAGGACTTTTATAAATGGAATGCAATGAATACTACAACACAAACAACAAGTCAAACATTTAGAGGCAGTGTTCCAGGGCGGTCACGGTGCTGGACTTGAAGTCAGGAAGAAATGGGTTTAAATGTTACACTAATTGTATAATTGTAAGCAAATCACTTAACCTCTATGAGACTCTGTCTCCATCTGTAAAAATGGGAACAATAATAGCACCAACTTGGCATGTTGTGGTTGTTGTGACGATCAAGTGAGAGACTATGGAAAATACTTTTTAACTCTTGAAGCACTAGATAATTGTGAACTGCTATCATCATCACCACCATCATCACCACCACCATGATCACCATCATCATCACCACCATCA
>CM053583.1:258160969-258206192 GCA_028627135.1 Pseudochirops cupreus | reverse complement strand
CCTTAATACCCTTTAAAGTTCCTTCTAGTTCTGTATCTACAATCCTAAGACCTCAGAGAAAGTATCCAGAAAGTTGGCTTGAGAATCCCCCTGAAACAATGACAGCACCTAATCCAGAGGAATTATAGATTCTAACATAAAAGGAGTCATGGGTTCTAGAGCTCATCTACTGCAATCTTCTCACTTTACGGATGAAAAAAATAAGACCCATGGAAATGAAATGGCACGTCCAATGTCACACAAAAACTAAGCCCACATCTACTGGAACCAATCCAGTTATCCAACCACAGCACTATAGGACCCTATAACACAAGGGAAAGTCCTGAGGAAGAAATCCCTCTGGAAGAAGCAGCTTTCATCAGTATGCTAAGCAAGGAACAACCACTCCAAGCCCAGAATTCCAGGTCAGTAGCAACAGAAGCTCCCTTGAGGGCCCCTATAGTAGCAGTAACAGCAACCTCCCTCCTAGGCTGACACAAAGTTTTGATCAGCAGCTTCTTTCTCCTTGTCCCACTTTCCTCAGATTGGCCAGACTAGGAACAGCTGTTTCTTCAAGGGGCTTAACCCCAGAGCAGCAGCAGCTGTTGCTGATTTAATAGCCAACATGAGCAGAGCTTGCCAGGGGCCAGCCAAAGCATTTCTAAGACCTAGACCAGAAAAGTCCCTCCAACATGGCATATGCCTCAAGCTGCCAAGAGTAACTAACTTCCTCAGGATCAACAGCAAGAATCCCTACCATGGCTGCATGGAAAGCTGGCAGCGGGAGTTTCTACATGGGCTACAGCCTAGGTCAGAATATTTACCAAAATGTAAACTATCCCCGCCAAAATCAAGCCAAAAGAAAATAGAGCACTTAAATGGTTATTTCTGAGGAAGTTATCAACAAACTACCCAGATGAAGAAAACTAGGCAGATGGCTTCATGGAGAAATTTTTTCCAAACCTTAAAAGAACAAATCATCTCTATATTACATGAATTATTTCTGAAAATAGACAGATGGAACACTAGCCAGTACTTTTTACGAGGCAAATATGGTCTTGATTTTAAAACTTGCCAAAACACTGAAAATGAAAGTGTAGAGATCAATTTCAGTAATTAATATAATCATGAACATGTAGGATTTATGCCAGAGATGGAAGGATTGTTCAATATTAGAAAAACAATTACTGTAATACATCCTATCAATAAGAAATATTTTTAAAAGACCATATCAATAGGCACAAAAGGACCTGACATGATTTTAAGAGAATTGTTACAATAGTATAAGCAGTAAGAATAAAATGATTCCTTCCTAAGATGATGTAACACCATTCAGAGAGGAGGGGGAGGAGCACAGCTGAGAACCTGTCTGTGACTTGTGGGTACTGGAAGAAATCTATCTTTTACAGAATACAACATCTGGAAGGGAGAGATCTTGAAGTAATGAATAAAGAACAGGCCTCACAGGCAGGAAGACCTAATCTAAAGAACTACCTCTGACACATTACTGACTTTTTAATGCTGGACAAGCCCCTAGCCATTCAGTGCCTCACACTGAAACCGGTTTGTTTTTTTTCCTTAAGGGCCATGCCTCAAATCAAAATCACTCCAGCCCTCACTGATTGGCCAAAAATAGGTCCCAGGCCAAGCCCCACCGGGTCATTATTTGGGCCCTGATGGGCTCAGATTGATTATAAAGCAATTGTTTCAGTTTTGGTCAGAAACCCTGAAGGTCTTTCTCTCCCAGATATTTTTTTTTTAACTAAGTAAAGAGGTCATTTTCTCTGCCTCACTTCTTATTTAGCCTTCATCACTGAAGGGGCCTTGCCTCAAACTGAGACCTGTGAAAGACCTTAGTTTAAAAAGACCAAGGTCTCCCACTGTATCCTGGGCCATCTCCAGTCATCCTGATCTATATCTCACCAGTGGACCCAGATGGCTCTCAAGGAGAAAGTGAGGCTGGTGATCTTCCCTCACTTAAATCCAATTCACTTGCATGTCATGGTATGACTTCCCTGATGCCATGGTGATGGGCTACAGGCTCTGGGAAACCCCTTGAACTCTGACTGTATCTTCCCACTTGAGGCATTTGTCTGAGGCCATCAACTTTTCATTACCCTAGACCCAAATCTCTGTCACTCTTAACCTGGCCTAGCCTTCCATTGTCCAGCTACTTCCCACCCTTGATATCATCAAAATATCTACACCCAAATCTGTTACCCTTAAACTAGCCTAGCCCTCCATTGTCTGTCATCTCCAGGTAGCTTACAGCCATTTCCCACCCTTAATCTCATTACTGGAGTCTGACCTTATTTGACTCCTCCTCAAGACCTACCCCAAACTCCTCTTCTAGACCATCCCTAGATCCCTCCCACAATCTATCTGTACATAAGATGCATCCTGCCTCCATGAAGAGGTCAAGAATTCAATCTAGCACAGACCCATTCTGTGTCAGATTATTCTGGCCCACTTGTCAATACAAGTTTCACATATACTTAAGCTCCTTAAGAGTCTACCCATTTACCACATCTCACCGGCCAGATTGGCTAAGATGACAAATGATAATGATAAATGCGGAAGAGGATGTGGAAAAATTGGAACACCGATGCATTGTTGGTGGAGCTGTGAACTGATCCAGCCATTCTGGAGAGCAATCTGGAACTATGCCCAAAGGGCTATGAATAAGTGCATACCCTTTGACCCAGCAATATCACTTCTAGGGTTATATCCCAAAGAGGTCAGAGAAGTGGGAAGAGGATTCATATGTACAAAAATATTTATAGTAGCTCTTTTTGTGGTGGCCAAGAATTGTAAGCCAAGGATGCCCATCAATTGAGGAATGTCTGAAAAAGTTGTGGTATATGAACGTAATGGAATACTATTGCTATAAGAAATGGGGAGCAGATGGACTTCATATTTACCTGGAGAGGCTTATATGAACTGATGCCGAGCAAGAAGAGCAGAACCAGGAGAAATTTGTACACAATCACAGACACAACGTGTGTGTGACGACCAGCTTTGATAAACTGAACTCTTCTCAGCAATGCAAGGTTATAAGATAACTCTAAAAGACTCATGATTGAAAGATGTCCACATCCAGAGAAAGATGCCGAGTCTGAATGCAGATTGAAACAAACTATTTGCTGTTTCTTTCTCTTGTTTTGGTTTGTTTCCTCTTTCCCATTGATCATTCCATCAGTTACAATCCTTCTTTACAACCTGACTAATGATTAATGGGAAGGTATTTGTAGATCCTGTATCTGTGTACATGCCACCATGATGGGGGGGAGGAGGAAAATCTGAAACTCAAGAGACTGTGGAACTGAATGTTGTAAACTAAAAGTAAATAAACCAACCAATTTAATTTTTAAAAAAATAAATAAAGTGGGGATACTCATACCTCTCTCACAAGGCTGTGAGACTCAAGTGATAGAATATATATAAGGCAAACCATAAAGTACTATATAAATAAATAAACACACAAAAAAAGTCTACCCATTGAAGCAAATCTTTAATAAACTTTGCTTTTCTTTGGCTGAGAGAAGGCTTGAGTCGAATTCATTTGGCAGGGCCTGGTGTGTTGGTATTTTGGCGTCTTGAGCACCCCTAATCTAAACCCTAAGCCTCAGCAATGGTCCTCTTCAGGAATGAAGGACCAACAATAACAACCTCACACAACTCTAAGACCCTAATTTAAAGAGAAGGTACCAACTTGCATTGATGAAGGAAGTCCCAATGAAATCAAAGGTCTGGTCCCTCTCCCTACGCTTATACTATCTAAACAACACTGGTAAACCTCAACTTTCCAAACCTTCCTCTATGGAGGGCTCAGATCACAACTCTGCAGGTGATTCCAGTTTCTATCAGCAGCTCTACTTGGTTTTGACTTCACGGAGAATCGTAGCTCCTGGTGCCTCGCCCCTCACCTCTATTTCCAGTTTTCTTTTGAGGTCTTTCCCCTTTTAGACTGTAAGGTCCTTGAAGGCAAAGTTTGTGTTTCTCATTTGTATCTCTAGTGACTGGCACATAAGTGCCTAATAAATTAACTGATACTATAAACATAAAATTTTAATATAAAATGATATAAAATAATGTGAGTTGAATTGATATATTGTAGGTGCCCAATAAATGGATATTGAATGAATGGTCTCACTTAGGTGTACTGGATGTTGCAGCACAACAGAAGGCTGCCCATTACATTCACTTATGGGACAATAGTAAGAATCATACAAACGGAATCTTCCAATTTGGGCAAAGACCCTATTCTTCTCTCCAGGGTCATGGGGGTGTTCTTGCAGTTTTTGTTTAGGGCAGTTGGGAGTCCTTTTTAAATTCTACCACTCTGGGTTCCTTAATAAAATAAGGTTGCCGTTATAATAGAAAAATATTCATCTGGAAGCCATTTTCTAGGCTTGACGTCCCAGGCCTAAACACTGGTGATTTAAGTGCAACAGAATCTTCCCTATTGCCTCAGGCTAGGTTTGTTTCTAGTCTATAGGTGGGAATTGATTAAGAAATTTTTCTCAGTCCAAAAGGTAGCAACAGAATCGTGCCATAGTCTATTAAAGAGTCCTTTAAGGGCACACTGTCTTTCTGCCATCATGAAGATCTCCAAACACACTGACTGATTTATTGTTGTTCAATCATTTTTCAATCACCTTGGACTTCATGACCCTATCTGGGATAAGGTTTGCTTGTTCCAGCCCCCACCTCCAGCCCTGAGCAATACATGACTGATGTCCAATGTGTGGAATTAGCTGACCCAACTGACAGTGTACAGGCCCTGGAAAACCCCACCTTGAGCTCTCCTTGAATTTCCCCCTTTATCTGGCTTTCGCCTGCAGCTGTAATTCCCTCAACTGGCCTTTCATTATTGCTATGCCCAATTCTAGGTTACCCTTAACCTAGCCCAGGCCTTCACTGTCTGTTACCTCCCGATTGCCTTTCAGCTACTTCCCACCCCTGGTTCTATCTAAACTCTTGGTTCTTGGCCTCTGACCTCTAGTCACCCCAGCCTACTGGCCATTCCCATCAAGATTCTCCCTAAACCCGTCCCCTAATCATGCCAGACTACTTGGCTGACCCTAGATCCTCCCACAGACTTTCTGTATATAAGATCCATCTCGTTTGCATGAAAGTACTCAAATTCAATCTGGCCCATTTGCATTAGAGATAGAAATGCTTAGATTCCTTAAGAGTCTGGCCAATATGGCAGATCTTTAACATAACTTGTTTTTCTTTGGCTGAAAGAAGGCCTGGGTCCAATGCATTCAGGCAGGACCCACGTGTCACTATTTCTGGGTCCCAGCACCCCTAAACTTCAACACAACCACTTCTTGGCCATACTCCTTGGGTTCCCCATATCCTTTCCTGTGCTTTATAATTATATCAGAATCACTTCGGGTAGCTCTGTGACAACTTTGCCCATTTTTACCCCCTGGAAGATCTCTCTATTTCTCTTTATTCCATCTGTGAGCTCCAAACAATCCTAGACATGTGCCTGACAAAGTACAAGTAGAGAACTTGGGATAATTCTGAAGTAAAATTGGGTAAAAACCTTTTAAAATCAGCCATCAACTTCTGACACTAGCAAGAATTTCTGCAAATTTCCATCAACCTTTTCCTTGTTGTTCAATCATTTCAGTCATGTCCCATTCTTCATGACTCCATTTGGGATTTTCTTGACAAAGATACTAGAGTGGTTTGCCATTTCCTTCTCCAACTCATTTTACAGATGAGGAAACTGAGGCAAACAGGATTAAGTGACTTGTCCAGGGTCACACAGCTAGTACGCGTCTGAGGTTTGATTTGAACTCAGATCTTCCTGACTCCACGCTAGCTTCCTAGCTACCTATTCATATTCCCCTAATTAATCCTACTTGTCCCCAAGTTCTTGCACTAATGACACATTTTCAAAGCATTTCTTCAATTTTATTTGGAGTTTTCCCTTTAATAACTAGCACTACAATTCAAGGAAGAGTGGCTGGCTTTGGAATCAAGAAGAAATGAATTCGAATCCTATCTCTGACACAATGATTGTGTAACCTTGGATAAGTCATTGAATATCTCAGTGTCCCAGGCAGCTCTTGAGCCTACAGATTAAAGAGAAAATGCTGTTCTGCTTTGGCAGAGGGAGTTTGCTCATCCAGAATTTCTTTTATCAATAAATTTACAATTCTGGTCCTATATTACAAACAATATGGTTTCCCACCATTTTTTCCACTGCTAGGGAAAACAATTTAGCCATGTTATGGGTTGAACAGGCTTTTGTGGCCTGGCCTGGTAACCTAACCACCATCTATAACATGGTTTCTGTGGGAAACCATGTTAAAATGTTTTCATAAACAACAAATCTATAAATAAACTTTGGAACTCAATTCATTTGTAAGATGGGAACTTCTGTAGTTGTTCAAAAATCTACCTTTCAAAAAAAGTCAAAACCCACAGATGTGATCGAGATTTGCCTTTCACATGTAAAAAATAACCACAAAACAGGCTAAGCTTTTGCTCCCCTTGATACTGGTGTTCTATAACCAGTGAGAAGAAGCCTCCTCATTTACCTGCTTGGGGCAGCCCAGAGAGGCCTGTGTAAAGACACAGGTCCTTTTAGCATCATTCCCAAAGACAGACAGTGAATCCTCTTTTTATGTTGTGCCATGTGCATGAAAATGTTATTTTCATCTGTTTGTATGTAAGTTCAAAATTAGGGGAAAAAAAGCACAAAAGACTTGAAACTTTAACGTGATCAGAAAAAGAGATTATAGTGACATAAAATGCCCAAACTGGCTCAAACCAGAATTAGGGGGGAAAAAAAGCAAAGATAACAAAACAATGAATTTACAACATTTTGAAAATATTTGGGAAATCAATAGATATTATTTCATCGATAAAAATGACACTAAAGAAGATGCATTATCATTTGTCTTGCAACTACACCCTGGAGGCCATTGAAACATTATGTTGTTCTGAGGTACCACATCTCACCAGTCAGATTGGATAAGATGATAAAACAGAAAAATGACAAATGCTGGAGAGGATGTGGAAAAATTGGAATCGCTAATGCATTATTGGTGGAGTTGTGAACTGATTCAACCATTCTGGAGATCAATCTGGAACTATGCCCAAAAGGCTATAAATAATTTCATACCCTTTGACCCAGCAATACCACTTCTAGGGTTGTATCCCAAAGAAATCACAGAAGTGGGAGGAAGACCCAGATGTACAAAAATATTTATAGCAGCTCTTTTTGTGGTGGCAAAGAACTGGAAATTAAGGGGATGCCCATCAATTGAGGAATGGCTAAATAAGTTGTGGTATATGAATGTAATGGAATATTATTGTGCTATAAGAAATGAGGAGCAGATGGACTTCATTATAACCTGGAAAGGCTTATGCAAACTGATGCTGAGTGAGGAGAGCAGAACCAGGAGAAATCTGTTCTCTATGACAGACACAATGTATGTGTGATGACCAGCTTTGATAGACTGGACTCTTTTCAGCAATGCAGGGTTATAAAACAATTCCAAAAGACTCATGATGGAGAGAGATGTCTACATTCAGAGAAAAAAACTAGAAAGAACGGAGTTTGAATGCAGATTAAAGCAAACTACTTGCTCTCTTTCTTTTTCTTGTTTGGTTCTATTTCCTCTTTCCCATTGTTCATTCCATCTGTTACGATCCTTCTTTATAACCTGACTAATGTCCAGTGTGAAAGCATTTGCAGATCCTGTACTTGATTGCATGCCGCCATGGAGAGGTGGTGAGGGGGGGGTGGAGGAGAGGGAGGGGAGAAAATCTGAAATTCAAGGGACTGTGGAACTGAATCTTGTAAACCAAAAGTAAATAATCAGACTAGTAAAGACAAAAAATAATTTTTAAAAAAGAAACATTATGTTGGACCCAAAGCTGAAACTTCTTATATGTGTTATATCTCAGTATTAGAATGTGAGCTCCATAAGAGCAGAGACTGTCCTTTTTTTGTTTTTTAGGGAGGGAAGTTTGGAGGGGGGAAGGCAAGGCAATTGGGGTTAAGTGACTTGCCCAAGGTAACACAGCTAGTAAGTGTTAAGTGTCTGAGGTTGCATTTGAACTCAGGTCCTCCTGACTCGGGGTTGGTGCGCCACCTAGGAGACTGTCCTTCTTTTCTGTTTGTATCACCACTGCCTAGATAATAATGTAGTTGCATATGATAAGTGCTTAAGAAAGGCTTTTACACTTGGTAAGCACTTAACACTTCTTCACTCACTAATTCATTCACTGAAAGAATAGAAGGAAAGAAACAAGCATTTATTAAATGCCTACCATGTGCCAGGCACTGGGTTAAGTTGGTACTTAAAGGCAAAAAAAAAAAAGTACCAATTCCTACTTGGGAAGAAATTTAACCATTTGAGAATAATATTTTACATAAACACATATATACGTACATACACATATAATATGTGTGTATATGTCTGTATAGTACAAAAAACTGCAAGAAACATTTCATTTGATCCTCACTGTATAGTTTAAGCTATATTTACAAGCTGTGGGGCAAGTTATTTAACATGTCTAAACCTTCCTTAGTATCTGCATCTATGAAATGGGAATAAAAATACTTACACTTCTTACTTAACAGAGTTATTTTGAGAGAAATGTTTCCTAGACCTTAATATTAAACAGAAATATACATTATTACTATTATTATTTAGGTTCAGTGAAAGTATGCCTATCATAAGCAAAATGTTTATGCTTCAGAAGCCAAAAGCATTTTATTGCTTAGCAAAAAGGTCATTTCAAAAATGTAAATAAGTGATTGGGTTACCACCCCTGTGGAATCAGCTCCAAGAAGAGGATGAAGATTACAAAATAAAGTTTTACTGTATACCAAAATAAAGTCAAAATGGGTTCACAGTTTAAATATAAAAGCTGATATTATAAGCAAACTGGGAGAGCAAGGAATAGTTTTCCTGTCAGATTTATGGAGAACAGAAGAATTTATGACCAAACAAGAGAGAGAGAGCATTACAAAATGCAAAATGGATAATTTTGATTACATTAAATTGAAAAGTTTTTGCACAAACAAAGGCAATGCAACCAAGATTATGAGGGAAACAGAAAACTGGGAAAGAATTTTTACAACCAGATCTCTGATAAAGGATTTTCTAAAATCTATAAAGAAGTATGTCAAATTTATAAGAACACAAGTCATTCCCCAATTGATAAATGGTCAAAGGATATATATGAACAGGCAATTTTTAGAGGAAGAAATTGAAGATATCTATAGTCATATGAAAAAATGCTCTAAATCACTATTGATTAGAAAAATGCAATTCAAAGGTCAAATTCATATCACACCTGTCAGATTGGTTAACATGGCAAAACAGAAAATTATAAGTGCTGGAGAAGATGTGGGAAAATTGGAACATTAATGCATTGTTGGTGGAATTGTGACCTGATTCAACCATTTTGGAGAGCAATTTGGAACTATGCCCAAAAGGCTATAAAAATGTGCATACCCTTTGGCCCTGCAATACCACTTCTAAGGCTGTATCTCAAAGAGATCATACAAATGGGAAAAGGACCCACATGAACAAAAATATTTATAGCAGCTCTTTTTGTAGTAGCAAAGAACTGGAAATTGAGGGAATACCCATCAATTAGGGAATGGCTGAACAAGTTGTGGTACATGTATAAGAAATGAAGAGCAGGCAGACTTCAGAAAAACCTGCAAAGATTTATATGAACTGATGCTGAGTGAGAGGAGCAGAACCAGGAGAACATTGTACACAGTAACAGCCATGCTGTGCGATGACTAACTTTGATAGACTTGTCTCTTCTCAGTAATGCAAAGTTCTAAGACAACTCCAAAAGGCTCATAATGGGAAATGCTATCCACATCCGAAGAAAGAATAACGGAGTCTGAATGCAGATAGAAGCATACTATTTGTTCTCTCTCCTTTTTGTTTTGTTTTGTTTCTTCTTTCTTGTGATTCATTCCATTGCTTATAATTCTTCTTTACAACATGACTAATGTGATGATATTTTTAATACGAATGCACATGAAGAACCTATATGAGAACATTTGAAAGAAGATAAAGCAAGATAGTATCCTTAAGAACTAGACAGAAATGGTTAAGGTTTCCCCATTTCATAGACGTGAGTCACCAAGACATTAAGTATATCAGAGTTAAGAATTGAGCCCAGGTCTCATGACACAGATGTATCATTTGTCTCCTAATTAGTGACAGGGATGGGACTTCTGATTTCATTGGTATGGGGAAATTCCAAGTGAGACAACTTCATTTACAAAGGCAGTTTGGCACCTTCTCTGAAAAATATAGAGAATATGGAGAGCTAAGTTAGGAACTTGCCACTTAGCCAGGATGCATCAGAGGTCAGACCTGAACCCAGGTCTCCCTGGCTCTTATGAAAGCTCTTTATTCAATAGGACACTCTGAAATTAGGGGATCCATATCACTTTACAATTTACAAAGGGCTATCACACAGATTATGGGAAAGGATAGGAAAAGGGAAGGGAATAAGCATTTATATTTTGTTATTCAGTCGTGTCTGACTCTTAGTGACTCCATGGACCACAGCAGTCCAGGTCCTTCTAATCCTCCACTATCCCTTGAAGTCTTTCTCTCAAAGTTCATGTTTGCTGTTTTCCTGACGCTATCTATCCGTCTCATTCTATGCCATCCCCTTTTTCTTTTGCCTTTGATCTTTCCCACCACTGGGGTCTTTTCCAATGAGTCCTGTCTTTTCATTATGTAGCCAAAGTATTTAAGCTTCAGCTTCAGTATTTGACCTTTCAGTATATGGTATGAATCAATTTCTTTAAGTATTGACAGATTTGACCTCCTTGCTATCCAAGGGACTCTCAAAAGTCTTCCCCAGCACTACAATTCAAAAGCATCCATTCTGTGACTCTCAGTTTTCCATGGAGCCTCACAGCCGTACATCGCTATTGGGAAAACCAAAGCTTTGACTATACAGACCTTTGTCGTCAAGGTAACGTGTCTGTGTTTTAGTAGGCTGTCCAGATTGGCCATAGTTTTCCTTCCAAGGAGCAAGTATCTTTTAATTTCATGGCTGCAGATGCTGTCTGCGGTGATCTTTAGCCCAAGAATATAAAATCTGACACTGCTTTCATTTCTTCTCCATCTAGGTGCCAGGAAATGATGGGAGCAGTGACCAAGATCTTAGTTTTTTGTTTTTTTTTTATGTTAAGCTTCAAGCCTATTTTTACATTCTCCTCTTTCACCTTCATCAAGCACCTAAGCAGTTTTGTTTTGGTTTTTGCTTTTTTACGAATATTATCTCATTTGATCTTCACAACAACTGGGGGGATGGTTTGCTATTATTATCCTTATCTTACAGTTGAGGAAACTGAGGCAAATAGAGGTTAAGTGGCTTGCCCAGGGTCACACAGCTAATAAGTGTCTAAGGCTGGATTTGAACTCAGGTTTTTCTGACTCCAGGCCCATCTATCTACTGTGTCAGCAGCTGTCTCAGATGAATACATTTGACTGTTTTGAGAATTCCATGAAGTAGGAAGAGCAGATATTATTATATTGACAACCATAATATCCTCTTACCTCTCTCTCTACACACAGACACACAAATACACACACACACTCACCACATATGTATCTACCATCTATATATATGTACCAGATATATATGTAAGGTATATATAAACACATACATTTATACACATATATACATATATATACACAGATATACATATACACACATTTATGTATAGTATATATAGTATATACATGTACCATATATACACACATATCATATATTCATCATCTATATCCCTACACATATATGTATATCTATATACACATACATACATACACATACACACATACATATACACATATATGACACGTTTCTGTATCTATATTTAGATGGGGGACACTAGGTGGCATGGTGGATATAGTGCTAGGCCTGGACTCTATACTATTAATGTATTTTTGCATAATGGGAAGACCTTTACCATCCATTAATAGGCCCATGTGACCTGCTTGAGTCACATGGAAGCCTGAGTCACATGAAGGCGTGTGGTGGGAGGAGCTTGCTGAACAGGTGGAACAGGAAGAGGTGGAGCTAGAAGAGAGGTGAAAGGAAGTTGGTGAGAGCAGTTAAGGCTGAGGGAGAGAGAGGAAGCAGGTAGAAAGCTGTGTTTGTAGGAAGACCCTAGCAGGGGAAGGCTTGGGGATGGCGGTGCCCCTTGCAGTGTTATATTGTATAGATTTCTTTGTTGCTATGAAGGATTTGGCTTTCTGGTGTTGGGATTTGACTTTCTGGTGTTTGAATAAATTTTTTGGTTCTGTCTTCCACGTAGAGAGTCTGTTATATTTCATGATTCAGAATTACATTGGCATATTCATAGCCCCCATAGGTACTGTGAATATCACAATGGTGCTATAGAGTCAGGAAGATTCATTTTCCTGAGTTCAAGTTTGGCCTCAGACATTTGCTAGCTATGTGACCTTAGGCAAGTCATTTAACCCTGTTTGCTTCAGTTTTCTCATCTATAAAATGAGCAGGAGAAAAAAAATGGCAAACCACTCCAGTATCTTTGCCACAAAAACCTCAAATGGGGTCACAAAGAGTCAGACACACCTGAAAACAACTGAACAACAACCAATACATATGATAGAGTGAGACTTGTTAGTCATCCTCATAGCTAGTTAAAATTACAGAGTGACCAGATAGAATGGAAAAGATGGCTAAAGAAATAACAACAAATTTATAATAACAGAATAATAATAATAACTAATATATATAATACTAAAATTTACAAAGAATTTATATGATCTCATTTGATACACAAGAAAGTCTCAACTTTTCTGAATCGTATACAAAATGGGGATGCCTTGTCACTTCTGTAATGCTTTGCAAGAATCTCTCACTTTTTCTCCTGCTCAATGTTTTCATGAGGTCACTTGGGTAGGATTAAAATTTTTAAGGGGTGTGGAGCCGTTAATTTCTTTAGCCTGTATATTTCAAGAGTTCTCCTAGGGGTGCTAAAACAGGGGTCATTTTCATCAAGGAACTGAGAGAGACCTCACTTAGAGATCACTTCATTTGACCACTTCATTTTACAAGTGAGGAAACAAACTGATCTTGGGGAATGCTTGTGTAACAGAAAAGAAGATAGAAAAGGTGAACATTGAAAGGTCAAAGAAACTGAAGAAAAACTTCAGTGTCCTATAAACCAAAGGAGAAGAGCAGTTCAAGAAGGATGAGGTCAGCAGTGTCAGATGCAGCTCACTGAAGAGGATGGGCATTGAGGAAAGACCATTAAACTTGACAATTAATGGTTTTGTTCAGTGGTAGGGTCAGAAGACAGATTATAAATCTCCCACATGAATGGTGACACGTGAATGCTAATATTAGCTATTCTTTCTTTTTTATTTATTTTAATTTATGAAATAAAACAAGCATATCCATAACATAGTATAATAAAACGATGATTGCTAGAGTCAGGAGGACCTGAGTTCAAATTCGGCCTCAGACACTTAATACAAAACTAGCTATGTGACCTTAGGCAAGTCACTTAACTCTAATTGCCCTGCCTTCCCCCTCCAAAAAGGAAAAGAAAAGAAGATACAATTAAGGGGTGGCTAGGTGGTGCAGTGAATACAGCACCGGCCCTGAAGTCAGGAGAACCTGAGTTCAAATCCAGCCTCAGACACTTAATATTTAACACTTACTAGCCGTGTGACTGGGGGCAAGTTGCTTAACCCCAATTGCCCTCCAAAAAGCAAAAAAAAAAAAAGATGATTGCATATGAAAGAGCAGATCTATTTTGTGCAATTTACTATTCCTTTTAAATATATAATAAAGTTACCACCTAAATTTTTTTCTTTCTTTTTCTCCTCTCTCATTCCCCTCCCAAGATGGCTACCATTAGGCATAAATAGGTATGTGTGTATATATGTAAAATTATCCTATACATATTTCTATTTATCAGTTCTTTCTCTGGATGCAGATAGTGTCTTTTTTCATATATTTTTTATTAGTTAATTTGGGTATTTATAATAATCAAAATGGCTTATTCGCTCAAAGTCATTCTTAAACAATATTGGTGTTACTGTATACAATTATTCCAGTCTACAGAGCTATTGTGCCAACCACATTGTGGAGATTAGGGGCCTGGTGCCCCCTTGATCTGGAAAAACCACGTAAAATTTTTTTGGCCCTCCCTTCACACCAGGGAAAAACCTAATTTTTTTATTTTTCTTTTATGGGGTGTTTATACCTTTTTGTAAAATTTGAGTTAAGTATTTGGTCATAGGCTATCTATAGGTCAATGTTAAGTAAAAATACTATATGAAAAAGAACTTTTTCTGTGTAATCTGCTAGCCTTCATGTGTCATCTGCAATTTCTACAAAATTCCCCATTTAATTCCCATTTAATTTCCTATGCTAACCCATGATATATAAAAACCATGATGAGGAAAACTGAGATGTAGAAGGGGATAACTGTACAACATTCTCTTGGTTCTACTCATTTCACTCTTCATTATTTCATGCAAGTCTTTCCATGTTTTTTTTAAAGATCATTGAGCTCATCACTTTTTATAGCACAGTAGTATTCTGTCACAATTGTATACCACAACTTGTTCAACCATTCCCCAGTTGATGGGCGTCCCTGCAATTTCCAGTTCTTTGTCACCACAAAGAGACAGCTATTCTTTCAAAAATGGAAACGAGGGAACTAGAAGAGAAATAGAAGATTGGATTAATGTCACTATAAGGTTTAGGAAAATTTTGTTTTTCTTTTAGGACAGAGATGTATGCATCTCTGTATGCAGAGGGGATATTGAAAAGAGAACATAATAGAGCAATGGCACAGAAAAGATGATACAGGATAAGATAAAAACCTAATGGCTTAGCATTGGAAAAGAAGTAAACTTCTTTAGAGATAGAAGTGAAACAAGATAAAGTGAGTAAAAATACCAAGCAATTGTATTTGAGGTGGTCAGTAGGGAAGTTAATGGAGCTCTGAGTAGCTGAGATGCACCATAGGTCTTTGACCCATAAAACAGCCTTCAGGGCGTCATAAAAGTGCTTTGGATGATTACTATCAGCATAAAACTGAATTTCATCTCCCTTCTTACTCAGTCAACAATCCTGCATCTCTCTTAGCTTCGTTTGTACCTTATTTTTGACAGAATTAAATGCTGCCTTCTTAGAAACGAATGAACTACTCTGCTGGTAAACCCTGTTGAGTTTTCATTTTCTTAATTAGCAGCTTCTGAATTTCCCCATCATTTCATCAAACCAGTCTTGATGTTTGCTAGTGTTCTGACCTAGATGAACAAATGCAGTGCTATACTCTAAATCTAGGAAAGCTGCCCACTCCTATTCTGCTTCACTGTTCTGTTGTATGTTGGCTCAACTTTCCCTCCAAGTTAGCAAAAAATTGTTCTCACTCAGAGAAGCACTCTAAACTGTTGACATTAATTCTTCTGGTATTCAGTTTGCCTTGCCTCCCCTCCACCTTTTGTTAAATGCAAATATTTAGCTAGGAGAGGATAAGTCTATGATCAGTCCAGCACTCTGCACCACACATTGCCTTTGTCACTTTTACATCCTGTCTTGTCTCTTTACAATCACATAGTCTATTAAATGCTAATGTGTTTCAAGGGTGCATCCACAAGGTTTTATTGCATTTAGGTAAACAAAAGACAGTGTTGGTTATGAGAAGGTCATGAAATGTACAAGTCTTCAGTAGTAAGTGATCATTGATTGCTGTTGCTGTTTCCATTCCTCCATTCTTCCCAAGGACTCTTTGCCATGTCTGGTCATCTAAGCCTATTCTAGCATTAAAGTCACCCAGAATTATAACTTGCTGTCTTTGGCACACAAATGATAAGAATCTCTAGGTCTTCATAAAATTTTTTGTTCAAAAATGATTGTACACTCAGTGCAGACTCCAAAGATGCAACAAAGTATGGATCAGTTCTCTGCTGCTTGTGCTAATTTTGGCCTAACAATTAACACCAAGAAAACAAAGGTGCTCCACCAGCCAGCACTGCACCATCCATATGTGGAACCATCAGTTATAGCAAATGGAGAAGTTTTGAATGCCGTGCATAAGTTCACTTATCTTGGCAGTATATTTTCTAAGGATGTACACACTGATAATGAAGTTGACACACACATTGCTAGAGCTAGCTGAGTGTTTGGGAGGCTCCAAAGGAAAGTATGGGAGAGAAGGGAGACTGACTACCAAACTGAAGGTCTACAGAGCCATTGTGCTGACCTCATTGTTGTATACCTGTGACACCTGGACAGTCTGCCAGTGCCATGCCAAGAAACTGAATCACTTCCATTTGAATTATCTTAGGAAGATTCTAAAGATCACCTGGCAGGCCAGACACTGAGGTCCTTTCCTGAGCTAAACTGCCAAGCATTCAAGCTCTACTGCAGAGAGTACATGATGTGCTGACCATGTTGTTCAAATGCCAAATGTGTTCTTGCTAAAAATACTATTTTATGGAGAATTTACACAAGGCAAGCACTCACATGGTGGTCAGATGAAGTGATACAAGGACACCCTCAAGGTCTCTCTTAAGAACTTTGGAATTGATTGTGTGACATGGGAAACACTGGCATAGGAATGCTTAGCGTGGCATGCCCACATCAGAGAAGGTGCTGTGCAGAATTGAAAGTTCAAAGGAAACTCAAGATGCACAAATTTAGGGAATCTACCCAAATGTTCTTTATGCCCAACCTGTGGTAGAGTATTCCAAACTTATACTGGTTTGAGTAGCCACAGTTGGACACATACTCTAACTTAACTCTAACACGATGATGTCATTTTGGTCCTCTTCAAGAATGAAGGACAACAGCCAACTAATGGAGCTCATAGTTACACTGGGTAACAGAAGAGAAGTCATCTGCTGAGAGTGAAGTTGAAGGTGAGAGAAAGTAATATTATATTATTATGTTAATAATTAATTTATGATCTATCCTTTTCCTTCTATTTTTAAGAACCCATTCCTGAAAAAGTACATGTAAGGTGGACTTTAGTGTTTGTAACTGTTATTCTCTCTTAGAGTTTAGTATCCCTGGATCTATGGTCATAATAATCTCTATTTCTCAGGCTTATGACTTGTAAACATCTCCACCACACTTGCACAGCATTATATAATGATAAATAATATAAACATTTGTGCTTGAAATTGTAAATATCCACGGTTACTGCACAGTGAGATAATGTAATAGTGTAACAGTGTAAACTTGTGAGGCTATTGTTAGCATTGTGCCTTCTTTGTCTATTGCCCTATAAATCAAGTGGGCACTGGTCAGTGAGTGGGGAACCTATAGCGATTAGGGATTTGGGTAATGCATAGAGGAATGCATATACCTGCCTTGATCAGTCCCCATCAAGACTTAGGGCCAGCCGTTTGGAGAAGGGTAATTAGGGAATGCTGTAGGAATTGGTGCTCCCACTATCAGCAACCTTTTTGAGAAGACTAGACTAGAATGAAGTAAGATTATTATTAACCCCTCCTAAACTGTCTTCCTGTCCTTTCTGTCTGCCCCCGATCAAGATTGAACCTGTTAGAAGCTGGAGTCCAAAAACTCCAGTGCCTCCCATGTTATTTGTGAAACAAAAGGTCAGTCAGTCTCTGAAGGTTGTAACTGAGTCAGGTAATCTCCTTCCAGCCCCGAGGCAGACACCTGATAAAGAACCCTAGATTTTATTTATCAGATAAACAAAAAGTAAGAATGAGGACTCTTTTTGTTTACACTGTAAACAAAAGCCAATCATAGCCAAGATCTCCCTGTCCTTGATCCTCCTCCATTAGAGTTTAGGCTCCAGAAAGAGACAACTAGTCATAGAGGTCTGAATGGAAACAACTTCCCCTGCCAAAGGCATTCAAGTCTCATGATCAAGCCAAGTTCTTAGCCAGAGGAGCTGGAGACTTTTAGCTTACCTCCTCACTGTCAGGGGAGTTCCCAGTCAGAAGGTATAAATCTGATTTAAAGTGTTTCAGAGTCTTCCTATGTGTCTTTGGTTACCACTGACCATCAATTTATTATTGACTAGTCTAATTAATAAATTGTTTATTAATTACCTGGAAACTCTGTCTCTGATAATTTTCATTTGCCTCGGGGCAGTGGGGGAAAGAATTAAGGCGAGAATTTGAAGAGAGGGCAAAATTTGGTAATAGTAGCTGTGGGGACTTTCATTAGAAGTCAAGACAAGAGCATGAATTAAAACAATTACTGATTACCCTCAAGCACCTACTTCAGGTTGCCATTTGTTTCTTTAGCTTTTGGAGGAAGGTTAGCATTTTTATCCACATAAGAAAGACTGGTATGGAGACTCCCTCTGCCACTATGTATCAGCAACTCACTTAGGAAATTATAGTTGACCTACTCAGCACAATTTTGTGACTTTCCCCAGCAATGAATGCTTAGTCATCTGGGAATGGGAATAGAGGGCACAGACAATGAGGAATTCCTTGGAGATAGCAGCTTGTTAAGAAAAGGATAGAAATTCAAGAGGGAGGAGAACTCTGTGATGATAGCTAAGTCCATATTTGAACTTCTTCTCTTTGAATCTCTTTCTCTCACAAATTGATAACACGAGAGGTTGAGAAAGTGGCCAATACATTAGGAATCAATATGAGTTTATCTGAATGTATCACCTTTCCCTCTTTCTCCATATCTCAATTACCTTGCTATGACACAACCATTCTACATTCTCCCCAAACTAAATGTCTTCTAATACATTATAAGGCTTGAAAGAATATGAATATCCTTCAATAATTTAGAACTCAGACCGTGGCAAAATCAATTTTACATTATCACATTGACCTGTCATCTTTGCACTGGTCAACAGTCCCTTGAACACTCAAAGACAGATTTCACATGGTGGAGGAAGCTGTGAAATACATCAACAACAGCCATGCATCTGTCTATCCACCTTTCCCTTCTAAGGCAAAACAGAATTATTTCTGAATGTGGGATTCTTCAAAGAGATTTATTCTTATTGAAGAAGACTATGAACTACATGTTTCTTCTCACCTTTTGCCTTCAATTGGATGGAAAAACTGAATATTAATCAACCAAGTATTTATGTCCCTGCTATGTGCCAGGTACTAGCATAGTACAGGCACTGGAGATAAAAAGACAAAATGAAAACAAATTGTTTCTGCTCTTCAGAAGGCTGCATTTGCGTAAACAAACAAAGGCAAGGCAACAAGCATTTATCAGGTGTTTACTAGGGACCAGGCACTGTGCTAAGGATACACATACAACCAAAAAGAAAGACAAGCCTGCCCTCAAGAAGTTTACATTCTAATGGAAGATTACAAAACAAAAAAGCTTAGCTGAACTGCTGAGAGAATAAAATGGGATGGGATAAAGTACCCACAGAGTAGCTGGTATCCAAATTCAGAAAGTCAGAAACCAGGAGGAGAGTGAAAGATGGCCAGACTTGAACCCACCCCCTAAAATGGAGGCCCAGGAGAAATTCCTTAATGGGAGAGGTGGGGCACGCTGGAGGAATGTTCCTTCATGAGAAAGGAGAAGAGGGAATGGATGTTCCAGGGTCAGAAGACTCCAGGTATTGAGGAAAGTTCCAAGGGGAGACTGTAACTGAGGTGTGGTGGTAAAGAAAGGCAAAACAGAACCAGGAGTGTATATGATATTTTGTATGTAAATATACACATGTGCACACAAAATAAAGATAAGGTAAATTTTGGGGTGGGAGGGCATCTGCAGCTAAGGCATCAGGAAAGGCATTATGAAGAAAGTGGTGTTTTAGCTGGAATCTTGTGTGTGAGGGGGAAAGGATCCAGTTTCATACAGGCAACCAGGATCTACAGCCCAAAAACACTAATGCCACACTTGCTCCATGCTGACACATCATTATATAACCACAGATAATGTAAACCAATGAACTTATTGTTAGCACGCTGTCTTCTTTGTGTGTTTCTCTGTACGTCAAAGGAACACTGGTCAGTAGAGGAGGATGCTTCGGGGCAGATGCTTCTACTCCTTGTCTCAGCTGGCTGCCACAGAGAAGAAAGTGATTTGGCAGATGCTCCCTGTTTCATCTGGTCACCTGGAGAATATGAATCCCTTATCTATGGTTCCATTATCTTTATTAGGTCTATTCCGATGCAGTATGAACCTGAATCTGATTGGAGCAGAGCTCCTGTCTTATAGTTTTGAAAGAAACAAGGAATTCTAAGATGTAGAGGTGAAGAGAAAGGGGATCCCAGGGATGGAAGATGGCCAATGCAAAAGCAAGGAGCATCACATATGAGAAACAGTGAAAAAGCCAGGTCACAGAATGTGGAGACAATGACAAGTTTGGAAAGGAAAGTTGGGCGCAATTGTGAAAGGCTCCAAAAACTAAACGGAGGAGTTTATATTTGATCCCGTTGCTGCTATCTGTCCTTCATTCTTAAAGAGGACCAATGACATCATGAGGGTGACATTAATTTAAGAGAGACAAAGCTGAGCACAGTCATCAGCCTCAGGCTCTCCAACAGAAAGCCATTGGAGTTTTAAATAAGTAGACACAGTTCTATGCTATAGGAAAATCACTTTAGTGGTTGTGTGCAGACTCAAGGTAGGGGCAACAATTAAGAGACTTTTCCATTAACACAGGAGAGAGGTAATGAAAACCTAAACTAGAGTGATAGCCATATGAGTGATGAGAAGGGAATGGATGCAAGCAATGTTGTAGAGATAAAAGTGCAAGATTTGTTAAGTGACTGAATATGTGGAGTGAAGGAAAATCAGGAGTTAAGGATCATGGTGAGGTTGTGAAACTGGGTAGCTAAAAGGATGTGCTCTTGACAGTAATAGAGAAGTTCAGAAAGAGGAGTGGGTTTTGAGGGAATGATAATATGCTTTCCATGAGTTTATAGGAGATAGAAGATGATACAGTCTAGGGAGGGTTTTTTTAAGGATCTGTGAGATGTGGTTTTATGGAGCAAGGAAGGAACCAGTAAATAGGAAGAGACTGAAAGATTAGCGAGTGAGAAAGGAGACGTCCGTGGGGGACAATATGCTGAACAGGATGGGAGGGGGTGGGATCAAGGGACCCTTCATCAGTTTCCTCATCAGAGAATGGAGGATGTTGTCAATGGGATTTTGAGATGTGGGGAAGAGGGAAAAAGAGCCTCTCACCTTTTTGCACAGTAGGTAGTTAATGTTTGCTGAACTGAATCAAGGAAAGAAAAATTGGTGCCACACAGAGGTATAAAGCTCAGATTCCAACAGACAATACCACCAAAATATACAACTTACTGAAAGGAATGAAGTCCCTGTTGAAGCAAGTTCTGATTAGATCTTAAGATTGCCACTGCTCCTGCCAACACCGTTTTCAAAAGTATGGAGACAGTCTATAATTGACTATTTAAAATACAACTCCTCCACAGGACTCAAAGTTTTGTGGGTTTTTCTTTTCAATGGAAACTCTGGCCACCCAACTAATGGGCCTCCCAAGTTAGGAACTGGCAGGCATTTTACTTTGTAGTAACACCAACTTTGTGGTGGCTCTCATAAGAAGGAACCTCTATTTTCCAATTTGGTGCAAAGTGGCATTCTCTGCCCAGTCAACAAATGGCAGCCCCTATCAAATGGTAGCACCTTAAGAGAAGCTGAGTGAAGTTCCAAGGGAAGTCACATGTTTAGAGTCTGCATGGCTAATTTTTTTTAAACATTGCTATGCATGACAAACAGGGTTCCACTAACTTAAATTCAATACCAGAGTGGACCTAAGTTTCAGTGAATGGCAGTGTTTAAAGTGTGAAACTGTCTTTCAACAACTACTTTTCCTCTAAGCAGCCAAAGTTAAAAAAAAAAAAGAAAGGAAGGAGGGGGGCCAATTACATTCGAAACAGACAAAGGGGCCCTGTTTCTAAGTATAAATGAAATACAGCTGCTTTACAGCTGTGCTACCTTTCCTCCATAAACCAAAGCTCAACACAGAATGAAACCCAATAATGCTCTCACTACTACGACTCTGATGTGAAGGAATGTGGTGTGTCCCTAAGGGTTCCCACATCCAGGGGACAACCTATTTGTTCCCGATACCTCCTGAATTCCATTTTTAGATTCCCATTACTATGTAGATTAGCAGAGATGTGAATTTTAACTATAAACATATAAACACCCATCCACTTCTACCCCCGATGTTTTCCAGATTAAAGAAAACTGTGATTAATACAGTTCTTGTATCACCTTAAAACTTCGAAGATGAAAATGTTTGCCTGATTTTGGATTAAATCTGCTTCAAGAAGATTTATGTCTCTGTGGTCTAATAAAGCTCATGACAGTAGACTTCCCCTGAAGATACCCAGAGACTTCCTGGATGAGCTAGTACATGTAATTTATACAGATAAGAGACTTAGCCTTGTCAGATGTACAACACAAAACCAATGCGTTTAAGAAATAACAACAAAAGCAACCTCAAATGCCAAATTGGACATTTTCTTGATGCCCTTAGAATTCTGGGCTATCAATTTATAATATTAATTTTCATTCTCAAACAAATTTTATGACACAGGCTCAGCTTTATGGTGACTATCATTTTGTGCTTCATTCCTTTCTTGAAGAGTCATTTATTAGAAATCTATTAATGGAGTGGCTAGGAGGTGAAGTGAATAGAGCACTGACCCTGGAGGCAGGAGAACCTGAGTTCAAATCCGACCTCAGACACTTACACTTACGAGCCAAGTGACCTTGGACAAGTCACTTAACCCCAATTGCCCTGCCTTCCCCCCTCAAACAAAAAAAAAAGAAATCTATTAATGTCCAGAGGATGGGGGATGGAGTGGGAGAACTATAGGAAGGGTAGAGAGGATTGGAGGAGGCTCAGGATGCCCAAAGATAAACTCAACCATCCCTATCCTTGTCAAGCTGACAATTTAGCTGGAAGAACACAACCCAAGTACAAACAGTCGATAAACAAAGAAAAAGACAAAAAATAAATACATATGTAGATAAACAGGTTGTGAGTTTAAAAATGAATAAGGTGGAACACTACTTAAAACTGTTGATCCTTCCCTCTGGAAGCATCTATTCAAATGTATGTGGACCACAGTAGCCAGACCATAGTAGTTGCTCCTTTAGAAGAAGAAAGAAATTTTGTTTTATTTCATTTTAAATTACATTTTGCAGAAGACTAAACATTCTAAAGGGGAGGGGGAATGAAAGAATAAACCCCAAAAAGAAACCTTTATCCATGTTTGGTTACAACCCTTCCATACAACCAGACTAATGTTCAGGGTGAAAGTATTTGCAGATTCTATACTTGACTGCATGCCGCCATGGGTGGTGGGGGAGAAAACTTGAAACTCAAGGGACTCTGGAACTGAATCTTGTAAACTAAAAGCAAATAAACAAATTGATTTAATAAAAAAATAAAAATAAATAAAAAAAGAAACCTTTAATAAAATCTTGAGAAGTTCACGGTTGTACCTGAGAGGGAAATGAACATTGAATATGAGACGATTTACCGACTACTTTCGAAGACAACAGAAAGGATGCTAAAAAAAGATAACCAGTCTGGGGCGAATTAGCAAATATAGTGCAGTTATTGTAGTCCAAACAATGCTGTGAAGCAAAACAACATGTCAAAATGCAGAGCTCAATTTTCTACTATAGTGTTTTGGTTAGATCTGTGGTGTAGGGAAGCCTGGTTGGAATTCTAGCTTTGATATTTAACAGCTACATAACTATGGGCAAACCACTGAGCCTGGGACTCAGTTTCCTCTTCTATTAAGTGGGGATAACAATACTTGCCCTACCTACACCTCATGAGGTTGCTATGAGCAAAACTTTGGTAAAGCCTAAATCAGAATAGCTATTATTTTATTATTATTATGCTGGGTTATTATTCTAAGAGTACAATTTTGCGTGACTCAACTAAAGAACTTGGGGAATTAGCAGTTCTTCAGAGACAGGTATAAAGATAATGGAAAAGGGGAGAGAACAGGCCTGAAGAAGGGACTACATTGTGTTCATTTTACTCTAATTATATGACGATGATTGTTGTTTTTCTCCATGAAGGACTAAACTAGAAGAAATTCTCTAAGTGGTAGCAAGAGATATTTGGATTAGACATTGGGAAGAATTCTCTAACCAAAAAGACTATTCAACATTGGAATGCTAGGGCCTTAAAAAAGAAATTCCCTTCTCTGGAGGCCTTTCAGTTTGGGGTGGATTTCCCCCTGGGATAATTTTATTCATTCAGTCTTTAATTGGAATCTGTCGTCACTCAGTATTTTAAACACTATTTTGTCCAAATGGTCAGACTGTTGGCTTTCCTTTCTGAGTTTTCAGCCTTTCAATAAGTCTTCTGTGATCCCCAGAATCACAGATGTAGAAGTAGAAGGGACCTTAGAGGCATGCTATCCAACTGAGGCCCAGAAAAGTTAGGTAAATTTCTCATTCACACAGATAGTAAAAGAAAGAATTAGGATTTGAACCTAGGACCTCTGAATCCAAATCCAACACTTTTCTCATGATGCCACATCACCCCATACCATTCTGCCTGGATATCTCACTGGAGTCTTATTTCAAATTCCCTATAAGAGACCAAGTAAGACAGACTTTTATGTAATCCTATCCTTTGGCTTTTCAAGATATTATCACAAAAGACTGCATTTTTCATAATTATAAGCTTAACTAGAGTATAATGACTAGCTTAGCTCCTTGATCCTCCATCGCTGCTTACGGTTCACGGTCTCTGGGGTCCAGTCTCTAAGCTGGAAGTCCATCTGTTGCCTGTCTTTGCTACATAACCAGCCCAGCATTCCTTTTCACAATAAATGACCTACCATATATTCACCACCCTTGACATTATATGGGGCACTTCATGTGTTGTGAGATCATACAGGAATACCATTCACCCTTTTCATTCCATTTTTCCTTGACTAGCTGACAGCTTCTCCTTTGCCTTTTCTCTTCATTACTGACCAGCATTCCACTATGGCACAACTGTGTAGAACTGAGTATTTCTGCCCAAGGGCTTAAAATCAGGGCACTGGACCAGAGGATCTGGAAAGTTTATTTCGGCTTCAGAGTCTATGAGTCAATGTTCTTACTTCAGGACAATAGCAGTATTTGACCTCACCAGCTAAATTATTTAACCTACGCAGCTCTTTGGAATGAGACTGATCATCGTGCTTAGCTGTGATTTCCATTCTACCTGTCATATGATAACTTTTATTTCTGCCATATATGGAACTCTCGGACAAGGAAAGCTCTTGTATCAATGTGGGTTGGCACCTTCTCTAAAATTTAGAGCCTTAGAGAGTTACTTAGAGGTTAAGTAACTTGCCCAGTTGGAGGCAGGATGTGAACCCAGATCTTTCTGACTCCCAGGTTGGTTTGTTATCCACTACGTTACATTAAGACACATACACACACACACACACACACACACACACACACACACACACACGCACATGCACACACCCTTGTAGATCTACCCATTTAGAACAGTTTGGCTGGGTCATGGAAAAATAGATTGGAAACAAACTGTAAGATGCCAGACAAAGGATTCTTTATTTTGTTTGAGAAACACCTGGGAACCACTGAAGCTTAAGTAAGATAGTGCCATAGTTGGAACCATCCCTGAGGAATATCAATTTTAGGGCAGCTACATGGCACAGTGAATAGAGTACTGGCTCTGGAATCAGGAGGACCTGAGACACTTAACACTTATTAGCCATGTGACCTTGAGCAAGTCACTTAACCCCAATTGCCCTACCTTCCCCCTACCCCCTCCAAAAAGGAAAAAAAAGGAAGAATATCAATTTGGTAGCTATGCGGAGGTGAAATCACAAGGAAGAAGAGATCAGAAGGAGGGAGATTAATTAGAATACTCTTGCAGTTGGCCAGAACCAGAGATGATTGATAACATGGCTCTGTGACCTCATCACCAAATCACCCTATGCAGACATGGGAGCCCTAGCTACTTAGTTCGGAAGAAAAGCTAAAACTGCAAATCTTCCTTATATAGATAATGGATACAGATAAAGTAATGGAAATGCTGCTACTGACTGGATGGTGTCATGCTCTGAAAACACAGAAGCATAGAGGGCAATGACAACAAGAGCCAGGGGTTCTGTCTCGATATTTCATAAGCCAAGGAGAATGATGATGCCAGACACTGCTATAGACTGTCAGTAGGTGAAACTGAAATCTTAGCATTTAGTCTGTAGGTCTCATTTACTGATTCCAAGGGCTCCTGAGTAAAATGGGTTCTAATTCATTACAGCACCCCAAGAGAAAGACTACATTTTAGTATTTTTTAGAGTAAATCTCCTCTTGGTTCTCAACAAATGGAGGTACATAGCTCTAAATTCAGAGGGTGGTTTTCTATCATTTCCTCTCATAAAACTCTTTTTGGGAAAATCTAAGATCATTTATAGTCTGCTACTTTATTTACAGTGATTAGCCAATTTTGATTTCAGCTCCAGGTGAATTCCCTGAGAAAGTTTTCTCAACAGTTATGAAACTTCCCGGTTATACCATGTCAACTTGAAGTCATTTCAAAAAACCATTCAACCATCAAAGATTTCATATGACTCATGAATTTTACATTGATTATACCTCCCATAGACAATAATGGAGGTGGGGGGCATTGGTTAGAATGCCCTCAAGTCAGTTGATGTAATCACAGAAAGTAACGGCTAGGTGACAGACACAACATGGTGATTAAGTAAGGTTTTGTCAGAAGAGCAGAGAGGGCTTACATTGTTTGTTATCCTTCTTATAAGAAATAAAGAAGACATTCAGAGCAGATGAGGGCATTAGGAACCAGCTTGCTATTGTGGTCTGACTGGAAAATTGTTCACAGCCATGGTATCTGGTAAAAAGCAAACTTGACATCTATGGAGCCAGTTGAGGCAACTTCAAAGAGTGTGACCCCCTGGCAGTACAAAGAAGAACCCAGTTCTTGAGAGATCTTTTTTCCCCTTGCAGTTATAGCAGAGAGCAGTGGAAGAGAGGAGATCTCTCTCCCCTCAGGACCTCCAAGGCACAGTGTCTTATAGCAGAGCTACTCGTTTAACAGGAGACACTGTACCAACTGGGATGCAGGAAAGGAAAAGAGTCAAGGCAGCTCTTGGGACTGGGATCCTTGGCTACAAAAAATAGAGCTAGCTATGGATTAATTAACTCTGGAAGTCAGGGAACCTAGATGATCAATTGGCCCGTTTAAGAGAGACGTCATGCCCACTGGGGACCTGTGTGAGGACAGCACAAGACGAGAAAGGACATCAGGGTTATGCAGGGTCAGAGTACAAATTGCCTTGATCACACATGTGTGCCTTTCTTCCAGAGTATCATTCACATATATATACATACACATACACATATACTTACACACACACATACACACACACACATCATACTTCCCACTAATACTATATGTATGTGTTTCCAAGGAGAAATGTTTTTGTAGCTAACTTTTCTTCCAAGGCCATCTTGGTAGAAGCCTTGCTTCAACTGAAATAAGCTAATTTGATGACTATTAAAGATACATGCAATGGAAAGGCCTCGTGAGCTCTAGTTTTCCAAATGGAGACCTATGGTGGTGGTAGTCACTACATCTGTAAGTTCTAAGTTAGGGGAGGGCAGAATCAGAGAGGGTGTTATTCTACAATGGTCATCCCATTTAATAACAAGTCCTTATATTATATTTACATATTATATATATGTATGAGTGATATATATGTATGTATGTATGTATGTATGAGAGATATATATACATATATGAGTGACTCATAAGTATGAAAGCATCTTCATATCCATTATTGTGCTGTATCCCCACAAAAACCAGAGAGATCAATGAGCCAAAAATTACAATTTCTATTTAGCCAAGGAACCAAAGGAAACAATGTGAGATGGTGGAAAGAACACTGGATCTTCAACAGGTCAAGACCCGAGTTCAAATTCTGACTCTGCCATAGTAACTCATGTGATTGAAGGTAAGTCACTTCATCCCTCTGGGGGAGTTTCTTCACCTGTAAAAGGAAGAGTTGAACTAGAAGATTCTCTAAGGTCCCTTCCTCCCAGCTCTAAATCCTCTGTCTGGTCTGTGGTGACAAAGGGAATCAGTGGCAAAAATAAAAGTATTTTTCCTGGTTCAGTATTATTTCCATTAAAATGACAAGAGCTTTACCTAATGTTCTACCAATATCACTAAGCTAACCATTCACAAGCATCTGCCCAGGCCACATACACTCAAGATTGTGCTCCTTTCTCCAGAGAATCCTCTGGTGTCTTAAATTCCTTTGAAAAAGAAATAACATGGAAATGGAAAGTGAACCAGAAAGTATATTACATTTTTAAAAAATAGCCCTTTGCCTGATTTCCACCACTGTCATCCTCGGGTCCTGAATATAAATGACTTATTCTCTAAGAAAAAAAGAAGAAAGGTTGACATGGTGCACAGGTATTGGGACTTTCTGAGGGAATAAAATGCAGGGGTGCCCAGAGGTATACTGGTAAATGTTTAATAATCAGCTATCTGGGGAGAAAAAAGTACTCTGACACACTTGTAAGTTAAACTTGTATAATAAACACTTTTGCTGCCACTTTCTTAAGTCTAGACAATCAACCAAACAATAGATCAGGCCCTGAATTGTGGATAACATGTGGTAACTTCCAAGATATAAACGCTCACACTGAAAAATTTTAACAAGTGGTTCACCAGTTCAAGTTGGCTTTGGTACATCCCTGACTGTATGTTCTACTTTAAGAAAATCCAACATTTAAAAGATATGAATTTATTAGCTAAATCAGAAGGTGATTATATCTGTTACCAAAGATCCCTCCACCTTATATAACAATTAGCATACAGGATTCTGTATAATAGCATACATAGCATATATATATATATATATATATATATATATATATATATATATAGCAAAGCTCCTTACTGAATTTAACATAATTCAATTCATAAAAATTCCATTTGTGTATATCTTTTTTTTTTAATTTTTGTAAGGCAATCAGAGTTAAGTGACTTGCCCAGGGTCACACAGCTTATAGGTGTCAAGTGTCTGAGGCTAGATTTGAACTCAGGTCCTCCTGCCTCTGGGGATGGTGTTCTATTCACTACACCACACTTAGCTGCCCTGTATATATCTTTTTAGGAACATGGTTACTGTATAAACAAGATAGAAAGTTGCAGGACTAAAAAAACAATCTTAATTATACTTTATTAACTCATATGGTAGGAAGACGTAGTCGGAGTGTGTTCAGTCAGGGCTGATTCTTCATGACCACATTTGGGATTTTTTGGGCAAAGATACTTGGAGTGGCTTGCCATTTCCTTCTCCAGCTCATTTTACAAATGAGGAAACTGAGGCAAACAAGGTTAAGTGACATGCCCAGGGTCATACAGCTAGCACATAAGGCTGGATTTGAATTCTGATCCTCCTGACTCCAGGGTTGGTGTTATATCCATTGTACCACCTAGCTGCCCATAGTCAGAGTACCAGGTACAAATTAGGATGCTTACTATTTATAGGACCTTGAGTGGAACCCCTAACTCTCCTGGGCCTCAGTTTCCTCATCTGTTTTCCCATTCTCATTCCTCATCAAATGAAGGGGTTGAACCAGATGTCCTCTAAGGTCCCTTCTAGCTAAGATCAATGACCTTAGGAATTCAGAGAAATGTGGATGTGATGTGCTATAAAAAGACTACTTAGCCTTAAGGTGGACATTAGATGTCTGTTTAATAAAACTATTTAAATTCAGGGTAATAATTAAATATTTCTATCATTTGATAGCTCTGTGATTCCCTTCAATATAGGTATGCCTTCTACTGCTCCAGACTACAGTCTGTTCCATCCTGTAGGATTCTGCATAGTGCATAGAGCTCTGCCCAGGAGTCAGGTAAACATGGGTTCAAATCCAGCCTTAGATACTTATTAGCTGTGTGACCCTGGGCAAGTCACTTGATCTCTGATTGCTATCTGTAAAATGGGGAAACAATAGCACCCACCTTGTGAGGATCAAATGAAATAGTAAAGCCCTTAGCACGGTGCCAAGCACATAGTAGGCGTTTTATAAACGGTTCACTGCTGCCGCTGTTGTTGTTTTTTGTCCTCAAAGAGGACCATGACATCAAGAAGGTGATGCCGTGATGTACAAGTGAATTGGATTTAAGAGGCTATGTAAAGTCACCAGACTCAGTCTTTCCTCCTGAGCTAGCTGAGTCAAGTGGCAAGATACAGATCAGGCTGTGGAAGGAGAAAATTTTTTTAAATTGTGTTCTTTTGATTCTTTTCATTTTGATTGTTAAATGATAAAGTTCATATGTAAGATTTCCCTGTTAATTTTGTATTTTATGTGATTTTTGTTTCTATTGATTACGACATTCATAATAAAAAAAAAAACTGATGACCACACACACAAAAAAAGATATAGATCAGGCTGACTAGAGAGGGCCCTAGATGAAGTGGGAGACCTTGGCCTTTTTAAATTAAGGTCTTCCTCAGGTCTCAGTTTGACTGAGGCAACACCCATTCAGTGATTATGGCTAAGTGAGAAATAGGGCAAAGAATGGCCTCTCTTACCTAGTCAAAGAGGAAAAAATCAATCCGGAAGGGGAAGACCCTCAGGGTTTCTGGCCAAAACAGAAAGAATCGCTATTAAGTTCACTCTGGGCCATCGAAACCCAAACAAAGAAGTGACACTTGGGCTGGGACCTATTCTTGGTATATCTTTGAGAGCCAGAGTGATTTGTGTTTAAGGCATGATCCTTAAGAAAGAAATCTAGCCTATAAATGCCCAGAGGTTTCAGCAATCAAAATTTATATTCCTCTGGGCAAAGGACCTGTAGGTGAGGGTATATGGACAAGGGAGAGGACATTTTCTAGAGGATGTGTTACAATGAATACTCAATGTACCAAATGCCCAAGAGGCCTTCTTTTAGTTCCTATTCTAATTTGTGACTACCAGTACAGTACCTGGTCTATCTATGTTACTCTTCAGCCTCACTACATGAAGAGTCCATCACTTTTTCCAGTCATACATGTCCTTGATGATGTCAGTTATACAACTTTTGCATTCAGATCATCTTGGTGATTTTTATACCCAAGTGAAAGGGATGAAGACACTGCATTGAAATTTTCACAATCTAGAATCTGAAAATCATCAACCAGTTAGGAGGCCTAGAGCCAGAAGATATCAGAGGCCATGTAGTCCAACCCCTTCATTTTACATATGAAGAAACTGAGGTACAGGGAGGTCAATTTCTCTAAAGTCCCACAGATAATAAACATCAGAGGAGGGATTTGAACCCAGGCCTTTTGACTTCAATGTCAGCATTCATATTCCAGTGCTGATAATATGCATCAAAAATTGACCAAAAATAAATTCTCCAACTATAATAAATTGAGACACAATCGCATGATTTCAGTATTGTTAAGTAATAATAAATGATTGAGACTAAAAATAGCCCTTATTAAGTTAACAAGTTTAAGAATAAGCCTTTTTAGTTTCTTAAAGTATTGGTATTCAGAGAAAACTGGGATGACCTCTTAGAACTGATGCAAAGCAAATTAAGCAGAACCAGAATAACAATTTATGCAATGGCAGCAACATTATACAGAAAAACAACTCTGAAAGACTTTAGAAGCTGATCATTGCAATGCACAACCACAATTTCAGGGGACTGAAGATGAAGCATGCCACTGTTACCCACCTCCTGACAGAGAGGCTATGTCTATAAAATACAAAATGAGGCAATCTCTTTTTTGGTGTGGACAATGACAGAATTTGCTTTGCTTAATCATGCATATTTCACAAGGGTTTTCTTTTGTAGTTGTTCAACTCGGAGCAAAGAAGAGGAGGAAGAGAGAAAATAAATGCTTCATAATTGAAAAAAATAATAAAAATTAAATTTAAAAATAAGGATAAGTATTTTAAATGAGTTTAAATGAGTTATAAATACATTATTTCCCTTGAACTTCAGAAATGTTATTATTCTCATTTTTCATAGGACAAAACTGGGGCTTCCAGAGGTTAAATGAGTTTTAAAGGCCTGGATTAATAACAGTGATAACAACAACAATAATAGATAATATTTATACAGTGCTTACTCTGTGCCAGACACTGTGCTAAGCTCTTTACAAATATCTCAGTTGGCCCTCACAACAATGCTGGGGGGAAGAGGGGGAGAAGGGGAGTATGTGCTATTATTATCACCCCCTTTTTACAGATGAGGAAACTGACTTACCCAGGGTCATACAGCTAGTAAGTGTCTGATGCCTTATTTGAATTCAGGTCTTCCTGACTCCAGGTCTTAGAGATTAGCTCTTAGCTCCACTACCCCAATCCCCCAATTAGAAGGGCAGAGATAGGTATGATGAGCTGTGAATACTGGATGGGGTGTAAATGCCAAGACTGATGCAATAAAAGAGGGCGTGATGGAGAAGTCCTAAGACTTGCAGCAAGGTGAAAAAGGGAGAAATGCTTAGCCTGGGACCCCTTCTTAAATGAAGGTTTTGGGAGAAGCTCTTTGCTCCTACATTTGGAAGGAACAGTATATACCTACCAGCTTCTACAGATGAAATCATTCAAAGAATATACCCTACTAAATGTAGACCACCCTCCTCTATTTAGGGCATTACGTTAACTTTATGGCTAGACAATCTTTAGGGAATCACTTCCCATCAGTAGCAATAATTATTTCTAGTGTCCAGAAAAAACATTACTAATGGAATGCAAAAGGGGAAAAAATCAGCTATAAAACAGATCAAAAATGGAAGAAATATGACATTTAATTGAATAAAAAGTTAGGAGATAGACCAAAAACCACATTATCCCCATACCATTTATCTGGGCCAGAGAGGAGATACTGTAGGAAGCCTGGCCTCATCACACAATTCATCATTTAGCAGATGGGACCACTGGTGGCTTAGCTTCCTCCTACCACTCCTCCTTTTTGGTATGTGTACTATGTCTCCAAACAACATGTTTCTCTAAATAAACCTCTTCATTAACACCACCCTGCTTTCAGATATATAGAAACATTCCTTAGTCTTTGGGAATGTGATGGGGAATGAAAAGTCCAAAGGGATTTTTAGCTTTATATGGAAGTGAGTGGATGTTTCCATTTCTGTCAGAGAGCCTACAAACACAAAAAACTTGCTAATTTCCATTTTAACCAAAATTGGTAGAGCATGGATATTAGTACGTGCCTTCTTCCTTATCTCATTTTCCCTGGGAGGGAAGAATCCCAGAATTCCTGAATTCTACAGTTGAGAGGACTTCAGTAGCCATCTAGTCCAACCCTAACCCAAAACGAAGTTCTGCCACAAGATACGTGATAAATTATTGCTGAGCCTATGCTTGAAGTGAGGGGGAACCCACCACTTCTTGAATTCCATTCCAGTGTTGGACTGTTCTAATTCCTAAGAAGTTTTTCCTAGTATCAAACTTAAATTGGCCCCTGTATAACTTCTGCCCATTGCCCTGAGGACTACCATCTTCACTGCCATTTTATCCTAGGGTCCCCCAGGCCCTCCAGTTTGCCCTGCCTCTATGCCCTCTGGGGCAAAACAGAGGAAGTATAATCTGCCTGAAGGCCCCTTACAATGTTTGAATACAACTATCATGCTCCTCTTAGCCTTTATATGCCTAATTATCCCCTCTTGGCTCAACCACTCTTTATAGTAAATGCTAATTGACTGATTAATATGACATGGGTTCATGGCTCTTCATCATCTCCTCTGGTCACTTTCTAGATAAGTAATGTACTTTCTAAAATGTGGTACCCAGAACAAAACATAAAACTAATCTAACCAGGGCAGAGTACAGTAGGACTATCACATCCTTATTCCTGTAACTTATGCTTTTCTTAATGTAGTCTCAAATCATGTTAGCCTTTGTGGCTACTATATCATACTATTCACTCATATGGACTTTACAATCCAATAAAATGCCCAGATAGTTTTCAGATGAACTGTTATGTTTCCCTCAACTTGCCCTTATGAAATGACCTTCTTGAACCTGAGTGTAAGGCTTTATATACATCTATAGGTTGGCACCCTTCCCCTACTACCTTCCTGCTTTATCCCCTCCCTGGTCCCAGGTCTCCCTGGAACTCATCCAGGATAGCTGAGAGGTCACCCCAAATCCATCAGAGCTGCTTAACCTTTTCACATGGTTTGGAGTCACCAAATTTATCTCTTCTATTGAGGTGAAGGACCATCGGGCTTTACTACCTGCCTCCTAAGATCCTCTGGGCTTACAATCTGCACTGATTCTGTGTCCTCCAGACCCCTGACAATTTCATCTGACCTAGATTTAACCTGAGGACTCCAGGTGGATGCACCCTGCTGCAGAACCCTTAGACTTCTGAACTTTTCCATTTTTCCAGCAGTTGAATCTTTTTTGGGATTATCTCCCCAATTAGTATGTGAGCTCCTTGTGGGCAGGGACTATCTCACTTTTTCTATTTGTATTTCCAGGGTTTATCACGGGGCTCAGAACATGACTAGTTTAATAAGTTCCCATTCATCCATTCATTTATCTTTATTATATTTTGTATCAATTTGTAAGCATAAGCAAGGTGGGCTTTTTGTTTTTCTTTCTGGAGTTCAGTTTCCAGGCTCATGCTAAATTGTAAACATCTGAAGGATCAATCTCCTTTGAACCCTGGTAATTCACAGCTATGCTGTGTGATGCCTTCTGACTCTGAGGCTATTAGTTGAAAACCATATATACTGAGAGGTTGGTATTTTATTTTGGGGCTCATTCATGGGATGAATTTTTTTTGTGATTTGGCCAGATGAGACTCTGGGTAGCCACTGTTAAGGAGCTCCCTGACTTTGAGAACTCAGATGCTAGTGCTTCTTGGTCTGGTGATTATGTACCTATTAATTTGTTTAGACAGTTGGAGCCCTGTCTATTGGATCTCTGTGCTAATTTAGCTACATTTCTCTGCTTGTATTTTCTCCACGTTCAGGGTCCTGACCCTTCCCCTGAAGTAGTAAATGACTTATATACATTTAATTAAAGTAAGATTGTTGACCCCTTTGAAGCTGTCTTTCCTTTAGAAAAGCAGATCAAAGAACCTATGCTAGCAGCCATCCTGGGTAGGCTAGGGTGCTTGCTAATACACAATCCAGTGTTCTAGCTTGTCGAGATCTTTTTGGACTCTGGCTCTGCTATCCAAACTGCTAGCAGTCCCTCTGAGTAGTGTGTCATCAGACCTCAAGGCTGATTTTTTTCTGCCTTTTGATGGAGGGGTAGTAGCTTGGCAGAATGGGCTAGGAATACTATTGACCTGTAGACCCTATGTTGACTGACAGTAATGGGATGAAAAGTAGCAGCTTCATAAAAAAAAATGTTGTAGTGAAAGAGTAACCAGACCTTTGAAAGCAACTCAGCTCCATCAGGTCTCTGTCTTTAAGGGTACTGACAATTGGGAGAACATTTATTAGTGTAACTTTCCAGAGTCCAGAAACAGAGGGGACACAACTTTGAAGAAGAGGTCCTTTAGTATGGCAGTCTGATTACTTAATCTGTGGGTGAGACCTGGATGAAGGGTTAGAATGAATCTAAATTATGAGCCATAAGCTACAGGTGCAAATTAGACATGTGTCTTCTTCTCTTTGGCTAGCTCACCTAACAAAAATGGGGAGTAATTCTTTCAAATGTAGACTAGGCAAGCGGATAGATCGAAAGTTTATATGAATAGCTAAGACAATGTAAATGGAGAAAATGAAACTGAATGCGATGAAAGACAGAAAGAACAAAATAATTAAACTGAATGACCAAGTTTAATTCTGCAGCTATGGTAGCGAATAGTGTATATACTGTCATACATAGCTGATATCTTGGTTTTTTCCACTGAACTTTTTTTTTAAATAAGTTATTCTTTATTACAAGGGATAGCTCAATGAGAAGGGAAGAAGGAAGACCTATATTCAGAAATAAAGATAATGTAAAAACGAAAAATATTCATAGGAAAAAATGTTTAGGCTGGCATATCTGAAAGAATGAATTTAAGTACAGGGAGATTAATGATTGAGAAGAAAACTAGAATGATGGAGCTACACACTTTTTTGGTTCTTGTTTTGCACAACTTATTACTCCTATAAACCTTAAGGACCCCATGCAAAAATCACACACAATATCTAATCTATAATTATTGAACATAACATGCTTATTTTGTTTCTGAGACAGTCCTACCCCCCAAAACACAAGTGCACATTAATACTCCCAGTCTCTGGTGCCCCAGAAGACATAGTCTGATATCAAACACATACACACTAAAGGTCAAATTCATCATACATTATCAGCTTAACAATACTTTGCAATATTTTATCTCCCATCATTATTAGTACCCTGAAGTTTTCTCTTTCATCTCTGGCTCCTATGGACCATCTTTTCTCATAGACCAAAGGGCTGTCCCCACCAAGATCTTCTATAAGCAACGGACTACTCCCTGGGGAGCTAAAGCTAAAAGCTCCCTGCTTGATCACCTGGATTCCCATAATTCCCCAGACCCTTGTCTCTTACCTCTTGGGAGACACTAAAAAGATCTGCTGTTCCCTCATAAAGAAAGAGCTGGGTTCCATAAGGGTTTAAATTCATAACCCCTAGAACCAGAAATAATTTACTTAATTTTTGGGCCACCAGACAGAATAGAAAAGCATTTACTATGTATCAGGGACTGTACTGAGAAGGCACTGGAGATACGAATAGAAGAATAAAACAAGTTTTACTCTACAGAGGAACACATGCTGTAATTACATGAGAAAGGGGAGTTCCCATAAAGGAAGGACTCATTCTTGGTTCAGATAACAAAAATATATTGGAGCAAATGTTCAGTCCACTCTCTCCACCCCTATCCCTGACACCCCCTAAAAAGCTTAGCGGCTAGAAATGGAAGGTTTCCCAGGAAAAATATATGTCCCTATTCTGCTATCAGTTTTTTGGAGAGGGGAGGTGAGACAACAGGGGTTAAGTGACTTGCCCAAGGTCAAGTAGTAACACATTTCTGAGGTCAAATTTGAACTCAGGTCCTCCACAATTCTCTATTCACTGTGCCACCTAGCTGCCCCTTGCTATCAATTTTTAAAAGAATGTCTTACAAACTGTTATCAGACTTCGAAGCCTTCAGAAAACCCTGATGGAGTGGCTAGGTGGTGCAGTGAATCGAGCACAGGCCCTGGACTCAGGAGGACCTGAGTTCAAATGTGGTCTCAGACACTTAACACTTACTAGCTGTGTGATCTTGGTCAAGTCACTTAACCCCAATTACCCTCCAAAAAGAAAAAAAAACAAAGAAAACCTTGAATTCCCTTATAACATGTATTCCACTTCTAACTTCAAATCTTTTCAATAGTATGGGTATTTCTCCTCCATCGCTGCACATAACTCCTCATGACTTAGCAGGAGATCTTCAAGAGTTGTTATCGCTAAAAAAATTCATCATCCTGCACCCAATTTAGTAATGAATCCATCTGAATTTAGCTAGGCTCAATCTCATATAGTAAACATATATAGTCTGTTACCAGGCCCACACTCAAAAAAGCTTTCCCAGATAGGGAGGAACCTGACAGAGCTTTCATTCAACTGACAAAGCTTCCAAGAACCTGCACCACCAGCGTGCTGGTCTGGGACTCAGCAAGAACTAGGTTTAAATGTTCCAGATACTATTGTGCGAACTTTTGTGAGTAATTCAACCACTCTGAACCTTGGTGTCCTCATCATAAAATGAGGGGATTGGATTAAATGGCCTCTGAGATATTTTCTGGCTCTAAAGCTATGATTCTACTAAAATACTATGACTACATTCTGGGACATTGGAACAGGACTTTAGGAGAAGTATATAGAAGTAAGTGAAAGCCACCAAATTGTAGTTGCTAAAAAGTCATACTCAAGTAGACAGTACTAGATTTTCTTCAGAGTTTTCACTGGGAACAAGCAGGTTTTAGACAAAGAAATAAAAAATAATCTATAGGGAAAAAATACTCTAAATCACCACTGATTAGAGAAATGCAAATTAAAACAACTCTGAGGTAACACCTCACAACTATCAGATTGGCTAATACGACAGAAAAGGAAAATGACAAATGGAGGGGATGTGGCAAAACTCAGACACTAAAGCATTGTGGATGAAACTGTAAACTGATCCAGTCATTCTGGAGAGCAATGTGGAATTCTGCCCAAAGGGCAAACAAACTGTGCATCACCTTGGATCCAGCAAAAGCACTACTAGGTCTGTATCTCAAAGAGATCAGAGAAAAAGGAAAAGGACCTATTTGTGCAAAAATACTTATAGTGGTTCTTTTTGTGGTGGCAAAGAGTTGGGAACGGAGGGCTGGGGATGCCCATCCGTTGTGGAATGGCTGAACAAGTTGTGGTATATGTTTGTAATGGAATAATACTATTGTGCTATAAGAAATGATAAGCAGAATGAACTCAGAAAAAACTGATGCAGAATGAAATGAGCAGAACACAGAGAACATTGTACACAGTAATGGCAATATTGTACAATGATGAACAGGGAATGACTTAGTTATTCTCAGGAATACAGTGATCCAAGACAATTCCAAAGGACTCATGATGAAAAAGGTTATCCACCTCGAGAACTGATGGAGTCTGAATGCAGATCATTTTTTTTCCATAGGTTTTTTTTTGTGGTCTGTATTTTCTTTCACAACATAACAAATAAGGAAATATATTTTGCATGATTGCACATGTATAACGTATATCAAATTGCTTACTGCCTCAGGAAGGCAGGAGGAGAGGAAGGGAGGGAGAGAATTTGGAACCCAAATTTTTAAAGAATGAATGTTAATTCTGGCAGGCAATTTGGAACAATTCCCAAAGGACTATAAAATGGTGCATACCCTTTGACCCAGCAATACCACCGCTAGATTTATATCTCAAAGACATAAAAAAAAGGGTGTGGGGGGGGGAGGGACTTATTTATACAAAAAATATTTATAGCAGCTCTTTTTGTGGTGACTAAGAAATATAAATCAAGGGGATGGCCATCAATTGGGGAATGGCTAAATAAGCTGTAGTATATGATTGTAATGGAATATTATTGTGTTATAAGAAAGACAATCAGAATGATTTCAGAAAAAAACTGGAAATACTTACATGAACTGATGCAAAGCTAAGTGAACACAACTAGGAGATTATACACAGTAAATGCAATGTTTTTTGATGAAGAACTGTGAATGCAAGCTATTATCAGCAACACAATGATCCAAGAAATCCCAAAGTACTAATGATGAAGCTGCTATCTGCCTCCAGAGAAAGAACTGATGTTGTTTGAATACAGACTGAAGCGTGTTATTTTTCACTTTCTTTCATTCCTTTTTTTTTATTCTTCTTCTACAAAATGACTAATATGAAAATGTTTTACATGATTGCACATATATAACCTATATCTGATTGCTTACTGTCTCAGGCAGGGGGGAGAAGAGGGAAGAAGTGAGGGATAGAATACAGACCTCAAAACTATTTTTAAAAGCTTAAAAAATTGTTTTAACATGTAATGGGGGAGGAAATAAAATATATTTTTTTTAAATAAAAATTATTTTTACATGCAAATGGGAAAAAATAAAATATTTTTTTAAAAAAGAAGGCTGTAATTGGGGGCCCAGAATAGAACCTTGCATCCCTCTTCTTTTGCATGACTCTTTCAGGGTGACTCAGAACCAATCTTCCTTTAGAATATATAATTTTAGGAGCGATGCTGTAAGACAGGGGTTCCTAACCTTTTATGGCTTCATGGATGCTTTTGGCAGGCTAGTGAAATTCCTTCTGAAAATAAAGTTTTTAAATATAAGTGATTAAAAAAAGACAATCATAGTGCAAATAAAGATAGATTTTTCACCCTAGGTCAATGACTTCCTAAAATCCGCAGCTACCATGGAAAACAATAGTGGTCTATGGACCTCTGGTTAAGAATCTCCAGTCTAAGATTGTGGATGAACAGTTGATGATCCACATTGGAAGACGGGGTTTCTTTAATAACAGGTCCCTTTACAAATGGAAACACAATGCGTCCTTAGATAGTCTCTCACTTCCTCATTTTATAGATTAAAAAACAAAGGTCTAAAGAGGTTAAGTTCTTTGCCTGTAGTCACAAAGTAAGTCAGTGATGGAATCAAGGTCAAGTCTCTAGATACCCAGGACATGCTCTTACTAATGCATCTGAACACCTTGCCCAGTATCCTTTAGGTACATATTAAACCAAAGGCAAGTTAAATTTGTCACTGAGGTAGGATTGTTACTCTGATGGGATTTAGGCTCTGGGAACCCCCTTGAATCTTCCCACTTGATGGCATTTACCTAAAGCCATAGGCCTTTCATTATAGCTAGGCCCAAATCTCTGTTACTCTTAACCTAGCCCTCCATTTTCCAGCTACCTTCCACCTTTGATCTTTTCAAAATATCAGTAACCCAAATCTGTTACCCTTAAAGTACCCTATCCCTCCACTGTCTGTCATCTCCAGGTAGCTTTCCCTTAATCCCATTCCTGGAGTCTGACCTCAGTTCCTCAAGAGCCTCCTTAGACTCCTCTTCAAGACCCTCCCCAAACTCTTCCTCTAGACCACCCCTATATCCCTTCCACAGTCTTTCTGTATATAAGACCCATCTTGCCTTCATGAAAGGGCTGAGATTCAATCCAGCTCAAACTCAGTTTGTGTCAAATTGTTCTGGCTTGCTCGTCAACAAGCATCACCAAATATTTATAGTGAATCTTTAATAAACTCTGTTTTACTTTGCCTGAGAGAAGGCTTGAGTCAAAGTCATTTGGCGGTATTTGGGGGTCTCGTGTATATCTAACCCCAAACCTCAATAATTCCATCAACAAGTTGAAACTTCTCCAAGTCAATTCAAATGAATTATTTTATTCATCTTCTCAGAGGAGTATGGTTCACATCAGACTAGTTAAAGTAGCTCTTTGTGTGAGCATGGGAAGTATGTGCTTGGGTGATGGAGTGGTTAACATGAAATCATATTCGTGTTTAAAATGGGTGTCTGTTGCTTCTAATGCAGGTCACATACCTCTGCTGTGACCTGGATCCAGTGCCTCTGGATCTTCTGAGGCTCTGTGGCAGAGGATAAGAGCAGATAGGGCAACATGCAGGCACAGTGCTTGGCTGATGAAAAGTAGTTATGGTACCAATATGAGTAAGACATAATCTTTGCCCTAGTGACACCCAGACTTTGATGTAGTCCATCGGAATTTAAATGGAGCTACCTGACTAAACCTTTAAACCCAAATCTCTCTGTCTCTCACTGACTGGCAAATAGTAGGACCCAGGCAGGCCAAGCCTCACTGGGTCATTGTTTAGGTTTTGATGGCTCAGAGTGAATGTAAATAGTAATTGTTTCTGTTCTGGCCTGAGATCTTAAGGGCCTCCCCTCCCAGACTGACTCTTTGAGTAGACAAACTTTTGCCTAAATTCTTACCTAGCCTTAAATAAATGAATGGGTGTTGCTTCAGACAAACAGAGATCTGGGAAAGACCTTAGCTTAAAAAGGTCAAGGTTTCCCACTGCATCTGAGGCCATGTCCAATCGTCCTGACCTATGTCTTGCCACTCAACTCGGATGACTGCAGGAGAGAGTGGGGATGATAACTTTGCATAGCCTGGCTTCACTTAAATCCAATTCACTTGAAAGTCAAGACATAACTCCCCTGACGTCATTGGTCCTCTTTGAGAATAAAGGACAAGTAACAATCCCCATGACACCACTACCAGTCAAATTGCCTAAGGGGGTCAAAGACAGAAGGAAAAGTCCCATAAACAAAAACAAAACAAAACACAGTTATAGCAATATTTTATTTAGTAGGAAAGAAATAAAAGACAAGTGGATGTCCATTGATAGGAACAGCTGAATGAACTATGGCACATGAATGCAACAGAATACTATTGTGCCACAGGAAATGTCATGAAGAGTCTAGAGAAACTTTGGAAGATGTGTATGAACTGGTGCAGAGTAAGGTAAGCAAAACCAGAAGAACAATTTATACAACGGTCATAATAATAGCAACTAAGTAGCAGAGAAGATAAGAGTGCCAGGTCTAGAGTAAGGAAGATCCCAGTTCAAAGTCAGCCTCAGACATTAGCTGTGTGATCCTGGGCAAGTCACTTAACTTCTGTTTGCCTTAGTTTCCTCAAGTATAAAAACGGGGATAATAAGAGCACCTACTTCTCAGGGTTGTTGCACAGAGTAAGTGCTATAGAAAAGTTAGTTGTTGCTATTATTATTATTATTATTAAAGGAAAATGATACTGAAAGACTTGAGAACCAACAGTAAATTCAGAAGAGAGACCATGAATCACAACTTCTGCTTCTTGGCAGAGATTTGGTGAACTACAGAAGAACGAAAAATGCATCAACAAACAGCCAATATATTGATTTGTTTTGCTCTAATAGAGGGGATATAATACTATAGTCACTACTTATAATTTTCCATGGAAGATAAGGGGCAGCCAGGTGGTGCAGTGGACAGAGTGCTGGGCCTGGAGTCAAGAAAGACTCAAATTCTTCCTGAGTTCAAATCTAGTCTCAGACACTAAGAAGCTGTGTGACCCTGGGCAAGTCACTTAACACTGTTTCCTCATCTGTAAAATGAGCTGGAGAAGGAAATAGCAAAGCACTCTAGTGTCTTTGACAAGAAAACCCCAAATGGGGTCACAAGGAGGCAGACATGACTGAAACACAACTGAACAACAACAGTGGAATATAAGTCTATAAGAACCACTGAGCCTTTCCATCTGACTTTCAGCCAAAACCTCCTAGTTTTGTTGTCTCCTCCATTAGATTGTGAGCTCCTTGAGAGCGGGGATTGTCTTTATTTTCCATTGGGTTTAGTACAATGCTTTTGGCACTTAACCAAGGCTTTCCCACTCATTTATCTGAAAGAACCAAAAACCTTGTCAAGATCAATGAGGAAGTGATCATTTCTGACTAGAAGAATCAAGGAAGGTGCCAGGTGGGAGGTGAGAGTAGAGTTGAAGTTTGCCAAGGATGGGTAGGATGTCAAAAGCAGGGAAGGACATTGCAGGCAAAGAGAATGGTGTGAGCATAGACAGAGGACAAAGAATGCAGGATATGATTAGAGGAAAGTGAGTAATCCAGTTTTTAATGTTCTGCACCAGAATATTACCTTTGAACAATTAAAGAGCCATTCTTTTTTTTTTAGTTAGAAAACAAAACTCAGACTGAAATTCTCTAGTGTTAAGCTGTCAGATGTGCCCCTATTTTAAATCTGAATTTCATTCAGAGAATCAGAATGGTGTGGTGGAGGCAGGAGACATGCAGTCTAATCGAGAAACATTAAAGAAATTGCTTTATTTCTGGAGCTTCAGCAGGGGCGGGCAGAGGGTTGGCATAAAATGGAGGTCTGATGAGTGAGCTGGACCTAGAAGTTCCTAGGAGCAAGACTGCATTCAGAAACTGGGGGCTGTGCTTTTGGTAACCTGAGGCTGTTCCCTGACAGCTGTGCCCATCTTTCTAACACCACTCTTCTCCCAATGATAATATATGGCTATGAAATATGGGACACCATGATTTCCAAGGAATTCGAATTGTAGGTGACCCAAAGTACAATGAAAAGATGTGTAAGGAGGACAAGGGCTTTGCTGACATGGTAGGTATACTAGCAGAGGACTCGCTGGTTATGTTCTTGTCTAGAACTCATGTTTTGGCTCTCCTAGGGGCTAATCAATGGGTTAAAAGAAATTACACAGAGAACATGATGGGAGTCAAAAAGGCCAACAAAGAGCAGGCATTCCTAATCCCAGAAAAACCTTCAATATAAATTGGAGATTACACTTCCTGATCCCTGAAGTAGGGTCATTGCCGTCACTGAGCTAGGAGTGGGGCTCCCCCAAGCAGAGGCGTGAAGACAGAAGGTACTGCACAGACCCTGCAGTTTGAAGGGTCTTTCTGGATGCTGCTTAGCAGAACTATGAGGCAGATGAAAAAGCCAGATGAAAGAACTTGATGAATAGCTCCTTTTATTACTGTAATAACACTTACCTGAGGCCAGAGGCTGAGGCTGTCATGATTTGAATTTAAAAGAACATCAAACAATAGCATTCCCCCCACTCCCAGGCTTGCCGCCTAAAAGGGCCAGGAGAAATAGCGAGGTTTTTCCCCCGATTGCAGCCAATACAAGAAACCTAGGATTAGGATGGAGTAAAATGAAGATGGTGCTTGCTATTGGTGATTTGGAAAGATGAACAAGAACTGGCTTTAATCAAGCACGTCTTCTTTTGATATACACCAGAGGCAGCTAGGTAGAACAAAGGCTAAAGGTTGGCATGGTGGATAGAGTATTAGACTTGGAGTCAGGAAAACCTAAGATCAAATGTTGTCTAAAATACTTGCTGACTTTCTCTCACCCTCCGTTTTATCATCTGTAAAATGGGGAGTAATAACAGCATCTACTTCCTGAAAGAAATGATTATTTCTCTCTTATATTAATAAGCAATTCATATAGGGGGGTGAGGGTGGAATTCAGGGTTTTTTTCCTTCCTATTTTGTCATTCAAAGTTCAATCTCTCAAGGAGATAACTGACCTTGCCCAAAAATTTACTCCACCCAGACTATTTTATCTAGGTGGAATAGTTACTCCCATGCAATTAACTACTTTACAAAGAGAATTTAATCTAGGTGAATTCTGGCCCTCCTATTCCACTCTCCACACCCTTAGGTCTGGGAGAAGGTGGGGGTAAGATCCCTTTGTCTAAATTTCCCAAGGCAGGGGGTGGTCTGGGTAGAGAGAAGTAAGAGCATAATCAAAGTCAGGGCCCCAGCCCCTCACTGGAATGAGTCTGTGTGAGATGAAAGAGTTTGGGGTCTGAATCTGAGGTCAGAAAAGGTCTTTATTCTTTCTCATGAGAAAGAACTCTGCCCCCTGTCGCCCACATGACAGCAGGGAGAGAGCCACAGGTAGAAGGCAGCCCATGGTTATATAATCTTCTAATGCAGAAACCCAACCCCCCCAACTGGCCTTCACTCTCATTGGTAAGGGGGCTGGCCCACAACCTAAGCCCAGGAATCTCTCTGAGACAAAGGACCCGGAAACACGTGGGTGTCCAATGAAAGCAGTCTTAACCTTATTTGGCATTTCTTCTGCTGAGTTGGCTGTGGGGGAGGATCTCCATTGCTCTTAGCCCAAGATTGCTAGAAGGTCAGGTGACCTAACCCTAGGCCTAGTGAATACTGAAGCCATTCTA
>CM053583.1:258131733-258160469 GCA_028627135.1 Pseudochirops cupreus | reverse complement strand
ATACAAATATATAATATAATATATAATATAATACATAATAAAAAGACGATAAAACTTATATGTATATGAATATATATGTATCTATCTGTATTTTTTTCCTGCTCTTTTTAGAATGTGAGTTCTTTGAGAGCAGAGACTATTTTGCTTTTTCCATTTGTATGTCCAGGGCTTAGCATAATGCTTTGCACAGTCAGCAGTAATATTGTTAATAGAGCTATTTGAAGTCTGATCATTGAACCAGTTCCAAATCCACCTAACTGTGCTTGTCTCCTCATCTCATCTCAAAAGATATCGTGAGAGATTTCGTGAAATGCTTCACTAAAACATAGTAGTAACTGTGAGAGAGGGGATAAAGTTAGAGTATCTCTAATTCCTTTATGTAAGTTTGGTTGGCTCTATGATCTGGCAGAACTGTCTTTGAAAGCATAATTAGGAGACTGTAGTAATGCCCTAGATGTCCCAAAATATCTCTTAACTGTGTTCATTCTGCTTGCCAGAAAAATGAGGCTTTGCCAGTCCCATGGTTGCTACTCTCTCTTACAGCTGAAACTCTCCTATCCTGCATTTCATCCCCTTAGGTCTAAGAAAGCTGTGCCTTGCCTGGGGCCAATCAACTATTGTGATAACACACAATCATGATACATTCCATTTTTTAATTGGTCTCCCTGCATGCAGTCTTCCTCCCTCTTCAATCCATATTCCACACAGCTGCCAAGTTGATATTCCTGAAATACAGAGCTAAGGATTTCATACACACCCCTCCACCCCCATTCTATGCACGAAGTTCAATGGCTCCTTACTTCCTCAAGGATAAATCCTCAGTCTATTTTTTTAGGGCCCGACACAATTGTGGTTCCACCTACCTTTCCAGTCTTACTTTATACTGCTTTATTTCATGTAGTGTCTTTTCCAGTTAAATAGATCTTTTAGCTATTTTTCACTCATGATAGTCAATCTCCTGACAAAAGCCTAACCTCTCTCAAATACGTCCCTTCTTTCCTCTGACTCTGCTATCACTCTGGTGTAGCCCCTCATCACTTCACACTGAATTGTTGCACCAGACTTCTGGTTGGTCTCCCTGTCCCAAGACTCTCTCCACTATAATCCACCTTCCATTTAGATATCAAAATAAACTTTCCAAAGCCCAAGGCTGACTATGCACCCTCTCAGCACCAATCCTCCCTCCCAATAGATTCTAATCTATCCACCTAATCATATTCAGGATCAAATATAAAGTCACATATAAAGTCTGACTTTCAGAGCCCCTCATAACCTGGTCTCTTTTTACCTCTTTAGTCTTCTTACACCTTACTCCCTCCTCACCTCATACTCTTCCTTCCCTCTCTTCTCCCCCGCCCCCATACTCTGTGATGCAGTGACACTGACTTCTTTGTCTTCAGAGGTGTGTACTATGCCTGGAATGCTCTTTATCCTCATTTCTAGCTCCTGACTTCCTTCATGTCTCAGCTAAAATCCCACCTTCTACAAACTTTTCCTTGTCCCCCTGAATGCTGGTGCTTTCCTTCTATTGATGATGTCCAATTTATTATGTATATATTTTGTTAGTACATAGTTATTGTCATAGATTATTATCTTCTTGAGAGAAGGGATTTTGTTTCTTTTTTTCCTTTTCTTTATATCTTCAGTACTTAGCACATAGCAGGGACTTAATAAATGTTTATCAATCAGGGGTGGAGCTAAGACGGCAGAGTGAAAGCAGGGACTTCCTTAAGATCTCCCAAATTCTTCCAAATACCTCTAAAAATGAGTCTAAACAAATTCTAGAGCAGCAGAACCCACAAAATGACAGAGTGAAACAAATTTCTAGTCCAAGACAACCAGAAATTCTACAGGTAAGGTCTATTAGGAAAGGAACACAGGCCAGTGTGGGCCATGCCTGCACAGACAGGACCAGAGCAGGCCTCAGGGCACTGAATCACTAGCATCTGTGGTGGTTTCCAGACTTCTCAACTCACAAATGCCAAAGACAACCAAGAAGGTCAGTGGAAAAGGTCTGTGGGACCTGGGTGAGAGAAGAGCATGGTCTGGTCCTGGGTCCAGGGAAGTGTTGGCAGTGGAGGCGGCAGCAGGCAGCAGTTGCTTCCAGAGCTCTCAACCCACAGACTGTGGGGGGATTAAGCAGCTGATCAGAGAGAAATTGCAAGGATCTCTACTGATGCTGAGGCAGGATTTTCTCGCTTTGTCTTTGCTTGAATCTGGGTCATAGTCCTGGGTGGCAATCCTGGGGTGAGAAAGAGTGCTGTTGTGGCAGAACTTGTAGTGGTGGTAGAGAGGGAATCCTCCTCACAGTTTCAAGGCAGAAAAGAGGGCGCTCACAGACCAGAGCACAGACCTGGAGAGGAGTAAACATCTCTCCTTTGATCATAAAACCTTGGAAGAACTAAAAATTAAGTCCCTAGAAATATCACTGAAAACAGCTGCACAAAACTCCTGAAGCTTGGGACACTGCACTCTCTGGAAGCAGAGAGCTACCTTAACAAAGAGCTAAAAAGTCAAGTAACTGGCAGGGAAAATGAGCAAAAAGTAAAAACAAACAAACAAAAAACCCTCAGACTATAGAATCTTACTTTGGTGACAAGGAAGATCAAAACATACAACCAGAAGACACCAAAATGAAAGCTCCTACATCCAAAACCTACAAGAAAAATATTAATTGGTCTTGAGCCATGGAACAGCTCAAAAAGGATTTTGAAAATCAAGTAAGAGAAGTAGAGGAAAAATTCAGAAGTCATGCAAGAAAATCATAAAAAACAAATCAACAACTTGTTAAAGGAGACCCCAAAGAATGTCAAAGAAAACAACACTTTAAAAAAATACTAACCCAAATAGCAAAAGAGGTCCAAAAAGCCAATGAGGAAAAGAATGCCTTAAAAAGCAAGATCAGCCAAAAGAAAAAGGAGATCCAAAAGTTCACTAAAGAGAGGAATTCCTTCAAAATTAGAATGGAGCAAATGGAAGCTAATGACTTCATAAGAAATCACTCCATAAAACAAAACCAAAAGAATGAAAAAATAGAAGACAATGTGAAATATCTCATTGGAAAAACCACTGACCTGGGAAATAGATTCAGATTAGAGAATTTAAAAATTATAGGACAACCTGAAAATCATGATTTTTGAAAAAAAGCCTGGACATCATCTTTCCAGAAATTATTGAGGAAAACTGTCCTGATATTCTAGAACCAGAGGATAAAATAGAAATCAAAAGAATACACCAATCACCTCCTGTAAGAGATCTCAAAAAGAAAACTCCTAGGAATACTGTAGCCAAATTCCAGAGTTCCCAGGTCAAGGAGAAAATATTGCAAGCATCTAGATAGAAACACTTCAAGTATTACATAAACACAATTAAGATAACACAAGATTTAGCAGCTTCTACATTAAGGGACTGGAGGACCTGGAATATGATATTCCAGAGGTCAGTGGAGCTATTAAAACCAAGAATCACCTACCCAGCAAAACTGAGCATAATACTTCAAGGGGGAAAATGGATATTCAATAAAATAGAGGACTTTAAAGCATTCTTAATGAAAAGACCAGAGCTGAATAGAAAATATGACTTTCAAATACAATATTCAAGAGAATCATAAAAAGGTAAACAGGAAAGAGAAATCATAAGGGACTTATTCAAGTTGAACTGTTTACATTCCTACATGGAAGGATGATATTTGTAACTCGAGGCCTTTCTCATTGTTAGGGTATTTGGAGGGAATCTATCTATCTATCTCTGTATCTAGACGGAGGGCACAGGGTGAATTGAATATGAAGGGATGATATCTAAAAAATAAAATTAAGGGGTGAGAGAGGAATGTACTGGGAGAAGGAGAAAGGGAGAGGTAGAATGGGGTAAATTATTTCACGTAAAAGAGGCAGGAAAAAGCTTTTACAGTGAAGGGAAGAGGGGGGAGGTGAGAGGGAATGAGTGAACCTTACTCCCATCACATTTGGCTGAAGGAGGGAATAACATATATGCTCAATTGAGTATGGAAATCTATCTTACCCTACAGGAAAGCGAGGGGAAGGGGATAAGAGATGGGGATGATAGACAAGAGGACAAATTGGGGCATAATCAGAAGCAAGCAGGTGGGGCAGGGTCAAAGGAGAGAATAGAATAAATGGGGTGGGGATTGCAATGGGAATGGGAATTTGAAGATCTTCCCTGACCCTTAATAGACCTGGGGGGGAATTTGAGGACCTTCCCTGCTTTGAAAGTAAACTCTGCCCCCTAATAGGCTGAATGTAGTCACATGGAGCCTGTGGTGGGAGGAGTTTGCTGATGGGAATCAGAGCCCACAGGAAGCTGGGAATCAGAGCCAGAGAGATGGTGGGAGAGAGGGGAGCTGAGGCAAGGAGATAGAGAGGTTTATGAGTAAATATTGATCTTGAATTGGTTTGTGGGAAGGCTAAAGGATGCTGTGGCTCTCAGTGTTATTATGGCTTGTTAATTTCTTTACTATTATGATGGAATCAGCCTACTGGTTTTGGGATTGGGTTTTCTGGTATCTAAATAAATGTTTCAGTTCTGTCCTCCATATGTGGAGTTTGGTAAATTTTGCAATTGAATGTTATGCAATATTTATAGTCACAGTCTTGATCATGATCGTGGGTGCTGTAAATATTGCATTGGCGCTACAGAGGAGAAGGATGGATGGAAATATAGTTAGTCTTTCACAACATGACTAGTATGGGAGTGTTTTGCATCACTACACATGTATAACTGATATCAAATTGCTTGCCTTCTCAATGAGGGTGGGTGGGGAGGGAGGAAAGGAGGAAATGTGGAACTCAAAGTTCTAAAAATGAATGTTAAAAATTGTTTTTTTCATGCAACTGGGAAATAAGATATACAGGCAATGGGGTATAGAAATCTATCTTGTCCTACAGGAAAATAAAAGGGAAGGGGATAAGAGAAGGGGGAGAGGTGATGGAAGGGAGGGCAGATTGAGGGAAGGGGTAATCAGAATGCACACTGTCTTGGGGGTGGGGGAGGGGAGAGATGGGGAGAAAATTTGGAACTCAAAATCTTGTGGAGATGAATGTTGAAAACTAAAAATAAATTAATTAGTAAAAAAAAAGAGAGAGAGAGAGAGAGAGAAAACCCCAAATATTTATCAATTGACTGGCTGACTGATTTTTTGCCATTGTCTCCCTTGCAGGAATGTATGCTCTTTTTACCTTTGCTTTTTATAATTCCTACCTTCCTTTGAGACAGAGTTCAGGGGCTACACTTTCCTACATCAAGACTGCTCTGATTTCAATATTTTTTATCAGTGGATGTGGATCAAAGTATAGGTGGCTATACTTATACTTACACATTATAAAACTTACAGATGAAACAAAGCTAGAAAGGACCCAGATCCAAGTATTCCTGACCTAATTTAACCTGCCCTGCTTATGAATGCTCAGTTGAGTCAACTCTAAGAAAATAAAATTTAATTTGGAAAAATGTCAAGTCCTATAAATGGGTTTAAAAATTCAATTGCCCAAATATAGGAGAGAGAAGACTTGGCTACACAATGGTTTGTATGAAAATTCCCTCACATTTTAGTGAACTGCAAGCCCCATATGCATCACTAGATACAGTAGCCAAAAATGTAGTAGATAAGACCTTAGGATAAATTATACAGCACACAGGAGGTGATATTTCTGCTGTATTCTGCCCTCATCAAAACTTTCGTAGAGTATTGTATTAAGTTTGGGTACTATATTTGAGGAGGGAAACTGAAAAGCTAAAGTGGACCCAAAGAAGGGTGTCTAAGATGTTCTGGGGGCCAGTAAAAGAATGAAGGGACTATACAAATGTTTTCCATGGAAAGGAGAAGCATTAGAGAGGTTGTAATAGGCACAGTGGATGAAACACTGGGCCTGGAATCAGGAAGGTTTCATCTTCATGAATTTAAATATGGCCTCAGACACTTACTACATATATGACCCTGGACAAGTCACTTAACCCTGTTTGCCTCAGTTTTCTCATCTGTAAATGAGCTGTAGAAGGAAATGGCAAACCACTTTATTATTGTTGCTAAGAAAACCCCAGAATGGAGTCACAGAGAATCAGATACAACTGAAATGACAGAACAGCAATCTTTGCCTAAAGATTAGCTAGAGGCAGCCAGGAGGCTCAGTGGATATAGTGCCAGACCTGGAGTCAGGAAGACCTAAGTTGAAATAGGGGATAGAATTCAGCTCAACATCAGGAAAAAAATTGGGAGGTTGTGATTTTCCTTTGACAAGAACTCTTCAAGCATATAGCGAATAGTCTATCAAGTAATTAAGTTACCAAGCATGTAGGAATGCTGCAGAAGGGACTTGTTCTTCAGATATGGGTTGGGTAAAATGAACTCTAAGCCCTCTTATAGTTTATAATCCCATTATCCTATGCCATCCTAAACTGAAGACAGACTATGAAAGGCCTTAAATGTCAATCTAAGGAGTTAGGATTGGTTAGTGGTAGGGAACCCTTAATAATATTGGAGGTGTGAGTGAGTGATTAGAGTAGGAGGATTTTTGGTGCTGAAAGTTTCTAGAGCTACTGTTATCAGAAACCAATCCCTAGCTCTGACCCTTAATAGGTATGTGACAGTGGAGATGTCATTCACCACTCACCCCGCTGGTTCTTAGTTTCATGATTTATAAAAGGTGGGGCTCACCTAGATGATTTCTTGAAACTCTGAATCTTATGATCCTATGTTTCTATCCTATCTTAGTCATTAGATCATAAATGCATAGCTTGCAAAGTGGCTAAAAAGCAGGAATTTCCTGCCTGGTAACAAAAGGACTGTGGGGTACAGTCTATTCTTAAAGGCACTTGGTGACCATTTTAAAACAGAACATGAAATGTCATCAACTTTGGAGCCCCAGTTTTGCTTTAAAGCAACATCCAACCAATTATTTTGATAAATCCAGAAAGGAAACCATACAGGGAGAGATTTAGAAACCTTCTCCATATTTCATTTTATATTCCTTCATTTCTTTCTCATTAGAAGTTCTGGCAGGACAAAGAAGAGCTGTGTACTCACTTCAAAGTGAAAAGTGAGATGTTTCTCACTGTTTAACCTCACATTGCCTCTGATCCCATCCATTTTTACTAATATTTTCATTTCTATGAAAATAAAGGCACTCAAAGAAAGCAGGACCAAGATAACCATATACACAATGAGTAATGTAAAAGGTAACACGAAAAAGCATTTGAGCTATGATGAATTAGTCCCAGGGGACAGATAGTGAAATACACTTCCTTCCTTCCAGTGTAGAGATGGGAGACTGTGTATGTGGAGTATGTCATGCCAGCATGGAAGGCCCACTGCATCAGTTAGTTTTGCATAAATATTTTTCTTTCTTATAAGAGAGAGTTAAATGAGGGAGGTTAAGGGTCCCAAAAGAAGTATGATTTCTCTAGCCAATAAATGGCCCTGGGAGTTGAAACATAAAACTCACTTACCTTTTCCTCCACTGCATTATGTCATTGGATTTGAAAGGCAATTTTCTCTCTTATTAATGAGGCTGCTACCCAGTTTGTGTTGGACTTCATTAGCCTTAGCCGTTCCTTGAATTCAGTGACAGATCACTTTCTTTGGAAGCTAGAATACCCTGTAGTCTGAGATCAAACCATAGTTCTGGCTGGAAGGAATAGATTGGAAACAAAATGACTTTGCCTCCTAGCTTTAGATTTGGAAAGCATGTTGGCTGGTCATATAACCTTCAATACTCTTATGTTATAGATGATGAAAAAGACTCAGAGAAATTAAGTGTCTTAGTTGAGGACACAAGATTGTCAGCAGAAGAGACAGGATTGGAGGCCAATTCATCTGACTTCAAATTCAGTGTTCTTTCCCTTACCCCCACATTGCTAGAAAATGTGACAAATCTTTGGAAAACAGATTTCTGAATACTTGTCTACCCCTGAATCTTGTGTATTAGCTAATAAGGATTGATGACATTTAGAGAAGCAAGATTGAATGCTTTTCTAAGGATGGTGGAAAGACGTAAAGTTCTCTATTTTTAACCCTTATTCAAATGTGTTTAAAAATTATGTAAACTGAAGCTAACTCGGTCAATAAGCATTTATTAAACTCCTATTAAATTCCAGCAATACTAAGAAAGGCAAAAGACAATCCCCTTTCTCAAAGAGTTCACAATTTAACGGGGGAGACAATTTGTAAAATGTTTATAAACAAGTTGAGTTAGAACTAGTCGATAAGGAAGATAATTACATAGAGTTATAAGGAAAAAAAAGACACAAGCTGTACAATCCTGGGCAAGTCATTTAACCTTTATCAGCCTTAAGGAAATGGCAAACTCTCCAATATCTTTGCCAAGAAAATCCCGTTGATGGTATTGGCATTCTATGGTCCACAGTATTATGAAGAGTCAAACACAACTGAATCACTGAACAACAACACAAGAAAAATACTGTGTGGGAAGGAATGGGGGTATGAGAGCCCTTAAAAAACAAAAGCAAAAGCAAATTTCACTAAGAAAGATAGATGGAGAAACCTCTTGAAAAAAAATCACATAACCTCTCTCTCTTCTTTGCAGAGGTTGGAGTCTATGGGTGTAGAGTATTGCCTGTGCTCTCAGAAACTCTGTGTTAGTAGGTTTTGCTATGCTGCTACTTTTGTTTGTTTGGCTTGCTGGGTAGAGATGGGAGAGGGAAATTTTCAGAAATGAAGGTGGTCAACATGCAAAAGACATTAATTAAAAATAAGATTTTTTTTTTAAAAAGAAACTCATTCAGAACCATTCCATTAGGGAGTGGCCAGCCCATCATAGTTGTACTCTCTGAAGCAGAGTTTGAATACTTGGCGGTTTAGTTATGTAAGGACCTCAGTATGTGGTACCTCATCTGGCCAGGTGATTTTGCCAGCAATGACTAAGAGAGAGAGATACTCCCTGCCCCCATAATTATCACAGGACAATCTATATCTTTTACCTTTATAGAGATGGACAATGGAGGCATCCTTGAACTCCTGGAGAATAACTTCCTCTTGCCATATAACCTGGAATATTTCAGTCAGCTTTTGTATGAGCAGTGGATCCTCTACCTTGTAAATCTCAGCTGGAATAGAATCAGCACCAGGTGCTTTGCCACATGAAAAGAGCCTAATGGCATTTAGAAACTCTTCTTTAGTTGAAACATCAGCTAGGGAGGGATTGACTTCAACCTGAAATCAATGGCTTCAGCATTGATTGATGATGGTCTGTTGAGTACACTATGGAAGTGTTCAGTCCATCTCTCTAGGATCATGTCCCTATCCCTAATCAATGTGGCACCATCAGTACTGAGTAGTTGAGATGAATGATAGGTCTTTGGTCCATAAATAGCCTTCAGGGCATCATAAAAACTCTTTGTATTGTTACCATTAGCATAAAACTGAATTTCATCTCTTCTAACTGAGCCAAGAATCCTGCATCTCTTCAAGTTTTGCTTGTGCTTTACTTTTGATGGAATTAAATGCTGTCTTCTTAGAGATGGATGAACTATCCTGCTGGTAAACCCTGTGGAGTTCTCGTTTTTTTCATTGAGCAGCTTCTGAATTTCCCCATCATTTTCATCAAACCAGATGCAATTTCAATGAGCTGGCCATGTTGTTTGAATACAAAATGACCACTTGCCAAAAAGACTGTTTTATGAAGAACTCACACAAGGCAAGCTCTCTTGCTTTCCCAGTCATCAATGGAGTGAAACAAGACTGTATACCTGTTCCCATGCTTTTTAGCATGATGTTTTCAGTCATGCTGTCAAATGCTTTCAATGAGCACAAACACAGCATCAAGGTCAACTAACTGCATTGATGGCGAATTCTTCTATTTGAAAAGGCTACAAGCTAAGACCAAAGTAGAGGGAGTGTTGGTGCATGATTTTCTGTTTGCAGATGATTGTGCACTCAATGTAGCCTCTGAAGCTGAGATGCAACAAAGTACAGATCAATTCTCTGCTGCTCGTGCTAATTTTGGCCTAACAACACCAAGAAAACACAGGTGATCCATCAGCCACCACCACACCATCCATACATGGAACCATCAGTTACAGCAAATGGAGGAGTTTTGAATGCTGTGGCTAAGTTCATTTACCTTGGTAGTGTACTTTCCAGGGATGTACACATTGACAGTGAGGTTGACAGATGCATTGCTAGAGCTAGTTCAGTGTTTAGGAAGTTCCAAAGGAAAGAATGAGAGATATGAGGGCAATTTTCCTTGAGAATTTCTTGAAGGATGATTTCTAGGTTCTTTTTTTGATCATGGCTTTCAGGTAGCCCAATAATTTTTAAATTATCCCTCCTGGATCTATTTTCCAGGTCAGTAGTTTTTCAATGAGATATTTCACATTGCCTGCTATTTTTTCATTTGTTTGGATCTGTTTAATAGTATCTTGATTTCTCATAAAGTAATTTGTTTCCATTTGCTCCACTCTAATTCTGAAGCAATTATTCTCTTCAGTGAGTTTTTGAAATTCTTTTTCCCTCTGGCAAATTTGGCTTTTTAAGGCATTCTTCTCATTGGCTTTTTGGGTCTCTTTTGCCATTTGAGTTAGTCTATTTTTTAAGGTGTTATTTTCTTCAGTCAGGTTGTTGACTCTCTTTCCATGATTTTCTTGCATCATTCTCATTTCTCTTCCCAATTTTTCCTCCACTTCTCTTATTTGATTTTCAAAATCCTTCTTGATCTTCTCCATGGCCTGTAACCAATTCATATTTTTTTGGAAGCTTTTGGTGCAGGAGTTCTGACTGTTGTCTTCCTCCTGTTCCATGATTTGATCCTTTTTGTCCCCCAAAAAGGAATCTAAAGTTGGATTGCTGTGCTTGCTTTGCTTCCTTTGCTTGCTCATGTTGCCACTCAATTACTTGACTTTTGAGCTCTTTGCCACAGTAGAACTGTGCTTCCAGAGGGGAGAGCTTTGTCCCAAATTGCTGGGGTTTTCACAGCTGCTGGAGCTATTAGCAGGGCACCATCTCTACAGCCCCCACCAGCTTTGGCTTACTGGTCACACACCTCAGGACCACCACCTAAGACCACGATCCAGATCTAGGCAGGTTAAGGCAAGAGCACAGCCTCTGAATGTTTGCTTGGCTCCCCTACTATATGCAGGCCAGGAGCTCTGAAGCAGACATGTGGAGGAGGCAGCAGGGCCGCTCCTTCCTCATTACTCCACTTCTGGCTCTGGGGGCAGAGGGCCAGAACCACTCCTCCATCCCCCCCAAATCCAGCCGTATTCCACTGACCTTTAACTTTTTCTTTGGCATTTATGGGTTGATAATTCTGAAACCACCACAACTACTCTCCCAAATGCTCCAGTTGCAGCTGGTCCGGGACACCCTGGGGCTAAAACCACAGGTTCACCCAGGGCTGGGCTCTGCTCCCAGCATGCTGCAATGAACCCTTCCCATCTACCTGCTGGGCTACATTCAGCAGGAGCTTTGTTTCTCTGTCACTTTGTGGGTTCTGTAACTCTAAAATTTCTTTAGAGTCATATTTTATAGATATTTGAGGTGGTTATGGGGGGAGCCATGGAGTTTTCCTGCTTCTATGCCACCATCTTGACTCCCTATAGCTAACTTTAGCTTTTTCATTTGAAAACTGCCTGTTAATATCCTCTGACCATTCATCGATTAGGGAACAATTTGTGTTCTTGGCCTCAGAGATTTACTGGCTGTGTGACCCTGGGCAAATAATTTAATTTTGTTTGCCTCAGTTTCCACATCTATAAAATGAGCTGGAGAAGGAAAATTTACAATATCTCTGCCAAGAAAATCCCAAAGAGGGTCACAAAGAGTCAGATACAACTGAAACAACTGAACAACAAGATTCATTCAAAAGGCTGGCATTTTATAGACATTGATACTCCATCTTCCAGGTGTTGTCCTGTTTTAATGGTCAATATCCAGGTAATGGATAAAATGCTAAATACTTTTACTAGCCAGTACTGACCCCAGAGAAAAGATGTGGAAACACCTCCCACCTTGCGGTGGTGGAAAGATGAGAGATGATAGGTGTGCAATGTTGTATTCACTGTCAGTGGGTTTTGCTCCTCGGTTAGTACTTGGGAATGATTGTGATGTAAAAGCAAAATACATTAACAAAACTTTTAAAAATATCATGGATCAAAAGTCTTTAGCAGAAAAGAAGCAGTACTTATACTCATCAAGCAGCCAAAAGTAACTAAGACCCAAAGATTATTACACCTACCACACCACAACTGATCAGTTCAGTTTACCAAAAGGTAGGGAGCTCACTATTTTGCACTTCCTAATTGTACACCTGTCAACTCAGTTGATTAATCTTCAGAATTAGATTTAGAGTCAAAGTTAGAGGCAGGTTTTGGGTGGGACATTCACAGTATGTCACAAGGAATAAGTACCCAGCATTTACAGCACTCGTCAAAAAATGGTACTCAAAATGTTGGCCAGAGCCATGAAGAAAAAATTAAAATATGTTAATATATGTTCTTTTAAAGGAAACAGGAATGCATATAATAATAATCTTATCTGCGGTTAAAATATTTTTTTAATTGGAGTGTAAATGATTATCTTTTCAGGTATTATTTTCAGGGCTTATTTCCTAAGCATTCTGGAGATGTGAGGTTTTTTTTTTTTTACTTTATTTAGAATTATGGTATTATCATTTCCAGTCCTTTAAAACTCAGTTTTATGATGCCTTTTCTGAGTTGAGATCCAGACGTGAGGGGTAGCACCTCTTTAGCAGGCTATGATGCTCTCTAAAGCTATGGAAACAAAATATAAGCTGTTAACAACTCACAAATGATCTAAGGTGATCACCAAAGGTCCTCCCCACTCTCATGGTATTCCACTGGAAACCTGCATGAAATTAAAAAAGGGGAGGAGGAAGGTTTTGGAGAACCAAGAAGTTCAGAAATAGAAGGTCAAAAAGCCCTTGTGCCTTACAGCTTTGGAAAGCTGACAGTTGGGTAGACCCCCAAGAAGAACATTTATGACTGACACCTTCTGACCTTACCTTGTCTAACCATATCTTACCTGGTGCTCCTTGCATTTTCTTCTACTTCACTATCTGAAATGTTATCAATTAGAGATTTTGTTGGGTTAACTAGACATCCTCTTTTTAAAAAACAAGGATTAAATTAACCAATTAACAAACACTTATGTAATTTGTTGTTTTTCAGTTGTGTCTGACTATTCACGACCCCATTTGGAGTTTCTTTGGCAAAGGTACTGGAGTAGTTAGCCATTTGCTTCTCCATCTCATTTCACAGATGAGGAAACTGAGGCAAACAGGGTTAAGTGACTTGCCCAGGGTCACACAGTTAGTAAGTGTGTGCAGTCAAATCTGAACCCAGGAAAATAAGTGTTTCTGACTCCAAGCCTGGTATTCTATCCACTGTGCCACCTAGCTGCCCCAATTTAAATAATTACTGTGTACCAGTTAATACAAAGACAAAACAAATCACTCGTTGCTTAAGTAGTTGATGTTTTACTAGGGATCACAGCATATAGGCATATAAATATATGCTAAATATATATATATATATATATATATATATATATATATATATATATAGCACCTCTCTGGAGGGCTGTGATGCCAACAAATTCAGGGAGAAGTTGGAGATCAGGAAAAACTCAAGTTGGAGGTGACATCTGAGCTGAGTTTTCCAAGAGATGAAGGTAAGCAAGGAGTGAATGCTAGGCACAATCACACAGAGACGGGAGGTGAAAAATGTGAGAGGATCAGCAAGAAGCTTCCAGACTCATATAATCTAGTATATGCCCCATGATGCCAGGTGGGCATAAGGTAGTTTGAGGGAAAGTGTCCCTGAGATTCCTCAGCATCTCTACCCTCACTCCCACCCCTCCATGACACAGGCTAAGGAGACGGTGTTTTCTCATGAGCCTTATCCTGCCTAGGCTTAATTTGCCTCAAGGTAAAAGATAATGTTAGGTCAGATCATCCCGTGTGTTTATAAGCTCCCCGTTTATGAGAAATTTGCATTTACTGTAACATCTCTGTCTTCTGTTTGAGAAATCCTGACGGGATTCATGGGGCTGGCAATAACCACACAAAAAAGGATATAGGTGACCATCTGATTTTTTTTTTTGCATTTTCAGACACAAAGACATACATAGAATGCAAAGGAGATACAGTTGGAAAATAAATGAAGGCAGTAGGCACTGGGTGCTTTTGGGTAGCAGCCAAGAGGAACACATCTTGCTCTCTCCTAGTGTCTTCCTCCCCACACAAGCAGGAAACAAAGTAGAGTGAATAGTGAGCATCCCACTAATTCTTATGACTGCTATCTTGTAAATCACAGCCCACCAGAGTCCCTTAGGAAGGCAGTGAGGGCCCAGGCTTCCAGAGATTGGATGCACATGCTAAATCCTGCCTGCAGCCCTTGCTCCTACATGGTACTCAAGATGGAGGATCTTCCCCCTCTTATTCCCCACAATTCCCAAAGTCAAGTTTAAAAAAACCCACCAAACGGGCAAACTCTTCCACAGTCTATTCAACCATTTCTGCAATCTGGTGTCTCTATGGCAACACTCTCAGGGTAGCAACCAGGGAATCCAAGGGTTATAACAGACATCATAAACACGGTCAAACATAAAAGGGACATTTAGAGAAGTGTAAGAATAAACATTGATAAACAGCTAGGACAAATTTAAAATATACATACATACATACATATATATATATATATCTAGGACAAATTTAAGTATGCACACACACACACACATATATATGTACATATATGTATATATTGCATAACACCAAGAATTGAACTAATATTAGTAGACCAACTGTATTTTAGAGCTCTCTGAGACTCAGTTTCCTCATACAGAAATATAGCTAATCACCTGCCCTAATGAGCCTCAAAGTTTTGTGAATGTCAAATGAGATATGGATATGAAAATTACTTGTGAAGTAACATTAATAGATTGTAAGTTCCTTAAGACAAGGGCTCAGTTTTACCTTTGTCTTGTACCTAGATGTAAATTATGGTCTAATTTTGATGGGTCATTGTATTCTGGAGGTAGCCCTGGGTTCTTAAAGGCTATAACAGAGGAGCACAAGGCCTTTCTATTTGGGGATAGGCTTAGTGACCAAAAGTCCGTCTGCTATAGAAGGGCCAACCTACCTAAGGTCAGAGGTAGTCTGTCATCACGTTGGCTACAAGTCAAGCCCTCAACCCTGTATGAAAACCAGGTCACATTTCATGCCTCTCTAACCTCCCAAAATCTTCTCTATTTTATCTCGAGCCCCTACCATATACCTGTTGATTTTTTCATATTTAAACTTCATTATGATTATTTATCTTTACTTGCTTATATATTTATTTAAAATTATAATATGTAAATGTTTCCCTTGGTCCCAAGGGATCCTTTAATGACCACAGCAGAATCACTGACTGTATGTATACCACATATATGCTATACTGTATGCACACACACACACACACAGAAACACACATATGTATACATATATAGACTTTAGTGTATATGATGATTATATATGTATATGCACATATAATCATATCATATGTATTTCTCTGACATGTGTTATAGATGTATATATACACACATATGTATGTGTCTGTATGTATAGATGTATGGAGAGAGAGAAACATGTATGTAAGTATATATATATATATGTCTTTTTCAGACACAGATCATGAAATTTATTGTAGTTGAAGTCAAAGGGTTACAATTCTAATTCTGCTACTCACTCTCTGTATGACCTGGGGCAAGTCATTTCCTTTCTTTGAGATTCATTTTTCTTATTTGGAAAACAAATGGGTTGAACTAAATCATGCACCCTTAATGTTTCTTGTGTCCTAGACCCCTTTGGTGGACTGGTGAAAACTATGGACCCCTTTTCAGATGGATGTGTTTAAATGCATAAAAAATTACAAAGGATTACAACAGAAAACAGAAGTTGGTGAAAATTAAAATGCAATTTTTTCCCATTCAAGTTCAAAGGCCCCTTGAAATCTATCCATGTATGTGGGTCCCAGGTTAAGAATCCTCAAGACGATTTAGATTCCTTTGAATTTGAATCTCTGCTCCTATGACAATAGCAGGTCTTAGAGGGGTTGCAATCTGCATTGGTGAAGGGAACAACCACAATAATGGAATCAGACATGCTTAAAATATTGAAATATGTGTCTGGCACTGTGCCTTTGTCTTATTGAGCAGTTCTCAAGTTTTTCATCTCAAGATTCCTTAATATTCTTAAAAATTACTGAGGCCCCCTCAAAGAGCTTTTGTTTATGAGGGCTGTGTCTGTTGGTGTTTTCCTTATCATAAATTAAAACATCTTAGTATTAATATGAAAGTTGTTTTGACTTCCTGGACCCCAGACAGGGTGTCCAGAACCCTTAGGGGTCCCTCGATCACACTTTGAGAAACCCTGACCCAATGCATGAATGAACTGTGAAGCAGTACCCAAGGGGTATGAGGATTGTTGTTCAGTTGTTTTTCAGTCACGTCGCCCGTGTTTTATCTCCCTAGCAAAGATACTGGAGCAGTTCGTCATTTCCTTCTCTAGCTCACATTACAGATGAGGAAACTGAGGCAAAGTGGATCAAGTGATTAGCCCACTTGGAGGGAAGAGAATATTAACTCTTCTTTCCTAGTGGTAAAGGTTTGCCTACGTAAAGGAGGTGAGATTTCAAGAACTCTCTGAATGGTAGAAAAGCTATGATATGGAAAGTTAGAAGCTTGGGCACACTCTAGGCAGAGTTTGCGGTGCCCAAGGGAGCAGCAAATATGGAGCAGGATGAGCAACTGAACAAGGTCTCCTGGCAAGATCAGATGAACAGGCAGCTGAGGAAGAGAAACAGAGGAAAAGAAGTGGTTTGATGATGCTTTGGTACCACCCTGGGCAGAGAGTAAATGGAAACAGAAGGGGGATATCTAGAAATTCTTGACAGGAAGACAAGTTACCCTATAACGCCAACAATTTTTGTTGGTTTTATTGTTGCCTTTTGTTTTGATATCTCAGTTATTTCCCTTTAACCTCGTCTTCCTCACTCTACCCTTTCTTGGAACAATGGAAAATACCAAATCAGAATCCACAGTGGAGTGGATAGAGTGCTAGGCCTGGAGTCTGGAGACTTGTGTTCAAATTCCACCTCAGATATATATTAGTTGTATGACTCTGGGCAAAATGCTTAACCTCTGTGGCTGCATTCTGTTGTAATAGACTGTTGCATTTAGAGATAAGAAAACCCGAGTTCAAATCTTGTCTTCCATATTTGTTAGCTATGGAACCTTGGATAAGTCAATGAAATCTCCGTCTCGATTTCCTCCTCTTTACTGTGAGAGAATTAGACTTGATGACCTCCAAGACCTCTTCCATTTCTAAACTTATGATCCAGGGATCTCACATTTGTTGTTTACAATACTATAATATTTCATCATATTCAAGTATCACAATTTGTCCAAGAGCACCCTATTCAATGGTCATCCATTTTTTTCTAATAGCAAAAGTGATATTGTTATCAAATGTGTTGAAATATTTGCCAAGGAATATTGCAAATATTTTGACTGATGAGACCTTTCTGTCTTTAATCTTCTTGGTGAGTTTTCCTAGTATTGAGTTCACTGGGTCAAAGTGTATGAACAGTTAAGATATTTTTCTTGCATAATTCCAACTTGTTTTCCAGCATGGTTGGACCAATTCATCACTCTACCAATAGTGTATTAATGTATCTGTCTTTCCATGGCCCCATACATGGCAAACGTTGACTATTTCCACTTTTTATCACCTTTGCAAATGTAATAAAACATTTATAATTCTAAATATTTTTGTGGTAGCATGTGAACCTCATAACTTTTTTAGCTTATTGCCTCATAGTTCAGTAATTTATCTGCTCCCCAATGTTTGCTAAAAATAAAACCAAACAAACAAACAAAAAAACTAATGGAGGGAATACTACCTTCTTTCTCTTCTTTCTCTTTTGATATAAGTAACCATTGATCGTTCAAGCTTGAAGAGAACTTAGAAGTCATATCCAAAGGAGTATAATACTGTGCAGAAAAGTGACACAGCCTACCAAAAACTATATAAATTAGCGGCTGAGTGAGGATTAGGATACATATCTCAACTTCAAGACCAAGGTTTTCACTGGGGTATGGAACCCTAGGCGAGAAGTAAAATGTTGATCAAAGCAGAGTGGTCACTGTATTGCAATTTGTAGTCTTAAAAAAATTCCCTGGCAATTACTGAGATATTTTGATATTCTCAGTATCAAACAGCCAATATGTGTCAGAGGCAAGACCCAACCTCTGGGTTCTCAAACCACTATGTGATACCATAATGTCTGTCAGTGGAAAGTAACTCTTTCTTCCGTACCAGAAATTTCAGCCTGCGGTCCACAGACCAAGAGATTTCAGGGGGGCTTTATGAACTTAGATGAAGAAAAATTGCATCTTTATTTTCATGAATCTTTGCTGTAATCCTATGTATTTTATCTCATACATTTAAAAACATTATTTTAAGAAGGGGTTCATAGGCTTCACCAGACTGCCAAAGGGGGCCTTGCCACACAAAAGATTAAGAACCTCTATTCTGTACCAAATAGCCTCTGCAATGCAGAGAAGTCGATGACTTGCTTATTTTACAATAAACAAAGATTGGAATGGGGAAGAAAAGAGCCTTCTTAACGTTTTGCCTTGGGGATCAGAATCTCTAGCTATACGATTCAGTCTCTTTTAGATATACTAATATTAAGATTCGTAAAAAATTAATAGCTTATTATTTTTATCTTTCAAGTACCAACTATTTTTTTTACTTGTTTTAATCAGCCAAGATTCCCCTTCTAACCCTCCCACCTCAAAATATCATTACAAACACGTAAAATCAATGAGAACAAATTTCCACATTGTCCATGTCCAAAAAAAAATGTGTTTCATTTTATATTCTGAGTCCTCCACTCTATCAGGAGGCGGGCAGCATGCTTTATCATCCGTCTGCTGGAATCCTTGTTAGTCATTATGTTGATGTTCAGTACAATAGAATTCCATCACATTTATATACTGTAACTTGTTTATCCATTCCCCAGTTTATGGGCACCCCCTCACATTCCCATTCTTTTCCATCTCAAAAAAGTGCTATAAATATTTTTTACATCCTTAAGAGTTTTCCTTAGGACAAATCCTCCCTTAATCTGCCCTCTCTCTAATTCTCCTTTCCCCTTTCCCTTCTATTTCCTTGTTGAGTGATATGTATTTTTGTATTCTTGTGTGTGTGTGTGTGTGTGTGTGTGTGTGTGTGTTCATTCTTCCTTCTTTTGATCAGTTCACATGAGAATGAGGTTTAAATGTCAGCTGCTCCCCCTTACCAACTCTCTTCTCCTCATTTATACAGATGTCTACTTTTGAACCGTGATTGTGAGATAATTTCCCCTCATCTTCCTTTCTCTCTCCCCCTGTTCCCCAGAGACATCTTCTCCTTTCTCTTTCTTTCCATTCTTTTCTTAAGATCAAGAGGTAACAGAACTACTTCCAGGCGTTGTCTAATTGGACTCCTTCTATGAAGTCTGATGATGATAGGGTTCAGAAGGAGCACACATATCAGCTCCCCACATGTGAATGCAAGCTGTATATTCTTCTTTAGTCCTTTATCGTTTGTTCATTCAGGTTTACCTTTTTTTTGTTTCTCTTTACTCCTGTATTTGAATATAAAGCTTCTCTACAGTTTTGGTCTTTTCATCAGGAATGCTTAGAAGTTCTTGGAAGTACTTCATTAAGGATCTAATTTTTTCTTTATACCCCCTAATAGTACACTCAGTTTTGCTGCATAAGTTATTTTTCACTATCCTTTGCTTTCTGGATGACTATATTCCAGGTTCTCTTCTCCTTTACCATGCTGATTGCTAAGTCATGTATGATCCTAACTGCGGCTCCTCAGTACTCGAATTCTTTCTTCCTAGCGGTTTGCAGTAGTTTTTCTTTGACTTGGGAACTCTGGCTTTTGGCTCTGATGTTTCTGAGAGTTTTCGTTTTGGGGTTTCTTTCAGGAGGTTACTTGTATACTCTATTTCTACTTTACCTTCTGGACCTAAAATATCTGCAGCTATTGTCTTTTAAGATTTCTTGAAACATGATGTCATGGTGTTCAGATAGTCTAATGATTCTTGATTTTTTTTTCTTCTCTTCAATCTATTTTCTAGCTTAGTTGCTAAGAGATACTTTTATTTTCTTCCAATTTTTTTTTGAGTCTTTGACTTTGTTGTGTTTCTTGTTGCCTCATAAAGTCATTGACATTGATTTTGTCCATTTCAGTTTTTAGAGAGTGTGCTGCCCGGGCAAGGTTTTCTACTTCTTGTGCCAAACTGTTAATTCCTTTTCCAATTCTTTCTTCCATAACTCATTTCTTTTCTATTTTTTTTCCCTCAAGCGTTCTCATTCCATTTATAAAAACCCTTAAAAACTCTTTTTAAAACTCTTGCTTCATCTCTTCAAGGAATTCTAGTTGAGTTTGTGCCCAAGCTGGGTTTTTCTTTGAGGTTTTATTTGCTGATGTTTTGAAGTCATTCTCTTCTGTGTTTGAGTGTCTTGAGTTTCTCTGCAACCATAATAGCTCATTGTGTTGCAGTTCTTTCTTTTAGTTTGTCTGTTGTTCTGGTCTGTTTCTTGACTTTGGACTTGATGTTAGGTCTGAAGTCTGATTCACCTCTGGAGGGAAAGCCTGGTCTGGTCCTATTGCTGCTTTCTTGGGGTATTCAGTATTTTGTTATTCCAGGATCTCAAGGACAAGCTGGGCTTCTGCAAGCTTCCAGTGCTCCCAAAATCATGTGATATGAGGCAAAGTCTGATTGCTGCCTCCCTGGTCTGAGCTCCTGCAAGTTTCTGACTTGGATTTCGGTCTATGCAAGAGTAGAAGGCTACTAGACTCTACCCCTATCAGTCAACTGGAAAGCTTGTTGGTACTAGGTAGCAGAATTATTGACTTCCCTTTGGGAAAACCTCCTTGGGATTCCTACCTTGACTATTTCTCTGGGCTGGATGTGAAGTGAAACACTGCTCTGTGTCTGGGGTCTGAGCCACACAACTGTTGCTGCTGTCTTCTGAAATTACTCCTTTCTCAGTAACCTGGCCAGGGCCAGCCTCCTTATCCAGGAAAGGCAACACTGCCATACACAGGTCCCCTTTGCTTTGAGCCCCAGTACCCTTCCTATAGCAATGTCCTGGCCTGGGTCTAGGGGTTGCCTCCTTACAAGTTCAGGAGTGCCCTGCCAACGTGTTCCTGGCTGACTTCTCCGCAGTGTGAGCAGAACCCTCTTTCTGTATCCCTCTTAAAGGACCTTTTACCCAAGCTGTGTGTAGTCAAACAACCAGAAGGCCCTTTCCACTTGACTTACCTCACAGTCCCATCACATGAGTCTTTCTACAGTTACCTGAAATTCTGAAGATGTAGTGGAAATAGCACCGTATATCAAAGTAGACAATTCAGATTCAAGTCTTGGTAGAACCCCTCTCCCAGTTATGTGACCCTAAGTAAGTCACTTACCCTCTTTGGACCCATTTCCTTATATATAGAACAAAGATAATATTTGCACTATCTAGCAATATTAATCAACAGGCATTTATTAAACGCATACCATGTAAGGTTGTGTTAGACACTGGCAATGTAAACACAAAAAGAGAGACAGTTTCTGACCTCGAGGAGCTTATGTTCAAATAGGAGAGGGGGTGGACATAGTACGAGTAAATGGCATATATGCGAAATGAATACCAAGTGACTGGGGGATATGGGGCAGCATGATACCAACTGGAGACATTAGGAAATCTCTTGAAAGAGTTGGTATTTGCACATATATAACCTATGTGGAATTGCTTGCCTTTTCAATGGGAGGTAAGGGTGAGTAGGGGGGTTGGGAAAGAATTTGGAACGCAAAGTTTTAAAAACAAATGTAAAAAAATTGTTTTTACATACAATTGGGAACAATTAAATACTAAACTTTTTTTAAAAGTTGGTATTTGTGCTAAGCTTTGAAGGGAATTAGGAATTCCAAGAGATGAAGGTGAAGAGAAAGAGGATATTAGATACGGGAGAGAGCCTATGCAATGGCATGGAAGTGGGACATGGAGTGTCATATATGAAGAATAGAAAGTATATTGGTTTGCCTGAAACATAAACTTAGGTGTGACCAACCTGGAAGGGTAGTATGGAGGCAGATTGTGAGGCATTTTAAATGCCAAATAGAGGATTATGCATCTTATCCAAGAGGCAGCAGAGAATTTCTTGAGCAGGGGAACAATGTAATATTAACAATATCAATCTGGAAGTTTTGTGGGAGATGGATCAGAGAGGAGAAAGAATGGACAGAAACAGACCAATAGGGAGCCTATTGCAAGAGCTTTGTTGAAAAGAGATGATGACTTGACCTAGGGTGGTGGCTGGGTGAGAGGAGAAGAAAGTGAGACCAGAGACATTAAGAATTTGGCAACTGATTAGACACAGGGTTAGGGGGTGAGTGAAAGTGAAAAGGCAAAGATGACTCCTAGATCAAAAATCATGGAGACTAAAGGATGGTGGTGCCCTTGATAAAAATAAGAAAGTTAGGGAAAGGGAGGAGTGTGATGGAAAAATCTTTTTGTAATTGTATTTTATTTTTCCAATTATATGCAGAATCAATTTTTAACATTCATTTTTACAAAATTTTGAGTTTCAAATTTTTTCCTCCTCTCTCTTCTTTTTAAAACAGTAAGTAATTTGATATATCACATATGTGCAATCAAGTAAAACATATTTCCATATTAGTCATAGTTGTGAAAGAAAAATAAAGACCAAAAGGGAAAAAAAGGCACAAAAAAAAGTGAAAATAGTACGCTTTGATCTGCATTCAGATTCCATCAGTTCTTTCTCTAGGTGTGGATAGCATTTTTGATCATGAATCCTTTGGAATTGCCTTGATCATTGTATACCTGAGAAGATTTATGTCATTCACAGTTGATCATCATACAGTGTTGCTATATGCAATGTTCTTTTGGTTCTGCTCATTTCACTTTGCATCAGTTCATATACATCTTTTCAGGTTTTTCTGAAGTCTGCCTACTCATCACTTCTTATTACACAGTAGTATTTGATTACATTCATATACCCATAGCTTGTTCAATCATTCCCCAAGTGATGGGCATTGAGAGAAAAATCTTGAGTTTAGTTTTAGACATGTTGAGTTTGAGGTGGTCAGTGAAGCTGTCCAGAAGGCAACTGGAGGTGGAGACATAGAATGCAGGAGAGAGATGAAGGATGAATATATGTAGATGAGAAAATCATCAGCAGAGATGTAATAGTTAAATCCATCAAACTGATGAGATGACCAAAAAAGAGTTTGAAGAGATAAGAAAATATGGCCCAGGACAGAACCCTGAAGTATACTAATACAAAAGAAATGATCCTAAGAAGGAAACTGAGAAGGAATCATCAGAGAGTAGAATCAGGATATCAACATCGTGAAAACTCAGGGAGAAGAAAATACACAGAATGAGCAATGTCCAGAACTTCAGAGAAGTCAAGAAGGATAAGTATTTAAAAAAAAAAAAGGTCGAATTTAGCACAGAAAAGATGAGGACCTTAGAGAGAACAGTTTATCAGTTAGCAAGAAGGGAAACCATATTGCAAAAGGTTTAGACAGGAGTGAGATGAAAACAGAAATGGAAGCGTGAAATGGAGACAGCTTTTTTCCTAGGAGTTTTGCTGTGAAAGGGAGGAGAGATGGAGGACACTAGCTTAAGGGGATAGTAGGACCAGCTCAAGGATAGCTTTTTTGTTTTGTCAAGATGGAAGAAATATGTGGACATCTGTAGGCATCAGCAAAGGGGACCACTGGATAAAGGGAGATTGAACAGTAGGGAAGAAGAGAAGATAATGTCCTTTCACCATCCTAGTGGGCCTCCTTTGGACACTCTGGCTTATTAAGGCCCTTCTTAAATGTGTAGCACCCAGAAGAGAACATAGTTCAGTGTAAGTGTAGTGGGACTATATCCTTCCCATTTTTGGAAGCTATGCTCCTCTCAATGCAGCCTAAGATCCCATTGGCTGCTACCTCATATCGTGGACTGACTTTGTGCTCACAGTCCACTAAAACCCCTAGATCTTTTTCAGAACAACTACTGCCTATCCATGCCTCACTCATCTTGTAAAACTGACTTACTGTACCCAAGTACAAGATTTTGCATTTATCCCTACTGAATTTCATCTCATTCTGTCAAGCTCAATGTTTTATCTCATGAAGACATTTTGGGATCCTGACTATCTCATCAGCTATGTGAGTTCTTCTTAGTTTTGTATCATCTTCAAGTTTGATGAGTCTATGATCTATACCCTCATCTAAATCATCAATAAAAATGTTAAAGAGCACAGAGAAGTCGGATCCCTGGGGCACACCACTGGTGACCTACCACATTGACATTGAGCCATTAACAGCAACGTTTTGATTCTGGCCATTCAACCACATATGAATCCATCTGACTGTGTTCTTGCCAGATACATATCTCTCTATCCTCTCTATAAGAAGAGGATGAGATTTTTTTTTCTTTGCTGAAATCTAGGTAAATTATATCCACAGAATCTCTCTTATCTATTAATTTAGTAATCCTATCAAAGAAAGAACTGAGGTTAGTCTGGCATGACCTGCTCTTGATGGAGCCACGCTGGCCCTTTGTAATCACTGTTTCACTTTCTAGATATTTGCTAGCCATCTCTTTAATAATAATTATAGAATTTCCCCTGGAACCAAAGTCAAACTCAACAGCCTATGGAAAGTGGAATTGGTTAACTACACAGAGCTTCTTAACCTGGGGCCATAAACTCTCTAAAAAAAAATGACAAATGCTTTTCAATATTATTAGTTTCCCTTGAAATTCTATGTATCTTTTTCATGTATTTAAAACATTGTTCTAAGAAGACATCTATAGGCTTCACCAGATTGCCAAAGGGATCCATGATACAAAAAGAGGTTAGGAAATCCTGTATCTAGAATCAAGATTGAGAAGAGAGGAAAGTGAAGCCCAAGCTAATAGATCTTGGAGGGTCACAATTTAGACAATATAAAGCCAGGGGTGGGCAGAGAGCTTCTGGGGTAGATAGGATGTGGAAGAAATGAAAGAGTGAAAAAATGGTAGGGTGAGGAATGGATTTTTTTTTTTTTACTAATTCTGCTTTCTCTTTTTGATTTGATTTTTATTGATTTTTTTTTATTGGCTCCAATTCCCAATATATATTCCTTCCCCTCCCTTGCTCCTTACCCAGGAGACCATTCATTGTAATACAGAATATGGATATTTTATACCACAGTCCTCCACTTCACCAAGAAGGAAACGAAAGAGATTTTCTCATCTGTTCTCAGAGCCAAGCTTGGTCATTATAATCACATGGCAGTCATATTTTGCGAGGTGGTATTCTTTCTCTTTACATTGTTGTAGCCATCGTATGTATAAATTGATCTCTTGGTTTTGCTTTTTTCTTTCTACTCTGGTTCAGACAAGTCTTTCCATGCTAACTCTGAATCCTTCCTAATAATTTCTCATAGCTTAGTAATATGTGCCACAGTTTGTTTAGCCATTCCACAACGAATAAGCATCTCCTGTTTCCAGATTTTGCTCCCACAAAAAGTGCTGCTGTGAATACATCGATATATCCAGGCCTGAAGACAAATTTCTTAGGGCTTCATAATTTTACTTAGAGAGGTGATAGATTCAGGGGGCAGAATGAGACATATTTTTTGAATGAGGTCAATGAGGGAATTGGTTTTGCTTGACTATGCATTTTTGTTACAAGGAATTTATTTTTTCTAGTGGGGTGGAAATGGGTTGGGAGAGAAAATTGATTTCTGTTAATGAAAAAAACACCTGTGATTCAAATAGAAATAAATAAATTCAGTGCCCTGTGGTACTAGCACACTAATACTCTGGTTAGGCCTCTGGTGCAAGCTTCCTCACAAAGCTGTCATGAGGAAAGCGCTTTGCAAATTTAAAGTGTTATATAAATTTACATTATTTAATACATATCATATGTGTATTTTTGCTCAAACAAAAATACAAGCATGGTGCTTTGCAAAAAAAAAATAGTAATTTTGCCTACAGTAAATGCTGATAGTTTTAAGACCATTACTTGTAATTAAGTTAGAAGTTTTTTTATGTTAAGTCTTATCCCACACCCCCACACTGTGAGAAGTATTAACAAACCTTGCTAACCATGACTAACAAATGGATTATAGAATGAAAGTGTTGATTTGCAAGCTGGAATTAGAAACATCAGGCAGGAAATGCTGTCATTGGGATGGTTTTCAGGGGCTCCAGGACTAAGATAACAGAGTCCAGTCATGGAAGTATTCTAAGAATACCAGATCATCTATCTGCCTAGAATAACCTTGTCTGTGTTAGAGGTTAAAAAGACTACAAGCATTTATATTTGGGACTGCTAATTTCTTCATTTAAACCCAAGGTCTGCTCTCATTTTATTCATAATAAATCATACTCAACAAAGTTTAGAAGTTACAAACTCCAAAGCTACTTTCTCAAAGGCTCTTTCCTGCTCCCTCCATCCCCCACTTTTTCTAGGACATCCTCTCAGTTATTTACAGCTGATTAGAACCTACTAAAAATATCTATTCCCCACTCATTAATAATCAGTCAACAGGAGTTTATTAGATACCTATTGTGGCCTAGGCATTATGCAAAGCAGTGGGGGTACAAAGATGGAAAATGAAACAGTCTCTGTCTTGCCAGCTATTCTAGGAGACATCAGGGAGCAGATGCCAAGACATACAAGTGAATTAGATTTAAGTGAGGGAGGGCTGTGCAAAGTCACCAGCCTCACTTTCTCCTCCACAGTCACCTGGGTCCAGTGGTGAGACATAGATCAAGATGCCTAGAGATGGCCTTGGATGGAGTAGAGCGAAAGTAAACAGCAATTGTTTCTGTTTTGGCCAAAAACCCTGACAGCCTTCCCCTCCCAGATAGATTTTTTTTTTCTTTTGACTAGGTAAAGAGGCCATTCTCTGCCTCATTCCTTACTTAGCCTTAATCACTGAATGGGTTGCTCCAATCAAACTGAGATCTGTTAAAAACCTCAGCTTAAAAAGGCCAAGGTCCACCACTGCATCCTGGGCCATCTCCAGTTATTCTGATCTATAGCTGACAACTGGAGCCAGACGGCTCTGGAGGAGAAAGTGAGGCTTGGTGACTTTGCACAGTCCTCCCTCAATTAAATCCAATTCACTTGTATGTCATGGCATCACTTCTGTGATGTGGTCCTCTTCTGGAACAAAGGACAAACAACAACAGGAGACCACAAATAAGTTGTTCCCCAAAGGCTTAAAGTTGTTTTAAGCTTTAGTAGGTTAAATGCGAAGTATTGGGGAAGGGCACCACAAGCTGGAGGGATCCAAAAGGCCCAGTGCAGAAAGTGGTGCTCCAGCTAAACTTTGACAGAAACTAGAGATTCTCTAAGAAAGGTATGGAGGACCCATTGCAGACTGGGAGGCAGACTGCTGGGGGGTGCAAGGGCAGCCTGTGCAAAATAAAACATTTCAAAAGCTTGAAGAGAGAAGCTTTGGGGTACAATAAAAGCAAATTTTGACGAAGACTTGCCTAAATAATAAATGGCACAGAGACAAAAAAAGAAGACCCCTCAAAAACAAACCAATCAACCAAATTAGCCAAGGGTTTTCTCTCCTGGGTGCTGTATTAGACTTCCCAGGGAATATGTATCTCAGGGCATGTGTGCTAGACTTCTGCACTTTGCACCCTTTGCTCTTTCCAAGAGTGAGATAAACACAAAGTCAACAATTTTGTTCAGTTGAGCCCGGTACCCTTTTGGAGACTGCAGAGGGATAGTTTTTGGTGTGGACTATTAGGGTTTAAGTGGCCCAAATTTTCTAGAGCCATAAATGTTAAACCTTACTTGGGAGAGTTGGAAAAGCAGGGCTGGGACAGACAGTCTAAGCTGGTTTGATTTTAAAGCCCTAGTTACTACTGAGGAAAGAAAGTGAACATAATAAACACCGAGAACCTCCTAAGAGCAAATTGATACAAAGCCATTGCTATGTGCTGCAAAGTCCACAGGGCAGGGAATGGCACCTACATCCCATCCAGGATTGCAAGGAAGCTGACTCTGCAGCCCCGAAGGATCCTTCACAGAGAGGATTCCCTCACCCCACCCCACCCCAGCTGTGTAGCACTCTTCAATCCATCCATTCCCAGAATAGATCCGACCACATTCCTCCTCTGAAGTTAAGCCCAGTGTTACATTTTCCTGCACCAACTGCTGCATCCTAATGTCCCTTGTATAGCAATAACCACCCGTTATGTTCCCCGTCATTTGTCCCCGACTGCAGTTGGATTCCCAAACAAGCCTTTTTTTTTTTAAAGAACAGAATCCTTTCCAAAGGAATTTGTCTGGCGAGTTCCATTCTCGCCCCCAGCCCCCGCACTTCATCAGAGACTTGCAAGCCTACAGCTGTCTCATTCCCCTGCATTCATGCAGGTTCTGATTACTATGCGTTCTCTTGATGTACAACTCCTGTTGTGACCCAACACCCCAGAGGCGGAGCAAATAAGCTGAGACGTCAGGGGAAAAAAAAAACCCATCCTAGCCATGCAAGCTATCCCTGCGCTCAGCTGCTCCCAGCCCACATCCATGGCTTGTGTGACAGCATCGGAACACAGAAGCCGCGTTGAAATGCAGTTAGCAGTACAGCTGGGAGACAGGCAAAGAGGCGATGGTCCAGTGACG
>CM053583.1:258088210-258131233 GCA_028627135.1 Pseudochirops cupreus | reverse complement strand
GAGAAGCATGAGAAGGTAAACAGGAAAAAGAAATCATAAGGAACTTATTAAAGTTGAACTATTTACATTCCTACATGGAAAAACAATAATTGTAACTCATGAGACTTTTCTCAGTATGAGGATAGTTGAAGGAAATATATATATATGTATACATACATATATATGTTTATATAGTAGGGTGTATGTGTGTATAAATACATATGTGAGTGTGTGTGTATATGTGTACATGTATACATAGACAGAGGGCACAGGATCAGTTGAATAGGAAGAGATGCTATCTAAAAAATAAAACTAAGAGGTGAGAGAGGAATATAATGAGAGAAGGAGATAGGGAGGGATACAATAGGGTCAATTATCTCATATAAAAGAGGCTAGAGAAAACTGTTTCAATGGAGGGGAAGAACAGGAAGGCAAAAGGGAATAGGTCAAACTTACTCTCATTGAATTTATCTTAGGAGGGAATAACATACACACTAAATTGAGTATCACCCTACAGGAAAGTAAGGAGAAAATTTGTAACTCAAAATCTTGTGGAAATGAATGTTGAAAACTTAAAAATAAATAAATTTTTTTTTAAAAAAAAAAGGATTCTCAAATTATATAGAAGGAAAAAGTAGGAAGATCAGAAAGAATTACAGACTAGCCAGAAGCTATGAAAGCTACTGGTTAAATTTACCATATAATTACAATGAAAAGTAAGTTCTACATAAGAGAAATATGAAGTTTTATGTTTGATCTTTGTATGTTCTACTATATATATGTAGGGGCAGCTACATATATATGGTACAGTGGATAGAGTGCAGGGCCTGGAGTCAGGAAGAACTGAGTTCAAATTTAGCCTCAGACACTTAGGAGCTGTGTGACCCTGGGGAAGTCACTTCATTCTGTTTGTCTCAGTTCGTAAAACAAGTTGGAGAAGGAAATGGCAAACCACTCCAGTATCTTTTTATTAAGAAGATCCCAAACAGGGTCACTGAGACTTGGACACAACTGAACAACAAAAATGCATATGTAGCTAGGTTCTTCTTGAATTGATGACTCCTATGAGAATTCAAACTGACTAGACCATATTTACTAAAGGAGAGGGAGGCGGAAGGTGATTAATCTTTTTTTGTAATGGTACTGTTCTCTCCTGGCTCAATCAAAGAGAGGTCCTTATATTTCATAAGTGCAATCTCCACAAAGATAAACAGTGCTGAGCAGGGCACTTAGTAATCGATTAATAAATGCTTGTTGCTTACCTTCCTAAAGTGATAAGAAGGTATTAACACCTAGTTAACACATTAACTGGTCACCATCTATGATTATAACCTGTGACTACCTCCAGTGAGCTGGGGATGGAGAAGACCAAATTTCCTCCCTCTCCCAACCCAACAGAGTAGGTAACGTTGTTTGGTAGAAAGGTGTACCTACAAATTTTTAAAAGTTCACAGATTTGGAATTTCAAGGTCTGCTAGACTGAGGAAAGTGTGACTAATTGGATACCTTCATCCTCTGTCCTTTTCCATATGCCTAATTGGTGTCAGCCATCCTCCAGCAGATACACCAGCACCATCTGTGCCAAACTAGAGAAACAACAGTTGGAGAAGGAAGAGACAAGAGTTCCTAGATGTATCAATCCACACAAGAAGCATTAAGTCTCCCAGAAGCAAGATTATTACACAAGGGAAACATCTCTACCAACTTCCCTTTCATTGTGGCATGTAGTCAAGGCCTTTGTTAGCTCTGTAGGTGGTTTGTGTGCTAGGATGGCAGAACTGGGTCTTAACTGGTATCGATTAAGTCACAAAAGTCTCCTTGAGATGATGCAGGAGGGTCTGCCAAAAATTTAGCCATGATCAAAGATGGAACTTGATGAGATTGGTAGCTATGTTCGGCCAGGCCAGTCTGCATAGATTCAACTACATCTTTCAAAAATGAATCCACCAGAATCAGAGTTATAACTTAAGATCTAGGAAGATCCCGGATATGCTGTCATTGTTATTTGAGCTGAAGCGAGCTACATTGCAGGCTAGCCATCATGGCCTTAATGCCATAGACGATCTTCTTAAGATATTGAATTAATTCTATGTTGTCCGATGTGAGTTATTATCATTATGGTATACCAGTGGGTAGCCTGTCCTACTAAGTAGGATAACATTAAGGAGCTGAGACCAAGGCCATTGACTTCCAGGGCTGCCTACACCAAAGGTTTGCTGCCTTCAGAAGGGGTAAATGTATCTTGCAGGGAGTCTAGGTTCTCAGACTTTTGGGAAAATCTTTGTTGCTGCTCCCTTGTCTCTAGAGCTCCCTGCTGGATACATCGCAGTATGACAAGCAACTCTGCCATCCTCAACCACAGTCTATCTATTTGGGAACCAAACGAAGCTAGCATATTCTGTCCAAAGTAGGGTAAACAGAGAAGGGTGAATAGAGAAACCACAAGACAGACGAGCCCTGAAATGGAAGAATAAAGGTACCGGTTGGGAGAGCAAATGAAAATAGAAAATTCAGATTGGCTTGGTACCAGGCTATCTACAAAGGGCTAAGGGGATTAGGAAACCAATTGTTACTCCGATTCTCATACAGAATCGTAGATTTAGAATTGGAAAGAAATAATCTTCAAAGGGATCATTGAATCCTTCCCTGCCCCTTCCACTTAACAGCTAAAGAAACGGAAGCACAGAGGTTAACTTGCTTGGCCATGGTCACACAAGAAGCAAGCAGAAGAATCAAGATTAGGACCCAAAACTTCAAATTCCAAATTCGGAGTGCTTCCCATTGTATCATAATTCCATTATATTATCTCTCATTGAAAGAGATTCAGGCCTGAAGGTCCATACTGGATCAGGAAGCAAACTTTAAAGAGTGCTGATCATCTGATTATTTTTCTGGCTTAATCTATGTTCTCAAAAGATCTGAGTGTTATTGTGGATAGAGGGTTGGATTTGAAGTCACGTTTAAATCTGGCCTTAGATGCTTACTAGCAATGTGACCCTGGGTAAGTCACTTAACCTCTATCTGCTTTAGTCTCTTCAACTGTAAAAATGGGAATAATAATGGTACATACCTCCCAGGGTTTTTGTGAAGGTCAAATGAGACAATATTTGTTTGTTTCATTCTTTCCTTTCTCCCTTTTTTTCCAAGCCTCTTTCTTTTCATGGAGTTACTGGAATTCCTAGAGTTCCAATAACTCCATAGAGTTACTGGAATTCAGTTACTAGAATTCCTGATTCCTTCTGCCTCTTGTCAATTATATGCAGTTGTGGTCAAATAAGGCTCTTTATGACTCCTTCCTTTTTAGCTAATCCTTTAAGACTATATGCTCGTATAAGAGGCAAGCAGAAGGCTGGATGAAGCCAAAGAATTATTTTTCACCAGAAAGCAAGTCTGGGGCCAATGGCAACAGGCATATTCAAGGTTTCAAAATACAAGTCAGCTTTTGAAACAGACAAGCACTGTTTAGACAACAAGGGGGGACCAAAAGGGTACAAAAGGGGAAACCAGGCCAAGCATGGCCAATGGCCAAGCACAATTTCAAGGGCACAGGTATACAAGTGGATTTGAGCTGATGCACATTATAATTCCACCTAAAACTCACTCAGGGCAAAAGTCACACTCCTGTCTTTTTAAGCCCTAATGTTTGTGGAAAATCTTCCCTCCTCAGTGTCCCTTACTACCATGCTTTTGCATGAGTTAGCTATGAAAAGTTCTTATTTTCCTGACAGTATTTCCTACAATGGAAATAAAGAGATTTCACGTGCTGGTAAAGAACTCCAGAGTGAAGGAAGACTATTTTATAGGCACAGGGGATGGTGTCAAGTATTAATGTATTGAGTAAAGTAAAATCTGCAGTGTAAAAGTGTCAGTGTCGTCTGAAAGGGTAGCAATGCATTAAATCAGACAGAGACTTGTGTTTTTATTTTTTTGCTTTTTTTTGGAAGGGCAGTTGGGGTTAAGTGACTTGCCCAAGGTCACACAGCTAGTAAGTGTTAAGTGTCTGAGGCCAGATTTGAACTCAGGTCCTCCTGACTCCAGGGCTGGTGCTCTATTCACTACACCATCTAGCCACCCTAAGACTTGTGTCTTAAGAGACAAAGGTTGGGGTAGTAGTGAGGCCAAAAATAACAGATGACCGCCAGGCTGGTAAGCAAATACACATTTGAGTTGGTTAGGAGCCCAATATCCTCCACTGCACGACTGCCATAGGACAATGGCCACCACCACAATCATAATAGTTAGCACTGACATAGTACTTTGAAGTTTGAAAGCACTGTACATGTTATCTCAGTCCTCATAACAACCCTGTGCTATTATTATCCCCCTTTTATCAGTGAGGAAACTGAAGATAAGGGACTTACCTAGAATTGCATAGCTAAGAAAGGGATTGAGGAAAGATTTGAACTCACTCCTCCATCTCACTGCTTTATAGTGGTTGGACAATCCTGTTACAGATTGTGGGTACCCACTTCCACCACATTCTACATGTGCTTCCATTGTATCTAGCCCCTATCTCTGATAAGCTTGCTTAAGCAATGCTGTTTAGTGCAAAACTCATCAATGCAATATGATTAAGAACTGAACTCTCTTCCTTCTATCTAAATGCAGTATATTATGCCTTTGAACTTTTGAGATTTCCCTTGGAATGGATCCAAGATCAGGAAATCAGTTTTGCACTATTCTTGGAAACGGTTTCAATTCATTTGTTCCAAGAGACGTTCTTCCCAGAAGGACTTAAAATATTTGCTGTATTAGTGAGGATAATTGCAGGGCTGCTGCTGCCATGAAGAACATCCAACCCCGTCCTCTTAGGTTGGGCTACTTGAGATGGCATTTGGCCCAAATACAGATCCCATCTTCCTCTTGCTTTGACCAAAGGCTTTGTTATTAGAGAGAAAAACTCAATGATATAAAGTGGAAATTGTTGACACCAGACCTAATAACAGCACAACATGGAATAAAAAAGACTAACTATCCCATTAAAAAATACCAGTTCTTTTTTTATTTGTCTCTTAATTTGAAACATATAATAAAAGGGTTTTAAAATATATCTGTTGGCACTAATGAAGAGTTGAGAAACTGTACCTGTTTGCCTTCTTTGAAAACCTGGGAGATTATAGATGCAGAGTGTCACATATACTGTCCAACTCAGTTAATCTGGTGATTGATTTCAGGGAACTAATTTTTCTCCCCACTTTTGAGAATCTTTGTCACAAGAGAAGCTTTTCTGAGTAGGGAGTGGGGAGGAACATATCTACATCACCTATTTCTATATCCGTATCCCTCCATATGCATGGAAATAAAGGTGATGTGAAAATGGAAGATACCAATACAGGTTTAAAAAAATAAAAACATAACCATTAAATAGCTGGTATATCAGACACTCCAAATATGGATAGCTTTGCTCCAATCATCAAAAGTGACAAAATAGTTCTCTAAATTCTCAGAAGGCCAAAAGGAGACTGGAATACATTGCTGTCACTCATAGATGTAAATAACTTGCAATGTTCTTAATTGTTTCTTAAAATGTAGCATGAAAGCACATGTCGGTGAGTTTAAAAAAACAATTATTAAGTGCCTACTGTGTACCTACGAGGCAGTATGGTGAAGTATGGTGAAGATCAAATGAGATAATGAAAATGCTAATTATATAAATCATATAAATTTGGCCTTATATAAATGCCAACTCTTATTTTTGATCACTTATCTCATTTTTCATCTTTTTTAACGGAGTTTAGTTAGAAATGATCTGTTATCTTGCTATTTTTCTTTGGCATATAAAATTCTGCAGTCTGCTCTGCAGGTGGACAATGATAATTTTTTTAATTGAACAAGAGGATTGGGATGTAAGCTTATTTTCCAAAGACTCACCAAAAGCATTTCTACCACAATTCTAATAGCAGGCATGGTGACAGGGTTACTGTGCACTTCATTCTGTTCCCATTTGTCTTAAATTTCTTCTTCTATTGTTACTGTTACCACCACTATTAACAATTATTAATGTTATCAATAGTATCAATAAGGATGACAAAAAAGAAACGCACGAAATTGAATCTGTAATACAAAAGCATATTAGAAATTTCAGATTTGCTTATTACTATAAGTAAAAAGTCAAAAGATTCAGGTGAAAAAAGGATTATAAAAAACAAAATGAACAAGTCATTTGATGGAGAGCAGAGAGGAATGGACCCATGCTACTATTAGTCTCTTCAATTTGATGCTACGCAGACGACTGCACAGATGGATAAAATAACTACATTTTGTAACAGAACAAAAGAATTAGGACATAAGTTTGTCTTCCGTAGGCTGGCCAAGAGCATCCTGAGTAAATTATTGTAATACCAAGTATTACAATTCTAGTACTACACAAGTAAATAGGGATGATATATACCACCATGATGTTGCATGATTTTTGTTTCTTCACGAGGTCTTCATATTTGGAAAGTTTTTCATTCCAGGAAGATAGGACATTGTGAGTATTTGGCATAGGAACGTCTATTAAAATGCCTTTCTTAAGTTTTATGCTTCAGGGTTATTGTGTGTCCAAGTGACTACAGGCAGTAGATTGGTCTAGGATAGTGCTCCAGTCCCAGTGTAGTCGATTTGTAGAATTCCTAGATATTTTTGTACCATGAGAATTTGTCATCTGTTAGTCCATGAAAAATAGTGAACATTTGATGTTTAACTCTAAACACCTACTCATGTCTTGCTAGGTATTCAGAAGCCTGGAATGATGTGTTTTTACCATTTCCTTGCACAATCTGCCTTGATCAATAAGTACAGGTTTTTAAAAACTTTTCTATAATTGCTGATGGTAAAGACCTGGTCCTGAATTGTCCTCATAAACTCCTTTGTTCCCATAAACATAGCCATATAATAGTCATTTTTCAACACTGTCAACATGTTGTAGGTTGATTTCAGGGGTAGTTTAACAAACAGCTTTAAAAGAAAACAAACTTTTATTTTCAATCTTTTTTTATTTTTCTTTGCTTTTTGGAGGGCAGTTGGGGTTAAGTGACTTGCCCAAGGTCACACGGCTAGTTTTTTGTGTTAAGCGTCTGAAGCCGTATTTGAACTCAGGTCCTCCTGACTCCAGGGCCGGTGCTCTAATCGCTGTGCTGCCTCGCCGCCCCCATTCAGTCTCTTTTATTAACACTTTCTTATGCTTAGAAAATCAACAAAATCAGCAAATAAACAAAACAATTGTAGTAGCTGATGAAATCTGAAGTATAAGCGCTCACACTGAAAATATAACAGTGGTTCTAGTTAGAGCTGCCTCCAGCACATTCCTGGTTTAGTTTATGTAGCTCTCACTCATGCAAGGCCTTTTAGTTCTACTTTTGGACCTCAGCCACTGGTTACATCCACCATATAGCCACTTTTGATTCCATCCCATAAATCTGATAACATTTACCTGTTGTTAACTTTACTATTATTTGGTGTGTGCTTATTTCCAAAGAAGGGGTTTGGGGGTAGGTTTTTAAATTTTTTTTATCATGAGACTATCTGAGAATATCATATCTATTTTCTTCCCCTTTTTTGGTGAAGAAGTGTTTGTTTTTCTATCATTGTCTTAGGGTAATGGGCCCTAAGTTAATGTATAGGTCTTTCCTTGTTAGGATACTTTCTAAATCGATCATTGTTCATTTTAAAATTCAAAAGCATACATTAAGATTGGTATCATGTAGGTCTTCATTGCTTTAAATGTGTTCTTTATACCAAGCTTTGATTCAAAGATGCCATAAAATATTCAATCTAGGCCTTCCCTCTCAATATCTTCACCTTGGCTGAAGGATAGCAGGGTATCTGTAGATATTACCTTTGTCTTTTGGTTCTGTTTGATTTCTAGATTTGAGCTTGCAGCCATCATTCTCAATCTTGGTAACATGTTGTAGATTTTACATTTACATGTAAAGAGTCCAAATGCCATTCGTGTCTCATTGGAGAAAGATTCCACAAGTTAAAGAGATGTTTAAAGTGTTTATCAGTGGAATCATATAGCTTGATATGATATGTGTCATACCAAACAGTTAATGTTTTTGTCTGATTCATTTAATTTGGAAGTCATACTTAATTCTAGTTTTCTCTAAAAATGTCATGTTTTATATTAATTTTTCCTGAAATGTCATCAATGGCATATTTTAAGTAGAGAAAAGTTTTACATGTGAATATCAAATACTCCAGTGTTCTTACAAAACTTTCATCTTGTTAAAAAATACATATATATTTCCTATGTGTAAATATTTATGTATATAAATATATATGTGTATATATGTATATATTTTGCAATATGTGAATAAGCTTTGAGTTTGCAATTCAGTTTGGAGATATATCTATACATATATTATATATTAATATATTATGTATATATACATCTGTACATATATATTAATACATATTACATATATATTACTTTCAGGCAGCTTGTTTAACAATTCTAAACTCGAACAAATTGTTCTTTAAAATCCCTAGGATATTTTGGCACACCCTTTTTGATTCTTAGTCAATATGTTGGGCTTTTAAAAATAGATTTTTTTTCATGACAGAAGCTGTAAATGTCTCATATAAAGTACATAAGCATGTAATAGACCTGTATCTGGACAAAGTCACATATGGTAGATATGTGATTCCTTCTATTAAGAAAGGTGGAATTAGGCTCTCTCTGAGAGGAAGATGGTGAAATACCTTGCTGGTAATTCATGGGCCATTGTGAAGCATTTTAACCAGTAATTATGATTCTTATCCAACCCTTCCCCTTTCCAATTCTGAAAAGAGACTGAAGTTTCAGTCATCTTCCTTGATATAACTGTTCTTCGTTACATTAAATGTAGTACAAGCTTTCTTTTTCTCACTCAATCCGATCTACACTTTCATTCAATTGGACTTCTTGTCACCATATAGATGATCAGAACATTTCTACACCCTCCTTTCTCAAGAATTCTCTCGTCCCTTTGATCTTTTTACTCCCCAAGCCTCCATAGTAAAGTTTTTGATAAACTTATTTTGTTCTCTTTATCTTTTGACTTTTTCCTTGCAGTTGCTAATTGAGCAAATTTAAAATTTCTAATATGCTTTTGTATTACATATTTAATTTCAGGTATTTTTTTGTCATCCTTATTGGGCAATGTGGCATTCAAGTTTTCTCGAATACCTGGATGTACCAGCTAGATATTGAGATAATCTTCTAATAACTTTATATAGATCTTAAATAGTTCTCCAGAGTCACTTCTGCCATGATGGTGCTTAATGCCTTTCCTTATGGGTATTACTTTGTAGTTCCACCTCTCCTTCTAAGGGTCTTTCTATGCCAATTGCTGCGTGGATCCTGAAATATTTTTTATACTTTCTTTCAAATACCATGGGAGAATTTGTTCATTTTGGGATGATTGTAGTAGATAACAGCTTTTGGAATTGCGGTTTTGTATAATTAGTCTGCTAATTGGATTGATGTTAACAAACTCAAAAAAGACTTTTTGGAATTCTAGTCAAAGTATGCCCCTCTCCTTTTCAAAAATATCTGAGTCATCAGTGATGTTTTTGTTATCTTCTCAGATATATTCTGGTAAATGATTAACTGACTTTCGGGGCCCGGGGGGGGGAGGTAAAGGATGTGCAACACTTTTAAGTTTAATCTGGATCATTAATATTTTCTCCCACAATCAACAAAACAATTAAGCAAGCCCTGATTTTTGAAGTCTTTGCTACAAATTTGTAAATGTTTATGCTAAAAATTTAGAAATTGAGCTCCAGCAAACCCCTGCATTAGTTCCATTATTAGGTATAATTTCTGGAGTATGTATTAAGTAAAGATGTTAAGGTTCTTCAACTTTTCTCTTTTTCAGGTATTTCACCTAATCTAAGCTTATAGATATGATGATACTTTATTATTACCCTCACTGTTCAGCAATACATTGTTGTGTGACTTAAGGGTACAATTGACAATAACAACAAAAAGAAGTATGAAGTTCTTATCTAGAATTAGTGAGATATTTCCAATTTTGCTCTGAAATAGCAATGACATATAATGAATAAATTAATAAATAAAAATCATTTATTAAGCACTTACTATATGCCAAATATTGTGCCAAGCCCTAAGGATGCAAATAGAAAATAAGGCAATCTCTAAAGTTCATGCTGTAGTTGAGGAAAGCTTAAGCACATAGAGAGTACAGATGTTGTCCTGGTGGAAAGCGAAAGAGATTCTCATGGTGCATCAACAGGGAAGATGGAAGGGATCAGGAGTCCCTTGGATGTATTGAGGAGTCTATTCTACCTGGCAGGTAGCATGAAGGGGCCCACCACTAATGGGACTGGGGGGAGTAGGACTTATGGTTAAAGTAGAGTGGGAATTATGGGGTCCCTCTAGCAAGGATGAGGATAGGGGTTCAGGGTTTGACCAAGGGAGGAAGAGAAGAAGGGAGCATTTGGAAGAAAAGTTAGTAGTGGGCTCTGGGACAATGCGGGGTGGGGAAAAAGAAGGGTGGTTTTACTTGGGGACCAGCACTGACTGGGCCTCTCTAGGTGTCCCTGACGGGGACACCATGTAGTAGAAAGAGACGCAAAAGAATTCATGCATTCAGTTCATTTCATGATCACTTGTGGTTTGCCTTTGGTGATCAGGATCATTGGCTGTGTCTGATTAATTCTGATAAGAGCACCACTTTCTCTGATGTCAAGCTAACATTCATGACAGTTTTGAGTAGGGCCAGACTTCAACCCTATGCTGCTCCATCTATTTCTTTGACTCTTAGAAAGAGTTCTAACTCAGTCAGTGGTGTCACTGGAGCCCAGCTGGCCAGTGTCAGGATTCTTGCCAAGCCTTAGAACTACTGTAACAGACTTAGGTCATATACAATCCCAGCTGTATATCACCCTGGCCAGTAATTCCTATTCTGCCTCTTCTTCCTTTTCTATTCCCCCTCCTCATCACAGTATGGAAAATAGGTTGGATTTCCAGAAAATTACTGTTATTTTCTATTCCTAAAGATTCCAATATATTAAACAACATTTGATTAAACAAGAATGCTAACACCCAGAATTCTTCCTCTAAATAGCAGTTGAGAGAGTTGTAATCAGGCCTGAGATAAGGCATCCAGGTGCAATGGAAAGAGCTCTGGATTTGGAATCACAGGACCTGAGTTAAAATCCTGGCTCTGTTAATCACATTTCATTTTGGACAAGTCATTTAACCTCCCTTGAGCTGTTTCCTCGATGGTAAGATGAGAGGGCTGGAATAAGCAACTTCTAAAGTACTTTCCAACTCTAGATTTTTATTATTTTCTTATACGAAAAAATCACACATCTTCATATTCCCATAACTGTAAAGATTACACCCAAATTTTACTAAAGTCTTATACCATTCATGGGTTCCATCTCCAAATCTGTGATACTATGATCCCATCTATAGACTAAAGGGCCTTACAGGTTGCATAATTAAGATCTTTTGGGTGCTTCAGTAATTATATTGCTTTGCATGGAATCCAAAATGAGGAATCCTCTTTATTTCAATTATTGCTGTATACTTTATGTGTGTATATGTTATCACCAAGTATGTACATTTTTATAAGTTTTACACAAATAAGCTCAATGATGCTAGAATAATAGAAAACACATGGTTTGAAATAATAATCTTTGAATTATAGATCTCCAGTCATATTCTTAGTTTTTGAAGGCTAAAATAATGAAGTACAAGCTCTAAAAGGTTCTAGATCCACCAACAGGGACTGCAAACCCTATGTACTTGAGTGGACAGTCCTTATGAGCTGGCTTGGCTAAAAAAAAAAATTATTATATGGTAGCCAGGATTCTAGTGATTTAATCTTCTCTATACTTATCTAGGTTAGTCCATATATCTCTTTGTCTACACCTGCACATGCATGCGCTCACACACACACACACACATTTCCCTGAAATACAGGTAGGTGATGCACTAAGAATACTGGACTTAGAGTTAGGAAGGCCTGAGATCAAATCCTGACTCTAAAACTTCCTAGTTGATTAACCCTGAGAAAGCCACTTAACTCTCTTAGCCAGTTTCCTCATCTGTAAATGAAAACAGTAATAGCACCCACCTTGCAGACTTGCCCTGAGTACAATGCTTTGCAAATCATAAAGTGCTAAATAAATGCTGACTCTAATCATCATTGGGGCAGCTAAGTGGTGCAGTGGATAGAGAGCCAGGCCTGGAGTTAGTAGAACCTGAGTTCAAATCCAGCTTCAAATACTTACTAGCTGTGGGATCCTGTGCAAGTCACTTAACTCTGCCTCAGTTTCCTTATCTGTAAAATGAGCTGGAGAAGAAAATGGCAAAACACGCCAGCATTTCTGCCAAGTCACAAAGAGTTGGATGTTACTAATCAACAAAACAAATAACTGTTATATGTAGAAATATATCCATATATATCCATATATATATATATATGTTTCTATTTCTATATATACATACACACATACACACACATCTATCCAGACTACATCTATACAGTACATTACTGGGCTTGTACCTGAAGTCTCTTCAGACTAACCAAACCTGTGAGCTGGTGTGGCCTTTGAGAAGACAGGATCACCTCCATACTCTAATACACAAAATATTAGAGTAAGATTTTGGGGGAGGCTTTGAACTATTTTTTAAAAGGGGGAATCATAAGATCATAGATTTGGGAGCTAGAAGGAACCTTAGAGGTCATCACTCCCATTTTATGGAAGAGGAAGCCGAGGCTGAAAGAGGGCAGAGCAATTTGCCCCAGGGTTACACACCTATCAATTGTCAGAGGCAGGATTTAATCTTGGGTTTTCCTGATGCCAAACCCAGCACTTTAGCCACTGGGCACCCAGCTGGGGGGGTGGCTCTGCGCCTGTGATTTCATCAGTGTTGGAAAATTCTGGTGAAAATTCTTCACTGATGTCGATGCAAATGACCATCTCTTGGAGAGTTGACTAGGACACCAGGAAGTTAAGTGACTTGCCCAAACTCACCCACACACAGAGGCTTTGCTTGAACCCATTTCTCTCTGACTTACCAGCCAGCTCTCAGTCTCTGCAAAGTGCATAGTAAATAGTTGCTGGCACTGACAGTCAGTCGTGCATTTATCTGTCCATCTGTCTATCCATCCATCTGGCTAGCATTTGACCAATGCCCACTGTCTGCAGAGAATCACAGCTGGCCCTGGGAAACACAAAGGCATTGAAACACCTGAACTATTCTTAGACATTTTTTTCTGTTCCACTTGCAGAGCATTTTGTGCTGTACTCTCCCTAAATGTTTGGACTTGACTGATTTATTAGGCAAAGCAGAAATTCAACTAGAAAATGAAGCGGGTGTGCTTCTTTAGTAGGTCTTTTTCAGATTTGCTGATGTCCCCATACTGAAATAGGCTTTCTTCCTGGTTCATTTGATGGCCAATTACAAGATGATTACCTAAGAAAGGACAAAAGCACCCTCGGGTGTACACATTTTTACATGTAGTTCTCTGAGCCAGGATCCGTATATATTTCTACAAATTAAACCTCCTGTGAACTATGCTGCTACACAGGAATTCCCTACATACAGGTCACACATTGGAAGAACAGGAAAGCAATGGCGTCCTCTCCCTTCCAAATCTAGATCTATGATGTGTGTGTGTGAAATGGGCTTCTGGAAAAAATAAATAAATCAGCTCATGTTCAAGAGTGATTACAAACATTCTAAGCCAGCACTTTTAAAAACTGTACATTTAAAAAAATGAAAAGAAAAAACCAGACTACAGATGGGAGAGGGGGAAGCACGTGTTACCTCTGGTAATAAGAATGACACTTGAAGTCATTACACGCTACCTTTGCCAAGTCAGCAGAATAAAAAAAAGATGAGAGCAGAAATAAAACGTGGCTGGAATCCCCTCAGTGGGGCTCTCCCACACCAATGGCAAAGAAAATCCAACAGAAAGAGCATTCTTTTCACTTTGGAGTGAAACAAAGAACCTACAGAAAAATCTAAAGTGGGTATATTTAATGTAAAGTAACAACAGAAAGCAGGGCTCTCTGCCTCTGGGGCATCCGGTTTCTATGTAAACATCTTAAAAATGTTTAGGAAAAAAAATGGATCTACGTCTGATTCATTCATCCCTTCAAAATATTTATAAATGTGTGTCCGTGTGTGTGTGTGTGTGTGTGTGTGTGTGTGTGTGTGTGTGTGTGTGTGTCTGTTGTGGGGGGATGGACACTAAAGATTATCAGGCCCCAGGGATCTCCACTTTTCTTATTTTGGGCAGATCTTCTTTTTGACCTACATACACATGTGTGTACATATGTACATATATACACACACACACACACATATATATACACAGTCCTCTTAGTTTTGTGGAATCTACGTATCTGTAATGAGTACCTTCACTCTTTATTTATTTGTTTGTTTTTTTGAGGGAGGAAGGCAGGGCAGTTAGGGTTAATTGACTTGCCCAAGGTTACACAGCTAATAAGTGTTAAGTGTCTGAGGTCATATTTGAACTCAGGGCCTCCTGATTCCAGGGCCAGTGCTCTATTCATTGAGCCACCTCTCTGCCCCCATTCACTCTTAATAATATCTGAAATTTATTAATTATTTTTAATATTGGAATAAAATGAGACTCTGGTAGGTCATTTAGCCAACTAAAAACACCTTTGCCTATATTGGCAAAGTAGATACAGCGCTGGATTTGCAGTCAGGAAGACCTGAGTTCAAGTCTGACCTCAGATACTTCCTAGCTGAGTGACTGCACTTAACCTCTCTCAGTCTCAATGTCCTCATGTATAAAATGGGCATAAAATAGGGATAGGTAGCTTCCCAGTTTTGAGGACCTGATGAAATAAAATACATAAAGTACTTCACAAACATAAAAGCATGCTGACGATCATATTAATAATTATTAGTCAACAGTTAACCAAAGGAAATTCACTTAGTCATAGCATGAGATGGTTATTTAGCAAGGATATGTTCTGAGGGTACTCTCAGCTACTTTAGCTGAGCAAAGTTCACTTGTCTGAGTTGTCCACTGTGGTCCACTAGCCAAGTATCAGCACTCTCCTGGAGATCCTCACAGATGTTTTGTACTCAGGAGTCCGAGAAGTGACGTCAAACGCTTGAGCCTTTAGGCTCTTGAACCAATCAAGTCTCAAGCTTGGTTTCAATACCTTTTAAGAAAAAACAAGCCCAATGACTGAGGAGTGCGGGGTGGTGGTGGTGGTTATGATATTGCTCCCATCACATCAATCTTATTTTCAAGATGGTCTTAATATACTTTGAGATGACTTTAAGATTCATTTGGCTGGTTGGTTTTTTTGTTGCTGTGCCACGCCATTGAGTTTCTGGTCCATTAAATCTGCAGAACTTTTCCATTTGAACTATTAACTAGTTTTATGTCTCCCTCATTCTTTACTTGTGGAGTTGATTTTGTTTAAATGAAAGTAAATTATTTAAATGTATCCCTATTAAACTTCATCTTAGTAAATTTGGATCATCGTCTTTAGCCAGTTGAGATCTTTTTATCCTATCCAGTTTATATCACCTACAAATTTGAAAAGCGTCATCCAAGTCAATGATAAAAAATGTAAACTAGCATGGTGCTAAGGACAGGTTTTTAGGGCATTCAATTACAAATTTCTCTCCAGTTGATGATGACGTATAACTACTCATTGAATTCTTTATTTGCGTAAATGGGCCACTTCCATCTCTTCATTTAGTCCATAAGGAGGGACTTTGTCTCATGCTTTTACTGTTAGGGGAGAATCGTGGTTCTTGTTACTGTTTCTTGATTTTTTACACAAGAATATTGTGAGAGAATGTCAAAGCTTGCTAACTTTCAAGTACAGTCTGTTTAGAAATGAGAGATGTGCAAATTTGGAGTCATCTCCATTCCAAATACTCATATGGACTATTTGTGCCCAATCTGTGGAAGAGCCTCCCTAGCTCATATTGGTCCAACCAGCCCCAATTAGACACACCGTACTTTGGCCCCAATGTAGTGATGTTGTTGTGGTCCTTTTTGAGCATGAAGGACAACAACCAATTGTTCCCCCACCAATCAAGTGATCCTGTCAAAAATGGAAATGGAGTTAAGAAGCATGATGTCTTGATAAGCCTGTCACAGTGTCTTTTTATGTATTTCTCTCCCAGAAGAGTATCTAGAACCACACATATCTCTAATTCAAAGAGTGTGGAGGCACATGTGTCTCTCCTCCAAGAAGCTTTAACATCAAATCTGCTCCTTCCACAGGTACTCTGTCATGTCATATTTGGCACCAATTAGGAGTCATGTTGGCTTCCTCATACACAGACAAACTAAATGCCCTAGGCTTAGCTGGAAACCCAGGTTCTACTGCGTTAGCTGTTAGTAATCATGTAAACCTCCCCTGACAATTACTACCTATGCCTGTCTACTTCTGCTAGTCCTTGGTAGTTTTTAGTCCTAGGTCCCCAAAACAAAAATTGCAAATGGTGCTTGTCTGTTTCCTCTACTACTATATAAAGTTTCCTTTCTCTTTATAAAGCCTTAATAATTTGCTTACATTTTTGACTGAACAAAGGGACAAAGAGTTGAATCATATACAGATGGGGCTTGAGGACAAAGAGTGTTGGCAATATGGCCTACATTTAGTCTTAGATATTCCAATCCATTTTCACCATTTTACAGAAGAGGGAATTAAGACAAAAGAAAGAAGATTTGACTGAGGCCACACAGCTAAGTAGTAGCAAAATTAAAAATAGTATTCAGGCTGCTATGTACACATCCCCTGCAATCATGTGTATTTAACCAGACTTGTTATACCATATTTTACTGCATAATCATAGCAGATTTATGCCAATTTTTTTTTTGCTTTTTTGCAGACTTAGTGATGTGTGACCATTATATGAAGCTTTAAAAAAAATTGTGCCAGTATTACTTAAAAATCATTTACTACTAAAAAGTCTTTGGTACAAGATTAGGATGCACAGAATACTAGTGAATATACACTAAAACTGAATATTGACGATATACATGCAATGAGAATTCTAGGCTGGGGGCTCACAATGTGTAAATGAGTATCCACATGCCACTGGTGAACACACTGGTACTCTGTTTACTTTTAATCAGCATGACCAAAAGAATGATATCATGTGACAATTACGTGATGAAAGGTTATAAACTGATTTTTGGACTTGCAAAAAAACCCAGGGTGTGACGATTATGTGGTGGTGATGAGTATGCGATGAAATATGGTTCTTGGACCCAAAGTGTAGAGCTAGGAACAATGGTTAGAAACTGTATAGGAAGAAATTTAGGTTTGAGGTATGCAAACACTTCCTGATAATTAGAGCTGTCCAAGGATAGAACAGGCTACTTCAGGGGAAGTGAAATTTCACTAGAGGTCTTTAAAAAACAACAACAATCTAAATGACTATTTGTTGGGTATATTGAATAGGGGATTTTTTTTTCAGGTAGGTATGGGTTAAACTAGACAGTTTTTTGATGTTTGAGATTCAACTTTGAGATTCTACAATTCTATGACTTCCATTCCTATTCTGTTCTACAGAAAATGTTCTACATGAAATAAAAGTTTCATGTCTCATGACTCCCATGTCTTGCACTTCGTCCACCCACCATGGCTTTTACTTTTTGTTCTTCTCTTGAAACATCATATCCCTTGTTCTGTTTATACGACTTTTGCCAGCAACAATTGATTACTGGCTCCTATATGTTCCTTCCTTGCTGCATCCCATACCTTCTTTTCTTTCTTTCTTCCCATACCCTCCTTCCACATCTATGGTAGATGCCTAAATTTAAAATTATTATCTGCTGTGGTTTTCTCCTTACTCATGTAAACAAGGTCATTTCGAACTGTTTGGAACCCCGGACAATTCAGTGGCATCCTTTTCTGTGTCCCAGAGATCATTGTTTCACTCTGCCTAAATGTACAAAGGTGAGCCAGTCTAACTAAATTGGCTGGCACTGTAACTGCCTTTCCTCTGCCTGAAATATTCTTAATAATGCCCTGCTATACTGCCACAATGCAGGGGATTGCAGACTAGCTGTAAGGGCACCATTGTTACCTGCCATCTTAGTGTCAAACCAGTTAACTGCGTCCACCTTTGCTTCAAACATTTGTCCTGGTGCTGACTACTTCTCACACAATGCTCATAAATAAAGAGAGGAATAATAGCGCACTTTGCTTAGCATAATTTTTTGAATTGGGTGGAATATTGTTTTCAATAAAATTCCTATGGAAAATTGTAAGTTTCCTTAAATATGAAGTATTAATGCAAAGTCACAAAATTGTGGCTGTGATGTATAATAACCTGGTCTGAATTCTTGCTGCTACTCAGCAATCCTACTTTACCCGCATTAACTCCCTAATGACTATTCCAAATCTTTTCCTCTTTCTTCAAGCTACCAACTACATTTCCAAGTTACACATTTAATGCAGATAATTTAACTTTCTAAGAAAATCAAAGTGACCAAATTAAATTTCCTCAGCTCTCCTCTTCCATTCCACATAACTTCTTAGTATCATTACCCATTTTCTTCCCAAATCACTTTTGTGAGTTGTGAAAAAGAGATATTCCTACTCCTTGCTAGGCTGATACTTCTGTTTATACGGGTGATATCATTCCCTCCCACCTCTTCCTGTTCCAGCAGTACTCCCCTTTATTCAAGTATCTTCACCATATCTCTCTCTTGACTGGCTTTTGTTTATCTGCCTACTCAAACCTGCCTAATGCTGAAAAAGTCTTCCTTTGGCCCTTTTACCATATCCAGGTACCATCCTATGTCTCTCCTTTGCTGATGAACTTCTTTAAAAAGTTATCTCCATTCAACATCCCTGGTTTTTGACTGTCTCCTCGACCTCATGTCATTTGATCTTCACCACTAGTACTCTCCTGAAACTGCATGCTCGAAGGTCACAGAGACCTCTTAATAGGCCAATCTTTTGTTCTGTTTAAAGCCATCCTTCTTTATCTCCCTATTATGTTTGAGAATGCTGGCTATGTATTCCTGCTAGATTCTTTCTCCTTTGGCTTCAGTAATACCACACAGTTTCCTAAACTGAAAAAATGGGGCTAATAGTAGCATCTACCTTATCAGGTTGTTATGAGGATCAGATGAGATAAAATTTGTAAAAGTGTGTATTCTGGTGCCTGGCATGTAGTAGGCACCATATGGATACTGATTCCTTTTCCTTTCCCTATAGTCTCCTGGTTCTCCTACTTCTCTAAACATTCCTTCTCTCTGTCTTTTTGAGGATCATTAGCCTTTTCTTAATCTTCTGTGGGGAGGGGAGAGAAGGGTTGAATGTCAAGATTCTATGTACAGCCTTCTTTTCTTTTTATATCCCTTGAGCATCTAATTTACTCTCGCCTTTTCTATGCAGACAACTCCCAAATCTGTATTTCCAAACATTCATTGAAAGAGGGTGTAGAGACCCAGACCAGGACCCAGCAAACCAGGAGAAGGTCTTGGGAGTGACTAAATCAGCAGTGGCAGGGGCAGCAGTTGCAGCACTTGCTTCCGGAGCTCTCAGCACACAGGGTAAGGAGGTTGAACAACTGGTCAGAAAATGATTACAGGGGTGGCTAGGTGACACAGTAAATAGAGCACCGGCCTTGGCGTCAGGAGGACCTGAGTTCAAATCCAGCCTCAGACACTTAACACACACACAAAAAAACTAGCCATGTGACCTTGGGGAAGTCACTTAACCCCAATTGCCCTTCCTTCCTCCCTCTAAAAAGGAAAAAGAAAAAGAAAAAGATTACTTGCTAGCACTGAGGCAAGACTCTGTTGCTTTGTCCAGACTTGGATCTAGATCCCAGTGTTGGGTGGCAGTCCCAGGGAACAGAGGAACACTAGCATAGCAGTGTTATTCTATGCTTGCAGTAGCAGTGGAGGGGGGCACCTTTCTCACTGTTTCAGGGCAGAAGGGAGTGCTTGTGGTCACTCACAGACCAGAGTACAGGCTAGGAGAATAGTAAACACCTTTCTTTAGATTAGGCTTGTGCAACATATGACCCACCAAAAAATTTCAGGTGGCCCATGAAAAATGTAGGGTTGCTCCAGGTCACTTGCCTGTTTGTCACATGATTCACAGCAACTAACCATCCTCACTCTCTCTCTAGTCTAACCTATCTGCAGCCCAAAGAAGTTTACAAGTTATGCAGGTCTTCCTTAGATCATACCAACTTGGAAGAACTGAAAACTTACAGGTCCCTAGCAGTGTCTACAAAAAAAGCTGTACAAAAGCTCTAAAGTTTGGGGCAATGCACCCTCCATCCTGGAAGCAGAGCCCCACTTTAATAAACAGTTAAAAGTCAAGTAACAGGCCAGGGAAATGAGCAAACAATAGAAAAAAACAAAATTGACTATAGAAAGTTATTTTGGTGACAAGGAAGATCAAAACACACACTCAGAAGAAGACAACAAGGTCAAAGCTCCTACCTCCAAAGCCTCCAAGAAAAATATGAATTGGTCTTAGTCCATGGAAGAGCTCAAAAAGGATTTTGAAAATCAAGTAAGAGAAATAGAGGAAAAAATGGGAAGAGAAATGAGAGTGATGCAAGAAAATCATGAGAAAAGAGTTGATAGTTTGGTAAAGGAGACACACAAAAAAATAGTGAAGAAAGTAACACCTTAAAAAACAGACGAGGCCAAATGGTAAAAGAAGTCCAAAAAGCCAATGAGGAAAAGAATGCCTTAAAAAGCAGTATTGGCCATATGGAAAAGGAGGTCCAAAAGCTCACTGAAGAAAATAATTCCTTAAAAATTAGAATGGAGGGGGTGGCTAGGTGGTGCAGTGAGTAGAGCACTGTCCCTGGGGTCAGGAGGACCTGAGTTCAAATCCGGCCTCAGACACTTGACATACTTACTAGCCATGTGACTTTGGGCAGGTCACTTAACCTCAATTGCCCTCCAAAAACAAAAAATTAGAATGGAGCAAATAGAAGCTAATGACTTTGTGAGAAATCAAGAAACAATAAAACAAGACCAAAAGAATAAAAAAACAGAAGACAATGTGAAATATCTCATTGGAAAAATAAATGACCTGGAAAATAGATTCAGGAAAGATAACCTAAAAAATTACTGGACTACCTTATTCTAGAACCAGAGGGTAAAATAGAAATGAAAAGAATCCACCAGTCACCTCCTGAAAGATATCCCAAAAGGAAAACTGCCAGGAATACTGTAGCCAAATTCTAGAGTTCCCAGGTCAAGGAGAAATAATGCAAGCAGACAGAAAGAAACAATTCCAGTATAGTGGAGCCAGAGTCAGGATAACACAAGATTTATCACCTTATACATTAAAGGATGGGAGAGTTTGGAATATGATATTCCAGAGGGCAAAGGAGTTGGGATTGCAACCAAGAATCACCTACCCAGCAAAACTGAGTATAATCCTTCAGGGGGAAAAAAAAGATATTCAGTGAGATAGAAGACTTTCAAGAATTCTTGATGAAAATACCAGAGTTGAATACAAAGTTTAATTTTCAAATACAAGACTCAAGAGAAGTATAAGATAAACAGGAGAGGGAAATCATAAGGGATTTAATAAGGTTAAACTGTTTACATTCCTATAGGGGAAGATGATATTTGTAAACTCATAAGGCCTTTCTTATTATTAGGGTAGTTGGGAGTATACATAGACAGAGGGCACAGGTGTGAGTTGAATATGAAGGGATAATATCTAAAAAATAAAATTTAGAGGTGAAAGAAGAATGTACTGGGAGAAAGGGAAAGGGAGAAGTAGAATGAGATAAATTATCTCACATAAAAGAGGCAAGAAAAAGCTTTTACAGTGGAGGGAAAGAGGGGGGAGTGAGTGAACTGCACTCTCATTAGAATTGACTCTGAAAGAGAATAACATACACATGCAATTGGGTATAGAAATCTATCTTACTCTACAAGAGTAAAGGGAAGGGGATAAAAGAAAGGGAAGGGGTAATAGGAGGGAGGGCAGATGGGGAGAGGGGGTAGTCAGAAGCAAAACACTTTTGAGGAAGAACGAAGTGAAAGGAGAGAATAGAATAAATGGGGGGGGATAAGATGGAGGGAAATATGGTTAGCAATAGTAACTGAAAAAAAATTTGAAGCAAGTTTCTCTGATAAAGGCCTCATTTCTCAAGCATATGGAGAACCAAATCAAATTTGTAAAAATAGGAGCCATTCTCCAATCGATAAATGATCAAAAGATATAATCAATTTTCAGATGAAGTAATCAAAGCTATCTATAGCCATATGAAAAAATATTATAACACTATTGATTGGAGAAATGCAAATAAAACAATTCTGAGGTACTACTTCATACCTATTAGATTGTCTAATAGGATAGAAAAGGTAAATGACAAATGTTGGAGACACTAAAGCATTGTTGGGGGAGTTGTAAACTGATTCAGCCATTCTGTAGAGCAATTTGGAACTATGCCCAAATGGCTATAAAACCAGGCATACCCTTTGACCTAAAAATACCACTAAAAAGAGATTTTTAAAAAAGGAAAAAGTAATATGTACAAAAATATTTATAGCAGCCCTTTGCATACCCTTTGACCTAAAAATACCACTAAAAAGAGATTTTAAAAAAAGAAAAAAGTAATATGTACAAAAATATTTATAGCAGTTCTTTTCTGGGGGCAAAGAATTAGAAATTGAGGGGTTGCCCATCAATTGGCGAATGGCTGAATAAATTGTGTTATGTGATTATGATGGAATACTATTGTACTATAAGTAGTGATGAGCATGAAGCTCTCAGAAAAACTTGGAAAGACTTGCATGAACTGATGCAAAGTGAAATGTACTGTATACAAGTAACAGTACCACTGTAAGATGATCGACCATGAATGATTTAATTATTCTCGACAATACAACAACCTAAGACAACTCTCAAAAACTTATGATGAAAAATGCTCTCCGTTCCCAGAGAAAGAACTGATGGTGTCTGAATACAGATTGATGCATACTTGATTTTTACTTTATTTTTCTCGGTTTTTTTTTTGTCTATGTTTTCTTTCCCAACATCACTATTATGTATATGTTTTGCATGACTACACATGTATAACCTATATTGAATTGCTTGCCTTCTCAATGAGGGGGAGATGGGAAGGGAGGAAGGGAAGGAATCTAGAACTCAAAGGTTTTTTTAACTGTTAAAAATGGTTTTACATGTAACTTAGGAAAAATAAAATAATAAATACAAAAGAAAAGAAAAGAAAAGAAAAATGATATAGAGTAGGTGTCAAAATCACTATAATAATAGTCACGAAACCTCACACAAGTCCAATTTTTGTCATTGACTTAGTGTGACTTTTCAGAAGTCACATAATCTCTTTGTGTCTCAGTTTCCTTGTTTATAAAATAGATACACAACTCTGTGAGGAAACAAGGAGATCACATGTGTGCGTTTTGAAAAATATAAAGTGCTTTATACAGTTATTGTTTTTCAATATTGTTGTCATTAATGATGAAGTGCTTAATGTAGTAACACTGAATTTCTTTAAAAAACAGTCCTTTGAGTAACTGACGCTGGTCTTCCCACAACAATCTAATTCAATAAAAAAAAATTAATGTATGTAACTAGAAAGCTTCCACTAAAGTCTTATTCTGGAGAAGAAAATGGCAACTGGAGAAGGAAATGGCAAACCACTCTAGTATCTTTGCCAAGAAAATTCCCAACAGATTTTTCTTAGGATGTTCTGATTTAGCTAGGTCTCATGTGAAAGGCAAGTTCACACAGTAGAAAAAAAAATTCATTTGAACTCAAAGGACCTGAATTTGAAACTCTCTGGGTCCAAGTTTCCTCATCTGTAAAAGGAGTAAGTTTGATTAAATGACTTCTAAATCCCTATCAATTCTAAATCCTATCATTCTAAGTTATTTGAAACTTCATTCCCCATACAACTGTCCTTTGATGTTTCTAAAGCAATATTATTTACAATCTTTTACCAGCCTTCTTTTCGTTCTTGTGAATGAACTTATATTATAAACCTGAGATGCTTTTGGCCGCCATATCTTCTATCTGGCAAGAAGATCCAGCATCTGCCGGCTAAGTGAGTTTCTGGGTTCTTTCTACCTCTTCTTTCTGGCAACAGTTTTGCATCAAATGAAGGTCTCTAAGATATTGTGATAATAAGGTTCGATGTGTTTACTTTTATATATTTCCATTTGGAGGAGTTAAAATCTCATTCTTTTTGCATTGGAATAAAGCACGTATTGGCAGCTTTATCTTAGCATTCACATGAATGTTGTTGTTTGTATCCATAAAACTTAGACCAATATTGGCACAACAGATCACCAGTTCTTCAATTAATCAGTTTTCTGCTCATTTATTCATTTGTTTGTTTGTTGTTGCATACCTAATAATATAGTTCAAATCATTTGAGTCCCAGCATTGCTGCTCCACTAGCTGTGTGATTTTTAACAAATCACTTAATTTTCCTGGATATCAGTTCTCTTTATCTGCAAAATGAGATTATAACTGATTATATATTCTTAGCCTTTTTTTTGTACCATGGATCATTTTGGCAGTCTGATGAGGCTGTGGACCCTACTCAGAACAATGATTTTAAATAGTTGACATAAAATACTTAGGATTACAAGGCTAAGCAATTATACCGACATACAGTTATCTATAAATGGAAAGAACAGTCACACACAAAACCCAAAAGTAATGTAGCAAGATTATAAAGACCAAGAATGATCCAAATGAAGGCATATGAGAGGACAACCCCAAGGCACCCTTTCTGGAGGTGGTAGGTCCACAAGTGTTGCCCATTGAACATGTTATCAAGCTTCTTCAATGTATTAATTGCTTGTACTGATTGTTTTCTCTTCTTTTTCTTGTTTTTTTGTCCTTAAAAAATACTTTTTGTTATATGAATGACTCTCTGGGAGGGAGAGGGGAGGATACTGGAAGAAACTATGATCATGTAAAAAATAAAAGGCTTCAGGAAAAACTTAATTTAAAAAAATGAAACATAGTGATAAAAATAATTTTGAAAAACAATTTCAAGGATCCCAGGTAAAGGGACCTGGCAATAGAAGATATCTAAGGTCTCTTTTCTGACTATAAAGTTATGTGATTCTAGTTTTCCTTTGGTCCTCCCCTTCATTTTCATTTCTCTTTTTCACTACCTTGTGACTTCTAAACTACAGTGACTTCTGAAGGAGAAATGCCTATCTAGTTCTTGCAGACTTAATACTTCCCAGGTCCCCAACCCCTCACATTCCTGAACTCTTTATCATGGTGAAGGCTTGAAGGGGAACAGTTCAAGGCAGATAGCACAAATCCGGCCCTAAAAGTGGGGTAAATTGTTGCTTGTCATCTGGTTCCGACAGGCTTGCCCTTGGAGAGGCTGTCATTCCCTTGTGGTGAAGTGAAAATGCCTTATAAGGGAAAGGCTGAGCAGCCCATTAAGCAGCCTGAAGTGTTCCTCAGTGCAGCAAACCTCCAGGGAATGCACAGCGTACTCCTGGCAAAGATTACAGTCTATTTTATGGCAAACTTGTAGAGTAACAGAGCACGTATTGTTAACTCGGGATTTCAAACTCTACAGACCTCTTAAGAAAACAGTGTGCCTCTCACTTACTATATACCTTTTTAATGGGATGAGGGGGTCTAGCCTGTCTGCAACGTATTAGAAGGAGTCATAACACACACTTTAAGTCAGGGGTCAGTTTATGTAACAGGGAGCCAAATTGGAAGGCCAGTCAGAGTAAGATCACTATTATTTCTTAATCATGTGGATAAGCCAAAGAGAATTTTCTTTCTGGCAGTTGTATTGGTGTGTATTTGTCTGTGGAGAGAGTTTGTTTGAAATATTTCCCAGTTGTTTTAACTATCTGGCCATCTTTTTTTTTCCTCTAAACTTACTTACTATTAATAGGGCCTCTGCTTTTAGACCAACTTCTCTTATTCTTTCTTTCTTTCTTTCTTTCTTTTTCTTTCTTTCTTTCTTTTTCTTTCTTTCTTCCTTCCTTCCTTCCTTCCTTTTCTTCCTTTCTTTCTTCCTTCCTTCCTTTTCTTCCTTTCTTCCTTTCTTCCTTCCTTTCTTTCTTTCTTCCTTTCTTCCTTTCTTCCTTCCTTCCTTTCTTTCTTTCTTCCTTTCTTTCCTTCATACTTTCTGTTCTTTCTTTCTTCTTTCTCTCTCCCTCCCTCCCTCTCTCTCTCCCTTCCTCTCTCTCTCCCTCCCTCCCTCTCTCTTTCTCCCTCTCTCTCTCTCTTTCTCTCTCTCTCTCTCTCTCTCTCTCTCTCTCTCTCTCTCTCTCTCTCTCTTTTTCTCTCTGCTAAGAATTTGGCAGCTAAATAAAACTTTGGATACCATAAGACTAAGTATCCAGTGAAGTCTAATAAAGAAAGGGAGATCCAAGTATCTGAACATCTGACTAAAGTAGTTTGATGTTGTGCTTTCTTTAATCTATACACACATACTTATTCAACATGAGCTAATAAAGGGCAGGGAAAAGAAAAATAAAAAGGAAAAGAGAGGGAGCAAAGAAGACAAAAAAGAGAATACCACTATCCAAAAGATTTCTTACAATATGGAAATAGAAATATAGGAGAAATGAATTTTTTTTAAAATTGGGGCCATTTCCTCCTTAATCGTATCACATGTAAGGCATAGAACATATATCCTCCATTCTAGATAGAGGGTAGGACTCATGGCTTCCATCTAAAAAATGGTCACTCAATCAATTAAGGATTAAGTCCTCGTTCTGTCCTTCCCTAAGTGCTGGTCTTGGGCAAATCACTTAAATTTCTGACCCAGTTTTCTCATCTATAAAAATTGGTTTAATTTGTTGGTAATGGATGTTATATATTCATATGAATTACCATAGTCAGTCAAATACTCCAAAGTATAAGGATAGACAGTTATTGAAAAATACAATAGAAGAATTATATAGAATAATGTTCTGTTATTACAGAATAATGATTCTAGTGAAGCAAGAATCATTCCTTTGACAAGTGGGACATCTTCAGATAACAAATCTTTTGAGTTTTGTTTGCTTTGGATTCAGAATAACTTACATTTTATTTGCTAGAAATTATTTTGGGAACCCAGAGCTGAGAACTATAGTAGGAATGATTAAGGACAACCTTTGCAAACCAGACTCTGGAGGTGAGGGGTCAATATGGTTCCAAAGGGGAGCTTGCCTCTTCTCTAGCTGCGGTCACCAAGGACACATCCTGCCACTAGTTGCTGACATAGAGATTGTGTTATTGGGACAGATTCAGGTGGTAGAACTTGGAGACCACATTTTTGAGAATGCTCATGCTGAAATTTAGTTGATGGAAAGAGTGGAGAGAATTTTATCCTCCAGGATAAAATGAGATAATATTTATAAGGCACTTAGTACCTTGGAATAGGAGTATCTGGAATTCTCATAAAAATTCCTGGATCCACAGTTAATTCTAGGGAGCATATTAAGGTAAGAGAGAAGAAATTCCACCTACTGGGGAAGATCTCTAGCATCATTAGAGTTTATTTGCTTTAATGCAGGAGTCCTTAACCTTTTTTGTGTGCATCATGGAGATGCCCTTTGGCTGTCAGGTAAAAACTATGAACCCTTTTTCAGAAGCATGTTTTTAAATATATAAAATAAAATGCATAGGATTTTGAATGAAACCAATTATATTGAAATAGTTATTACAATATTTTCTTTAAAAAACAAGTTCACCGGGAAATAAGATATACAGGCAATGGAGTATAGAAATCCATCTTGCCCTACAAGAAAGTAAGGGGGGATGGGGGAGGACATAAGAGAGAACAGATTGGGGGAAGGGGGATTCAGTATGCTTACTATCTTGGGGTGGGGGTAGGGGAGAAAGGGGGAGAAAATTTGTAACTCAAAATCTTGTGGAAGTGAAAGTTGAAAACTAAAAAATAAATAAATAAATTTATGAAAAAAGAAACCAAGTTCATGGATTTCTGCTTAAGAACCTCTATATTAATGAAATATTAAAAGCAAAGGCAACAAGGATGATAAATCAACTGAAGGTGATGCCATAAGAGAATAATTTGCAGGGACTGAGAATATTTAACCCAAAGAAGAGACAATTTAGGGAAAACATCGGGTCTGTTTTTTAAATGCGTCTTTATGGAAGAGGGATTAGATTTATTCTACTGGTCCTAAAGGAGAGCAAGACCTAGGAGCCACTGATAGAAACCACAGAAAAGCGTATTTAGGCTAACAAAAAGTAAATTTTCCTAACAATTCAAGTTGTTGAAAAGTAAAATGTGTATGAAGAAGGAAAATCATTGGCCATTTTCAAGTAGAGGTAGAAAACAAACTATTAAAGATGTCAAGGAAGGGATTTCTGTTCAGGTATATATTGGACAGGATGACTTTTAATGTTTCATTCAACTCTGATATTTTGAGATTTTCAATACATCATTTACCCAGGTTCCTCTATTCACAACTCCACTACCAGAGCATTTGTGCCCCAATTTTCCCACATCTTCTCCAGCATTTATCATTTTCGTTTTTTGTCATATTAGCCAGTCTGACAGGTGTGAGGTGGTACCTCAGAGTTGTTTTAATGTGCATTTCTCCAATCAAAAGTGATTTAGAGCAGGAGTTTTGAATTTTTTTTCCACTCACGACCCCTTCAGTGCTTCTTTGTATAACTATAGATAGCTTCGATTTCTTCATCTGAAAACTTCATATCTTTTGACCGTTTATCAATTGGGGAATGACTTATATTCTTATAAATTTGACTCAGTTATCTACATATTTAAGAAATGAGGTCCTTATTGAAGACACTTGCTGTAAAGATTGTTTCCCAATTTTTGCCTTCCCTCTAATCTTGGTTGCATTGGTTTTGTTTGTACAAAAGCTTTTTATTTTCATATAGTAAAAATTATCTATTTTGCATTTCATAATGCTCTCTATCTTTTCTTTGGTTATGAATTCTTCACTTCCCCATAGATCTAACAGGTAGACTACTCCTTATTCTTATGAAGCTTCTTTCCCCCCCACAATTCAATTCCTGAGATTGGGTTGGGATCTTGAAAGAGTCATAATAGTGATAGTAACTTCCATTTAATAGCACTTCTGTCACATAACTTTCACCCACATTATTTCATTTGATAAATGTTTGTTAAAATCATTTTTTAAAAGTGTTAGTTGGAATGGATGGATGCAATGATGGAATCAATGCTGCATTCAAATTTATTATTCTCCACAATCTCCTCTGCACACTAGAACTCAGGACTGTCCTGATCAGATTACAAACTGGCTGGTCCTACCAGCCTTTACCTCTGCCACTAGAGAAAGTAAGCCCCAGGAATTCTCTGTCTCTAACCCAAGATGCTGGCTTAAAATTTTATGCCCCAGACATCAAACAAAATTTCTATCAGAAACCCTTACCAGGAGAAACCTGAGGTTCATTTGAGTCTTTCTTTTATTCTTTGATTTAAAAAGAGCACTGACATAAGGGTCAAAAGCCTTGGATTTGAGTCCTTGAGTCCTTACTATGACTTATACTAGCTGTGTGACTGTGAGTCCCATAGCTTCCTTAAGCCTCAGTATCCTCATCTGTAAAATGGGGATAATACCATTTACTAAGTCTTTTGTAAACTTTGATGCACTGTATGAATGTGAAATATTCTTGGTGAATCTTTAGCAACCTTTTAAGTTTGCTATGAGAACAAAAAGTAATTCTCCCCCCTCCAAAAAAATGGTTGGAGACTGGTTCAGTTTGGAACATCTTTCTCAGTTCTTTCAGAAATTAAAGTGGCTTTTATGGAAAAGAATTTTGTTGAAAGCTATCCCACAAAAACTCAACAGACATGATAATGTGTGAGAAACTGGTAAATTGCTTTGTTCCTAAATTTTGCATCATATGTTTAGTCCCTTTCTCCTGCCTAGAGACTAAGGTGATACAAAGGATAGGGAAGGAGAGAGAAAGATTATGTTCCTCATGTGTCTGGGCAGTAAGTTTGCACATTTGTGATTAAACTTTCTGAATCAAATATTTTCTGTGTAAAAGCATTTTTTAAAAGAATAACATATATTCATAGACAGCATCATGTTTACAAAGGAGTTTCTTTACACCAAGTCTGTGGGGTAGGTATGGCAAATATTTGGTCTGGACTTTGTGATTACAGGTATTATTTCCATTTTATAGAAGAAGAAATTGAAAATAAGAGGTTAAATGACTTGCCCAAATTTATACAGCTAGCAATGACAAAGTATGGACTTGAATTCAAGTCTATGGATTGCAAATCAACACATTCTGCCATCTCAAAACCGCAAGCTTTTAAAAGTGGTTATGATATCCCCAAAGCTCAGAGTGGCACAAATGGTCATTCAACTCTCCTTGAAGATCTCCAGGGAAGGGGAGTCTACTGTCCCCATATCCCCAAAAGTTAGCCCGTTCTACTTTTGTACAGTTGTCTCTGGTTGACTCCTTAGACTTCAATCACTTTAATGAACATGTTTTCCTTCCTCCCTATCCTCCCCATATTCCAGTATCAGAATTGTTGACATCCTATTTTGTTGGCAAAGTGGTGTGTTATTTTTGAATGGGGGCCCAATAGGGCAGTATGATGTGATGGTTTGTCATTGACTATGTAAATGACCTTGGGCCACGCTACTTCACCTCTGAAGGATGACAATTCCTCAGCTGCAAAACGTGGAGATGGGACCTGCAGGTGATCTCTAAGCTCTCTCACAACTCCAAAGTCCCATTAGAGTACCATGACTTTTCCTCCATGATCATACTTGATTGCAACATGTGAGTTGGATCTGCCTTCAGCTGTCCCATCCCAGCTGTCCACAGTTCTGCAGCATAGCTTTACACAGTATTCGATTGTGTTTCAAAAGCTTTCCTCCTGTCTGTCCGGTTCATAGTTGCCGCACTTCTGTCCACCCCAGAGCAGTTGCTGGAGTGCCTCACTGACAGCTGTTCTCTAAACACATTAACCTTTATTTGTGGTAAGCATTTATTCAGTACTGGTAAGTCTGGCAGGGTTCCAGGGTCCTATTGTTAGATATCAATCTTATTGTCAATTAATGTCCAGTAGTTTTCATAGATGGGCACTGACCAAATAGTCCCCCAGGCTGAACCTGACACTTTCCTGTGGTTGCTGTGGTAGAGAGGAAAGAAGACTGAATTCAGAGGCTGAAGATCTTGGTTTAAGTCCCAGTACTTCTAGCTATGTGACTTGGGACTTGGGGATAGTCTCAATGCAATTCAGTTAACTTTATTAAATTAAATTAGCATTTATCAAACACCCATTATTGTTTGTCCTTCTTTTTCAAAGAGGATCAATGGCATCATGGGGTGATGTCTTGACTTACTCATGAATTGGATTTGAGTGAGGCTGAGTTGCCCAAAGTCATCAGCTTCATTCTCTTTTCCAGTCATCAACATCCAGTGTCAAGACAAAAGTCAAGACAACTGGTGATGGCTTGAGCCTTGGAATCTTGGATATCTTACCAAGCTCCAAGTGCTCCACAGAGCCTGCTTCAGTTGCCTTCATGGCCGTTGGAATCAATTGCTCTCATCCACCCATTCCACTGGGAGAAGTCTTCACATGCTTGGAGTAGACATCCCCCTCCCTAATTCACTGATGGGTTTGAGAACCCTCAGTTATGCTCAATCTTGTTTAGCTCAGCCACCAAAGTGGTTTTACCAGAGTGTGTCTGCTGCACATGCTACAGCATCTTGGAACCACATGAAAGAATTGGGTGACTAGTGGACACCAAAGGTGGATGAGTAGCCCTGAAAAGGTCTCAGCAAGCCCTCACACTGGAGGGGCTAGTCCTCAAACATCCTATATACCCCTGTTACTTGTAAGGCATTGTGCTAGGATTGGGGATACAAAGGTAGATGTGACAAAGACCCTATTCTCAAGGAAGCCTTTAGTCTAATGGGGGAAAGAAATGTACACAAATAACTATAATGCCTGAGAGAGTGAGATAAGTGCAAGGGCTGAATCCAGGTAAAAGGCTTGAGAAATCTAAGGCGGTTGAGTTAGGAGTCATGGAAAGCACCTGGAGGAAGTGGCACCTGAGGTTGGCCTCAAAGGAAAAGAAGGGCTAAAAGAGATGGAACTGTGTTGTGTTGCGGATGTGAAAGACTTTTCAGACTTGAGGGGAAACTTGAGCAAACCACAGAGATGATGGAGGAAGGAAGCATGAGAACAAGGGATGGAGAATAGTTCAATTAAAGTAGAATATGGGGCAGACAATGGGAAATAGTAGCAGAAATGGCAAAGAGGGCTGGAGCCAGATCGTGGTGGGTCTGAAATATATTTTAGTACGCAATAGGGAGCTACAGGAAATTTTTAGTAAAAGAATTGATATGATACTCTAATCATGTAATCTCCTGGAGCCTTAACTATTTCATTTAATAAGAATAATGACATTTGTTCTATCTTTCTGAAAAGGGCTGTTATGCAGATCAGTTGGGCTAATATATGTAAAGTATTTTAGCCAATACTGTAATCTAAGAAATGAATAGATATGGTGCTTCCATGACAGCAATTGTCAAATGCATTATAATTATTTTAAAAGGCCATGATGGTTATTTCATTGATATCTCCTGGTACAGTGAAAGGAGTGCTGAATTTGGAGAAGTCCAGCTCTGCCACTTTTTTTGTATTGGAATTCACTTTATTATATTTAAAGTCTTTGAAAACTGGCTACCCTTGAATGACATATATGGTGCCTCTCTATTAACATGGAGACTGAATTAATCTGGGCATTCCATTTCTCAATCATTCCAGATAAATATATGCCTAATCATAGAATTTCTGAGCTGAAGGGGACTTCTAAGATCACTTAGCTCAGCCCCATCGATTTATGGGAATAACTGAAGACCAAAGGGATAAAATGATCTGCCCAGGGTTACACAACTGGTTAAGGGCTGAGATGAAACTGGAACCCAAACATTTTGACATCCTATCTAGGGTACTTTTCACTGTTCCTAGCTTTCTTCTTAGTGGAAGAAAGTTTCCCTTTTATTTATTTTCCCCCACATTTCTATTTATTTATTCACTTCCACAAGATTTTGTGTTACAAATTTTCTCCCCCTCTCTCACCTTCCCCCACCCCATGACAGCGTGCATTCTGATTACCCCTTCTCTCAATTTGGCCTTCCTTCTATCACCTCCCCCCTTCTCTTTTCCTCTTCCCCTTCTATGTTTCTGTAGGGTAAGCTAGATTTCTATACCCCACTGCCTGTGTATCTTATTTCCCAGTTGCTTATAAAAAAGAATTTTTAACATTCATTTTTTCAAAACTTTGAGTTCCAAATTCCCTCCCTTCCTCCCTCCCCACCCACCTTCATTGAGAGGTCAAGAAATTCAAAATAGGTTATACATGTGTAGTCATGCAAAATACTTCCATAATAGTCATGTTGTGACTAATATTTCCCTGCATCCTATCCTGCCCCCCTACCCTGTTTATTCTGTTCTCTCCTTTGACCCTGTCCCTCCTCAAAAATGTTTGCTTCTAATTACCTCCTCCCCCAATCTGCCTTCCCTTCTATTACCACCCCCTCTCTTATTCCCTTCCCCCCCTACTTTCCTGTAAGGTAAGATACATTTCCAAACCCAATTGAGTGTGTATGTTATTCCCTCCTTAAGCCAAATTTGATGACAGTAAGGTTCACTTATTCCCTCTCACCTCACATCCTCCCTCTTCCCCTTCACCATAAAAGCTTTTTCTTGCCTCCTTTATATGAGATAGTTTTTACCCCATTCCACCTCTCCCTTTCTCCTTTTCCCAGTACATTCCTCTCTCACCACTTAATTTTATTTTTTAGGTATCATCTCTTCATATCCAACTCCGCCTGTGCCCTCTGTCTATATATGTTCCCTCCAACTACCCTAATAATGAGAAAGGCCTCATGAATCATCTTTCCATGTAGGAATGTAAACAGTTCAACTTTAATAAGTCCCTTATGATTTCTCTTTTCTGTTTACCTCTGCCATTCTCTATTTGAGTGCCTTTGCACAAGTAACTTTAGGTCTCTGAGACTTAGTTTCCTCAAATGTAAAAAGAGGGGATTAGAGTAGCTGACCTTTCAGGTCCCCCCAATTCTGAATCAACGACCCAATGATCTGATTCCTGCTTCCACATGAACACAATTCATAACAGCTGAATTAAAATGCGGGGATTATTATCACTCCTCATGCTTAAGAATTAATCATGTTCCTGGGTGCTGAGATGAAGAGCAAATTTCCACTGTGAATTTGGCCTATTGCCTGAAAGCCTGCAGTAGATTTTTTTTTTTTGCTATGGGAAATGACCTCAACATGGACTAAAGATAACCACTGTGGGAGAAATTTCTACTTAGCTTTCATCTTTATGCTTTGCCAAGTTCCTTTCCATCTGAGAAAGAGCAAATTCCTTAAAGTTCACCACCAGTGCAATCAGTTATAAATGAAAAGAAGGTAGAGTAAGATACATCTCAGGAAAAAACAAAACTCTAACAACAACAAAAAATGGACCAGGAGTTTACTCTCCCACTCATCAGTTTAATGAAAAAATGAATCAAAGAGTCAGGGATTAGGAGAACTGAAAGGGACTTCAGAGATCAGTTTTGCAGATGAGGAAACAGAGACCCAGAAAATTGAAGTGATGCCTCTATGATCACAGAGTAAGTTACTGGCAGAATCAGAACCAGAGTGTGGGTCTTTAGATTCACTCCAGGCGTGGGGAACCTGCAGCCTGGAGGCTGCATCTGACCTTCTAGGTGCTTGGGTGCAGCCTTTTGACTGAATTCAAGTTTTACAGAACAAATCCTCTTAATAAGGGCATTTGTTCTGTGAAATTTAGATTCAGTCAAAGGGCCACTCTTGAGGACCTAGAGGGCCACATGTGGCTTCAAGGTCGCAGGTTCTCCACCCCTGCTGGTCTGGGCTCTTTTTACTACATCTTTTATGGAGACAGTTGCTGCTTTGAAAAAGAAAAAAAAAAGAGAAAAATTACTGCTCTTTGTACCTCAGTTTCCTTCTCTGTATATGTAGACAGTAGTTCTGGATTGTCACACTTCTGTGGAGCTGAAAGTGTGTCCTGCGGGCTCCATGGGGAGGGAGCTGGGTTGTTATGAAGCTCAAATAAAATAATAGATATAAAACACTTTGCTAATCTTGAAGTACTATATAAAAGCCTGTCATCATCATCATCATCATTAGCCAACAGTCACCAGGCCTCCAGTTTAGTGATAACTCCATTCCTGAGCCTTCAAATACACTCCTACTAAACTGAAGCAATGCTTACAGAGCTATATAAGGGTTTTCTGGTGAATGCTTAACTGCTCTCCAGGAAAAACAAATGTATGCACACCCACACTTCTAAGTTTAAGCCGCATCATTCATACTTTCTTAAATCTAGACAATAAATAAAACTCCAACCAATCAAGCCTGAGTTTGTAACAACTGCTATTCCTGAGGTGTAAACACACAGAAAATGTAATAATCTGACTGTGAAGGCAGGTTAGAGCTGGCTCAAGCACACCTCTAGGAGTGACACACGTGCACTGGGCCCTTGCTTAAAAAAAAAAAAAAGCATGTGCAACCAGAAGCTTTTAACTGGTCCTTTGGATTCCAGGAAGTAGGGTGCCATGACAAAGAAGACTGGCAGCTTACCCAGGAAAAGCCACCTACTCTGTGTGCCATAAGGTGCTATGGGAGATACCTTCTACTCTTTCTGAAGGAACTTATTTGTTGGGACACAGCTAATGCCAGTTCTTCACTGGATTTTCAGAAACAGAGATAAGAGATTTCCCTCTTCTTCCTCTCACAAATAGCCACAGTATGTAGTTGCTTAGATGAGGAGACTGTGTTTGCTGACACTGGACCTCAAGTCCCTGGATGTCTACATCTTTCCTTGCACCCAGTTCACCAAAGAGAAATCATGACTGATTTATATTTCCAGCCTTGGAAATGAATGAATAAATAAATGAATGGATTTTAAAATATTTATGAAGTGGTGCTCTGTGCCAAGCATTACATTTAGCTCTGAAAAGACAAAGAGAAAATTCAGACAGGGTCTGCTCTCAAGGAGCACACACTCTAATTGGAGGAGACAAATACATTTTTTTTAATTTTAAATTTAAATTTTTTTAAAAAGTTCTACTTCAGGAAAAAGCCTATGTTCCTTACATTTCATCAATAGGTCAGATAACAGTGCCAGAGGTCTGGAGGGCGTAAATGCAGCGCAGATGTTAATGCTTGGAGAACCATAGGACTCCATGGTAAGCCAGGTGGTCTTCCATCTTACCTGAATGAATAGAGCTGGTGACTCCCTTCTCCTCCAAGCAGTGTGAGTAGTCAAACAGTCTAGAAAGGTTCTGGCTAACTGAGGCCAGGGGAAGGAGTAAAGAGAATGCAAGGAGAGAGTCTTTGAATAGATTGTTGCCTACTAGGAGGCAACTGAAACTACACTGTTCTTTGAGAAGTTGACCACCTCTAGAAGAATAAGTTATGTTCTGGCTGACCAGAGATCTGGACCTTAAGCTGCTGTTGGAACAGTGCAGAATGAGGTGAAGGGACTATCTATTCTACAGTCCTACAGATCTCCCAAGATCCTTTCAATCATCTTTATTATATATCCCAAGAGATAGGAAAGGCTTGCTACAAGTTCAGAGAGAACTCACTTTGAGTGTGAACTGACAAAAAAAGCCCTCTTAAAAAGAGTGGAAGGCTTCTCCCCTTATTCCTTATGGCCCATGATATAGACAGTGCTTCCTGACTCAATCACCAATCCTTTATGGCACAGTGGGGACCATGAGCCCACTCAGGAAATTCTGGTCATATATCTCTTTAGCCAACGGTCACAGAGTACATACGTCCTTTTTTGTGGAACCAAAGCACACACCCAACTCATGAGAAATGCTACAATTCACCCTGCTGCTACATTTATAACATGAAGTTGGATTAGATGATTCCAGGGTCTCTTCCAGCTTTGACATTCTGCTGTATGGTTCTAGGAAAGATCTATTTTATTGAAAGCAAATGTCTGCCAACATCTCATTCCCTTCCAATAATAATAAGGAGATAATCCAAATTATCTCCTGTCAAAGGAAAAAGATATAGAGATTAGTACAGAATGAGAGGGACAAGAGTGGGAGAGATCAATCTGATGTAAGAATGGGAGAGTTTGATGCCAGAGATGGGTTTTATTCCTGACCCCATGACCGACCTGCCACATGACTTTAAGTGATTCATTTAGCCTCCTTCTGTCCATCTATAAAAAGGGAAATCATAAGGTGCCTTAGAAGCCCTTTGTGTTACTGGCATTGGGAGTCACAACTAATTAATGAGTTAAAGACTATGTTACATGTAATTTTTTGGAGCACTTAAGTGATGCAGTGGATAGAGCACTGGCCCTGGAGTCAGGAAGACCTGTGTGAGTGTGCAAGTGTGTGTGTGTGTGTGTGTGTGTGTGTGTGTGTGTGTGTGTGTGTGTGCATCTGTAGTTTGTTGAGAAATGGCATGATATAATGGATATAGTGCTGGACAGAGACAGAAATCTTATCTGCTCAAACCTTTCCCCTTGGGGCCGCTAGGTGGCGCAGTGAATAGAGCACCGGCCCTGGAGTCAGGAGGACCTGAGTTCAAATGTGACCCCAGACACTTGACACTTTCTAACTCTATGACCTTGGGCAAGTCTCTTAAGCCCAATTGCCTTGCCTTCTCCCTTCCAAAAAGAAAACCAAAAATCCTTCCTCTTAAGAGCTGAGTGATTTTACATGAGTCATTTCACCTCAAGAAACTGAGTCTCAGTTTCTTCATCAATGAACTCAAAGTGACATAACAGGAATGCATGCTGACCAATCCTTTAAGCACTGTGCTTAAGTGCTGGAGATTCAAGGAAAAAGCAAAACTACTTCCTGCCCTCAAGGAACTTACATTCTAATGGAGGAGAAAACATGTACATTCAGAGATAAAATAAGACACATACAAAGTAGAGATAAGGTAACTTTAGAGGGGAAAGCACTGGAAGCTGGAGGGACTGGGAAAGACCTCCAGCAAAAGATGACACAAGCAGACTTTTAACCGGGAATTCTGAGACAGAGTAGTGAAGATAAAGGAACAATTCTAGGCATGGGGTTCAGACAATTGAAAAGCATGGAAGGAGGAAATGGAATGTTGCATGTGGAGCAGCATATTATATAAGAAAACTGAAAATAAAGAGGCCAAGTTGGAAAGAACTTTAAATGCTAAATAGAGGAGTTTATGTTTTGTATAGCTAAAATGATATAAGGTATGTGAAAGTACTTGAAAATTTTTTCAACTTTTTGGTAATTGACCACAAAAAGAAAAAAATTAAACATTTAATTTTAAAAAGATCTTGCATCAAACCACAAGCTGCTATTTACATTTTAAAAAGAAAATGTATAGTTTACATTGACAAAATCTCAAGAAAAACCTCTTATTTGATTCTCCAACTCTTTATAATCGCATGTATTTCTGAATGTTTTTTTTCATCTTTTATTGTATTGTTCTCTTGCTTTGTTATAGTCAGCATGCACATTTTTCTCATTCAGCATTCTTCATTCTGCATGACCTTTCCTTATTTTAGTTCCATTATGAGTGAAGAAATCATTGTGGAGAGGGAGCCCACCTTTCTCATCATCACCAGCAGCAATTGCTGACCAACTGCCACCTAAAACCTGAGAATTTAGGCAGCACCTTTCCCGTGCTGTATCCAGCCCCACCCTCACAGTCATAATCCAGGAAGGCAACTCCTTGAAGAAAAAAAGCTAGCTATCCCCCAGCTGCCAACCAATGGCCACACATAGGGCAGTCAAGCCAGCCTAGCTGAAACAGCAAGGTACCATGAGGGAGAGACAGGAGGCAGCATGTGCCACTCAAGTTAAATGTTTACCATCACTTTAACTAAAACAGTCCAAAGCTCTGAACCCAAGAGCCTTAGGAACAGCAATGCTCCCAGTCCAGTGTCCACAGCCATCATCCTAGAAGGTAACCCTTGTGTAGATGGAGCCTGGCAACTTCTGTTGCAGATGTTACAGCCATAGCTACTTAAAACCCACAAAAGAGCATTCTTGCCACCAAAATCCTTGGCCCTGTCAAATTATTCAATATAAGTAATTGACATCATTTTATCAATGGACATGACATTAAAGAAGGGACATTATCAGCTTTTCCCCTGCACCTTAAGGATCATAATCAATCAGTTGATAAACAATTATTAAGTACTTATTATGTGCCAATCAGTCAGTTCAAAGCTGATCTCAGACATTAGCTGTATGACCCTGGGTAAGTCACTTAACCCAATTTGCCTCAGTTTCCTCATCTGTAAAATAAGCTGGAGAAGGAAGTGGCAAACTACTACAGTGTCTTTGCCCCTCCTCTCCCCCCAAAACAAAGGGGGTCACAAAGAGTTGGACACAACTGAAAAATGACTGAACAGCAACACATTCCAGGCACTGTGCTAAGTGTTGGGATGAAAAAAAAAAAAGAGAGACAAAAGACAGTCCTGGCCCTAATGGAACTTACAATCTAATGCAGGAGACAACAGGCAAATAACCATGCACAGACAAGATCAATAGGAAATAATTAACAGAGGAGAGGCACTAGAATTAAGAAGGGTTGGGAAAGGCTTCCTGCAGAAAGTAGGATTGTAGTTGGGACTTAAAAAAAACCAGGAAGGTCAATAGTAAGAAAAGAGAAGGAATAATGTTCTAGGCATGAGGGAAGCCCGATAAAATGTCTAGAGTGAAGAGATGGAGTGGAACAGCCAAGAAGCTAGTCATTAGATTCAAGAGAATGTGGTGGAACATGAAGATTAAAATGATAGGAGGGGGTTAGATGATAAAGGGCTTTGAATGCCAAGCAGGATGTTTTATGTTGGATTCTGTAGGTGACAAGAAGCCACTGGAGCTTATTGGCAGATGGGGCAGGGAGGGGGGGAGCTGACATTGTCAGACCTGTACTCAGGAAGACCACTTTAATAGCTAAATAAACAATGAATTAAAGCGGGGAGACTCGAGGCAGGCAAACCCACCAGCAGACTATTATAATAGTCAAGGCATTAGAGGATGAGGACCAGCACCAGAGGAGAGAAGGGGGCATATTAGAGAGATGTTGCAAAGGTGAAATCAATAGGCTTGGCAAGAGATTGGATATGGGGGTGGGGGTAAGGGATAGTGAGGGGTCAAAGAGGACACCTAGGTAGAGAGCCTAAGGCACTAGGAGGATGGTGTTGCCCATAACAGTAATAGGGAAGGTGGCTGCAGGGACCAGGAGGGAGAGGACAGGTGGAGTATGAGTCTACTTTGGGAAGGCTGAATTTAAGATGTCTACTAGGTATCTAATTTGAAATGTCTGAAAGGCAGTTGGAGATGTGAGGTTAGCAGAGAAGTTAGGGCAGGATAGGTAGATCTGAGAATCAGCAGCATAGAGATGGTAATTAAATTCACGGGAACTGATGGAAATACCAAGTGAAGTGGTATACACAGAGAAGAGAGGAGGGTGTGGGATAGAACTCTGAATGACACCTGTGTTTAGAGGGTATGATCTGGAGGAGGATTCACCAAAGGAGACTGAAAAGGAGTAGTCAGGTAGGTAGGAGAAGAACTAGGAAAGCAGGAGGCAGGGAGGAGGGGGACCTAGAGAGAAAAGAGAATCAAGAGAATGATGAACAACGTCAAAGGCCACAAAGAGGTGGAAGAGAATGAGAATTCAGAAAAGGTCATTGAATCTGGCAAAGACATTGGTGTCTTTGTAGAGAACAGTTTAATAGAATCATGAGGTCAGAAGCCAGATTAATAAGACATTAAGAAAAGAGAGAAAGTAGAGTCACCTGTTGTAGATAGCCTTTTCAAGGAATTTAGATAGAAAGAACAGAAGAGATATAAGATAATAGTTATTGGGGATGGAAGGATCATGTGATGGTTTTTTTTTTCTTTTTGGAGGGGGAAGGCAGGGCAATAGGGGTTAAGTGACTTGCCTGAGGTCACATGGCTAGTTAAGTGTTAAGTGTCTGAGGCCTGATTTGAACTCAGGTCCTCCTGACTCAAGGCTCTGTGCTCTATTCACTTGGCCACCTAGCTGCCCCCACATGTGACGGTCGTTTGAGAATGGGGGAGACATTGTGTAGCATCAATGCAATATTTACAGCACCCACAATCACAATAAAGACCATGACTATAAGTATTGCATGATGTTTGATTGCAAAATATGCCAAGCTCTCCAGATAGAGGATAGAACTGAAACATTTATTTAGACACCAGAAAACTGAATCCCCAAACCAGTAAGCCGATTCCATCACAGTACCAAAGATATTTTGAAGCCATAATAACCTGAGAGTCAGAGCATCCTTCAGCCTTCCCACAAACCAATACAAGATCAATATTTACTCACAAAACTCTCTATCTCCTTGCCTCAGCTCCTCTGTCCCCCACTATCTGGCTAGTTCTGAATCAGCTTCCTGTGGGCTCTGCTTCCCTTTAGCAAAACTCCTCCCACCACAGGCTCCATGAGACTACGTTCAGCCTATCAGGAGGCAGAATTTATCTTCACAGCAGGGAAGCTTCCTGTGGGCTCTTTAGCAAATTCCCTCCATCACAGGCTCCCTGTGATTACATTCAGCCTATTGGGGGGCAAAGTTTACTTTCAAAGCAGGGAAGATCTTCAAATTCCCATTCTCATTACACATGGGCATGTTTATAGGCAGTAGGGAATGAAGAAATTAGCAGGGAAAAACAAAAAATAAGTGCGAGAGTGAGGATGACAGAGGGGGCAACCTGTTGAAGGAGATTGGGACTGTCTTACTTTACTATTTGTATCCACAGCACTTAGCACAGGGCTTTGGACATAGAAAGAACATAATAAATACTATATTTTTTTTCATTTACAAGCCATTATTTGTCTAATCATTCCCCAGTTGGTGAACACTGTTTACAGTTTATTATTTTTTTCTACTACTACTAAATCTACTGTGACATTCATAGTAGCATAGATAGAGAGTCAGCTGTGCTGTCAGGAAAATCTGGTTCAAGTCCCACCTCTGACACTTACTATGTAAACCTAGAATAGGATTGTTATAAGATAAGTGTTTGGTAAAGTTCCACATAACTATGAGCTATTCTTATCATGTGCGGTGTCCCAAATCAATTTTAAAACGTGTTTCAAAAAGTGGAAACTGCTATTTATTATAATTTTGACCCTTAAAAAATGTGCCCTAAGATTCTCAGGCCCCCAAAATATATTTCTTGACCCTATTCATGAAATAGAAACTTGAAAAGTAAGTTTTTTTAACTAAGGTCACCCAAAAAGCCATCAGTCGGCTTCTCTGGGAATAGAAAAGGCCATGCTTAGAAGAGCAAAAACTTTTTCTTTCGTAAATAATAACTACAATGCCACAGATGCTTTCAACAACTTTCTAGACCCAGTTAACAACTGGGGAATAATGGGAGTATTTAAAATTCAACTCAAATCAACTCAGAAAACATTTATAAAAGGAATGGAAAAATGGTACATGTGTTTAGAGATGGCTGAAGGAAAGAGAAGGGGAGTAGCAGAAAAGAAGTAGATTGAACCAAATATAGATCATGAGTATTGAGTATATTTCTCTCTTAACACTCTTTTCTTTCTAAAGAAGGGAGTAAGAGCAAAAAGGGAAAAGTATCAAAGGAAAGGATGGAGGGAAGTACACAATTAATACAAAATTAGCAATCATAACTATTAGCATAAATTGTATGAATTCACCCATAAAATTGAGAAGGGTAGTAAAGTGGATTAGAAAGCAGAATCCAACAGTAGTTTTTTAAAAGAAACACTCTTGAAACACAAAGATTCATGGGGGGGAAACATACGTCAGCAGCAAAATCTATTATGCTTTAGGTAAAAGCAGAATGAGCAGCCATGATTCCAGACAAAGAAATAATAAAGTGTGACTTTGGGCAAGTCTCTTAACCCCAATTGCCCTCCACAAATAAAAAAAGAAGAAATTAACAAAAATAGATTGGATTTTAAAAGATAAATAGGTAAAAAATAAAAAGATAAACAGGGGGACTATATTATGTTTAAAGGCACCATAGACAATGAATTAATTGAACGAATATTAATACTACAGAGAGAAAGAGAGA
>CM053583.1:258072256-258087710 GCA_028627135.1 Pseudochirops cupreus | reverse complement strand
CACACACACACACACACACACACACACACACACACACACACACATATGTCAAATGTTGACCTTCTCTAGTGCAGGATTGAGAGGGAGAGAAGTAAACAGATCAGAACTCAAAATGTAACAAAAAATAAATAAAACAAATATTTTTAAAAGTCATAAAAAATAAATGCTACGGATATAAGTAAAAACGGTCTCTACTCTCAAGCTCACATTCTATTAAGGGGATATAACATAGCACACACACTGTATAGGTCAGAGGTGGGGAACCAGTGATCTAGAAGCCACATATGGCCCTCCAGGTCCTCAAGTGTGGCCCTTTGACTGAACTGAATTCTGTCAAAGGGCCATACTTGAGGGCCTAGAGCAGTGGTTCTCAACCTTCTTAATGCTGCAACCCTTTAATAGTTGTACATAGGAGTGTCTGCATGTGGGTGAACCCACCTGGAGACGGATAGAGGAGGTTCCTAAGACCATGGGAAATTTATGTTTTCCCATGGTCTTAGGTGACCCCTGTGACCCCTGTGAAAGGGTCGTTCGAGCCCAAAGAAGTCACGACCCACAGGTTGAGAACCACTGAGGGTTGAGAACCCCACAGGTTGAGAACACATTTGAGGGTCCTATGTGGCCTCAAGGCTACAGGTTCTCCACTCTTGGTAGAGGTTTTAGCTCCAGGGCAGATGGAAAGTCCCAGTGGTCTTTGGGGTATAATAACATAGTAGAAAATAATATTTGTTCTTTCATGTAATTTCCATTGATAAAACTATATATGGTTCTGACATTGAGCTCTTTAACAGTGCCAAGGACTTTGGTGATAAGAAAGACAGAAAAATCCATAAAATATTTAACAAGTCAATATTCTTTATAGAAAGAGATAAATAAGTGGAAGGGCAAAACGTGCAACCAAGACAAATTATATGTTAAAATAAATTCATTGCTAGGTTAAAGAGAACTGAGGAGTGAAAATTGGCTTCTTCTCCTTGAATTGAGTTGATGTGAGGCAGATACAGATGATCTAACATCTTGCCTGCAGAGTAAAAGAAAACCCTCAGAATGTGCTACGGTCAGATCCTTGGAATGTAGCTGAGACCTTTGTGTAATATAAACATACTACTGGATGTACTATTAGTGCCAGATCAAAGTTTCTTTTGGTCTTCTACAACCCTTTTTTGTGGTACAAAATAAATTGCTACTTGGAATAAGTGACTGACAAAGGCAACTTTCCATTTCCTACCATAACATCCAGCAACTTGTTTTCATAATCACCATCTTTAATAGCAGCAATGAAAACAATAAAAGGACCCCAAATTATTTTCAGTTTTATTTCCAAATTAACATAGTGTAGCCCCTCCCCCCCACTGAAAGTTTCCATAAACTAATTAGGTAGCTCCCTGGGGAAGTGGAGTCTCTATCAAAACTGCTTATGGTTTGGGTTGAAAGTGGATAAGATCTAATAGCTACAGAAAGCTTAGGGGCACCAAGAGATGAGTGGAATAGAGAGGAAAGACTGTTCTAGTGAGACCAGATGTGCACTTCAGGCAGACAGGGTACTAGTCGCCAGATAGCTGCAAGCATCCTTGGGAGGTCTCTCATTATTCCTTAGAAGCTTATAAGAGGGACTACTATAGTGATTACCTCAATCAAAATTAAAGCTGGTGGGGTAGCTAGGTGGCACAGTGGATAGAGTACTGGCCCTGGAGTCAGGAGGACCTGAGTTCAAATCTGGCCTCAGACACTTAGCACTTACTAGCTGTGTAGCCTTGAGCAAGTTTCTTAACCCCAATTGCCCTGCCTTCGCCCCTCTAAAAAGACAAAAAATAAAAGGAAAAAATAAAATTAAAGCTGGCAAAATCACAAATTTGGAGATGAAAGGACCCACAGGGCCATCTTATCTTACCTAAGTTCCTCATTGTAAATGATGAAACTAAGCCCCAGAGAAGTTGTGACTTACCCAAGGTCACATAGTAAGCAAGAGACAGAGGCAGTCTCTACTCCTTCCATTTCATCCCCCAACTCTGGTCATTTATGCTGACCAACTCAGATGAGGGAGCTGGTGCCTCCAAAAGTTAAATGACCTGTCTAAAGCCACAAAGGTAACAAGTGACAGATGTAGACCCTGAATTTAAAATCCAGAGCACTTGTTTTTCTTTAGCACTCGTCTCTGACAGATGAATGAACATTGTAGAATCACAGACTTTTAGTCATTTAACACCTTGGCTCCTCATTCCAAGCAAGGGTCTGAGACCACAAAATTTTCAAAAGAGATATGCCAACATTCCAGACCTGCTTGCTTCTGATGTCTTGAGGTTTGGAGTGTGACACTGACTACTGATTTAAAAGTGGGGAACCAGAAATGAGTACCAACTTACTGTATGACTATCTCCAGCAGGGTGGGAAGCATACAGATGATGCCAACTGTCACAGCAACAGTTTTCCTAAATCATAGAGGAAGGATGTGATTGGTGCCAGGCAGCTGGCAACCCTCCTCTATGTGCTGTCTTGTGAATAAGCTGCCAACATTTGTTTGAGGTTTACATTTTTAGGGCAACTTATGGTTGCAAAGAGATTTGCATACATTATTTCATTTAATACTTCAAACAGTTCTTTGTGAACCGTGTAGTAGTACAAGTATTCATAGATACTAGGATAATGGAATAAGAGTTAATGGAATGGTATGGAATGGGAGCTAAGATATCCTCCAGCCAATGTAAAATCTTAATATTGCAGAGGAAGAGCCTGCGACAGAGGGGTAACATAGCTTGCCGGAAGTTACACAGATGTGTCTAGCGGCGCCAGGACTTAAACTCAGATTGTTTGACTCCAAATACGGCACTCTTCCCGCTGGATCTGTTTTGTTGTTGTTTTCTCGTTTCAGTTGTGTTTGACTCTTTGTGACCCCTTTTTGAGGTTTTCTTGGCAAAGATACTGGAGTGGTTTGCCATTTTCTTCTCCAGCTCATTTTACAGATGAAGAAACTGAGGCAAGCAGAGTGAAGTGACTAGCCCAAGGTCATGCAGCTAATAAGCATCTGAAGCCAGACTGGAACTCAGGAAGATGAGTCTTCCTGACTCCAGGCCCAGCACTCTTTCCACTACACCTAGCTGTCCCAGTTTTATTGTCCCCATTTGACTGATGAGGAAAGTGAGGCTGAAGAAATTTCAGTAATTTCCCAGAGACACAGATTCTGTAAATAATAGTGTCAGGACTAAAATCTAGAAACCCTGAATCCATGCTAATTTCTCTCTTCTCCATTCTGAGTACAAAATTTATGAAATACTATGAATTCCCACCTGTTTATCTTTCTGTAGTGGTGAAACTCACTTTAATTTTTAAAAAATATTTGTTAGAATTACCTAGAGTAATTATATGCAGGAAATCATAGAATTGAAGATTCAGAACTACAAGGAGCTTGAAAGTCATCTAGTCCCATGCCTTCATTTTACAGATGGAGAAACTGATCTTTGGAGAAGTTACATGACTGACTCAAGGACACACTGATAGTGGAACCCAGATCTGTTCACTCCAGGTACCACACACTCTCTTCCATTAATTAATACTGCCTTCCCTTTGAGTGTGGCAGGGACACAATAGAGAGAGGTAAAGGAAATGTTTGCTCTATTCCAGAATTGACAATATGATATCCCAACTCCAGAAAGACCCCTTTAGACTCCCAAATAAGCATCCATAAGGGAAGAAATCTATAGAGCCGGTTTTCCTGTTCAAGGGTGATATATAGTAGCAACGCTCAGACTACATCTTTCCCTTAGTGATTTCATTCACTCCCATGGCTTAAATTATCTCTTCTATGGGAATGACTCTTTAAATCTCAGCTCTTACCACTCCCTAGAACTCCTGTTCTACATATCCAGATGTCTACGGATTTCTCCATTTGGGTTTTCTGTCAATACTTCAAACTCAACCTATTTAACTCATCACTTTCCCCTCTGAATATTCTTCTCATAACTTCCCTATTTCTATTGTTAATAACACTCTTCTCCCAGAGACACATTTTTTAAACTTGAGAACTCCATAACTTTTCTCTAGCCCATATCCATTTAGTCACCAACACCTGCCCATTCTACCTTTGAAACATCTTTTATCCAGTTACTTTAAACTCATAAGACTTTAATTCAGGGCATTTATCTCTTACTTGGACCACTGCAATAGTCTACTAACTTGCTTTATAAACTATAGTTTCCCTGTCTTTTGTCCAGCCTTCTCATTGTTACAAATTAATCATTCTATTATACTGGCCAGGTGATGTCATCCAATTCTTCTCCTCCATTCAAGAACCATCAATCTTCTCTCTCTCCCTCCCTCCGTCCCCATTCACATAAAGGGTAAAGTATTCATGTTTATCTTATTATACAGGACATTCCATGCTCTGGCACTAACTTCCTTTCCAATTATATTTTATACTACTCTCTTTCAAGTACTATATCCTCCTACCATACTGAACCATTCCCTGTGCTTAGGTTACCTTCTTTGGCTTCTGTACATTAGTCCATACCCTAGCCTGCCTCTCCAAACTTGAACAGACTACCAGTCTATCTCACCAGCAGAGATCTTTCTGTACCTTCAAGGTTCAATGCATATGCCGCCTCTCATATGATGCTGCCTACTTGACTTTAGGGAAATCACTTAATCTCTCTTGGACTAGATTTCTTCATCTATACAATGAAAAGGTTATAAGGATTAATGAGACTACATGGCCTCTATGGTTCTTTCCAGCTCTAAATTTATAATCCTATGAGTCTCTATTCCCTGCTAAAAGTGATCCTTCCACTATAAGGGATGGTATAAATGTGTAATCTCGGCTACTGGAGAAGCTGAGATCTCTTTAAGTTTGGGAGTTCTGAGTTGCAGGGAACTATGCTAACCAGTGTAAGTCTGTACTAAGTTTGGTATTAATATGATAAATCCCTAGGAGAGGGGAATTTCCAGTTTGCCTAAGAAGAAGTGAACCAGCTCAGGTCAGAAACAGAGAAGGTCAAAGCTCCCATGACAATCAGTCTTGCACTTCCAGATTGTGTATGAAAGGGAGATCTAGTCTTTAAAAAAATGTTTTAAGTGATGGAACCTCCTTCCTTAAACCTCTCAGGTCACTTGCTTGGACCTTATCTATGTACTTCATACCCTAAATTACATTCTAATTATTAATGTGTATCCCTTATCCAGCCTTCTAGGGAAAGAATCAATTTTCATTATTGTATCCCCAATATCCATCATGACACCCTGAACAGTGGTAAGTTAATTTAAAAAACTCAACATTGATTCTTTGCCTTCTGTGTAGGGGGTCACTACTATAATGTTTATTGTTGTCAATGATTCCTAAGAAAGGTTCAGGAAAATAAATCATGTATTCATTGTCAAGATACTGTTCCCTTTGGACCTCCAACTACACCTTGGACTTTTTTCTTCCTCAAAAGTACAATTCTAGTAAGTTAGTCAAAGGCTAGAGCTGCACAACAATTTTCAGACTCACGTTGCCCAGGCCTTGGCCATTTCTTTCTTGAAGTAGCAGTTTTCATGGTGACTCCCACTTGTGTGATAAGAGTGATTTGTTTTGTTTCTTAAGGGCTTCTTTATCTTCAGACATAAGCTCCTTGTTAAGGAGACAAAAGTGTTTCAGAAACAGGCATCAGAAAGTGTCACAGATCTCTCAAGTTATAGCCAATTAAGAAGCCTTAGAAGTGCACTATTTGCAAAAATAAGGCAGTCAGCCGGAGATCAACTCTAAAAGCATATTTTTACTTACCAAACACAGAGGCTATTTTATTAGCCATATAGGCTCATAATTCATTGGTACCCCTAGTGACTAAGTCAAATTCAAAGTTGCAGAATGTATTAGAATCTGTGAACCATTCTTATAGAGCCAACAGGAGCTGATGGGGTCAATTTCTCAAATTGTACATAAAGACTTCCCCTTGCTAGATATAAATTGCCTGTGGAGAACATGTTATTGAACTAAGTCCAAACGCTGGTCAATGTCCACAGCAAGGAAGAACAATTAGAAAGTAAAGGAACTGGGATTATCATATAATTTTATACTTTTACTATTACCATTATTACTATTATTACATTAATATTTACTACATCACTAATTACTGTTACTATATTAATATTCACTATTACTATAATACTGTATACTATTATACTTTTATCATAAAGGATTTATTAACATAAGTAGGGCCTTTTTCATGAATTAATAATAGCTTACATTTACACAGTGTTTTGTAATTTCCAAAGTCCTTTCTAATATATCTCTTTGTCCTCACAAAAACCCAGTCTCCATTGTGCTTTTATTATAAAAGATTTAGTCATTTAAATAAGACCTCATTCATGAATTAATAGTGAGAACTGACATTTACACTGTATCTTATTGGTTACAATGTACTCTTTTTGTTATCTCTTTCAATCCTCACAAAAACGCTATGATATAGAATATACATATTCCACCCATTTGGCAGATGAGAAAACTAGGGCTCAGAGAAGTTAATTCGTTTGTCAAAGTCACATAGCAGAGTCAGGATTTAAATCCAGATCACTAAATTCAGTACTCTCTCCATTATCCTGTTTCTTGGGTACAATATCTGAAGTATCTGAGCCTAGGTCTCTGCTGAGTTAGATGTATGAATCTATAAGGTAAGGGTGGAAATTCAAATATTTTCATTTAGTGATAGCCACAGATGTCTTAGATGAAGATAGAACATGTTTTAAGTAGATGTTACAAATGCAACCAAGAGTAGGAGTGAAGCAGAAAATTGGGAAAGAATTTTTACAACTAGTATCTTTGATAAAAGGCCTCATTTCTAAAATATATAGAGAATTGAGTCAAATTTACAAGAATACAAGTCATTCCCCAATTTATAAATGGCAAAAGGATATTAACAGGCAATTTTCAGAGAAAGAAATTAAAGCTATCTATAGTCATATGAAAAAATGCTCTAAATAACTACAGATTAGAGAGATGCAAATCAAAACAACTCTGAGGTTCCACATCACACCTATCAGATTGGTTAACATGACAAAACAGGAAAATGATAAATGTTGGAGAGGATGTGGGAAAGTTGGAACACTGATTCATTGTTGGTGGAGCTGTGAGCTGGCATCAAGTGGCCCCCATCAAGATACTAAATCCCATAAACCTACACAATAGAGTTGTAATCTGAAAATGTGTCTTCTGACGCCCAATCCAGTGTTCTTAACTTTTAAAAATTTCATGTTTTATTTAAAATGTAATATTGACCATCATCACAGCTACCTAAACTTGCATAATAACTACTTATTGTTCAGTTAATTTCAGTGAAGAAAATTGTAATGCCATGCATGAGCAGCTTCCCAAAAGAATGCTACTATGAACAGCTTTTAAGGTGCTGATTACACAGTATAGTGAACAATCCATTTATTCCATAAGAAATCAAGGCAAACATTCACAACAAATCACAATATAATATTCACAACATTACATCTTATCACAGAAAATCACAATATAGTGTTCACAACAGCTTAACATTAAAATGGCCACATAGTTTTCACCAAAGTAGTCACAGCATTTAGAACAAAGAACAAAAGAATAATCATCTGGTACTCCTGGGAGGTTTGCCTCCTTACTCAGTCATTCAGTCATCTCAAAATACAATAGTCAGTCTTCCACTCATGGGGCAATCATAGGTTAACTTAATCAGTCACTTATCTAGCAACCAGTCACTAAGTATCATTAATCACTAAACACAATCATAAGAAAATTACACAAACTCTCCACCCCTAGGTCTCTAGTAAACTTCAATTTCATGACCACATTCAATTTCATCACCACATTCAATATCCAAGGAGAGACCTTTTCTTCATCTTGACTCAGGTGGTCTCTCAGATTCCCTGGATCCCCTTCCATGGTCCCAGCTCCTACTTGAATCCACCAAACAGTCACCTGGATTCAGAGGCAGATAGCTCCCAGGTTCTTGTCCAGTCTTCTGGGCAGTTCCTGCTACACACTGAAGTTCACAGGGTCCAGCACATCTCAAAACCTTCACAACTTCTGTTCCCAGGAACTCAAGAATCAACCAAGCCAGAAACAAACAAAATATTATCCTGGTCATGCTTCTTCAATCCTCCAGCAGTTCAGCTGGCCCTAGGACCCAGAAGAAATCTTAGCCTTCCAGGTGGCCTTCTCAGCAGCAACTTCAGCCTTCACCAGATTCTAGTCTCAAGGAAATCCTCTCTCACTTCTCAGTCAGGTTCCAGATGTTCACTGAGAGAAACTCTCACTCTCCTCCACCAGGAGCCTGCCAGGAGAAAAATTCTAATTCTGACTGTCTCTCTTTCTGGGGCTCTTCTTATGTACACACAAAGCATTGGCTTCCTGTTTCAGCCAAATCCTTCCTGTTATGTCAGCAACAGGAGATAGAATTCACACCCTCTGCCTCTTAGCCATAAAGGTTTGATTAGATACTAAGGGCTAAGTACCTGCTTACTTGACATAACAAAAAGGGGTCTTCAAATTTAAATTAATTACCATTACAAAAATACCACATTGCTTCTCTTTTTTTCCATGTCAAGCATCATAATCTCTCCAAATTAAAGCAATCCCTTATAGCAAATATAACAAATAAAATTAGGCCAAAAAAGTCAATACTGGTCATGAATCAGAATGTAGTTCTATTACAACTAGCTCATCACCTCTCTGCCAAGGGATAGAAGCTAATGCCTTCATCAGCTTTCGATTAGTCAATGCTTTGCTCAGATTTCTGAATTCTTTGAGTTGTTTCCCCTCATACTGCTAGGGTCATCATGTAAAAGTGTTCTCCTGACTCTGATAACTTCACTACAACAAATATGGCAAATCTCTCCACACTTTTTTGAATTTATCATGTTCCTCATTTGTTATGATGTAATAAAATCCCACTATTTTCATATGAGCAACATGGCATAGTGAATAGCAAACAGTCCTTGAAGCAAACAAGATCTGGGTTTAAGTCTAAACTCTAATTCATACTGGCTATGCAACAAGTCATTTTAGTTTTTTAATGCTTTAAGCATCAATTTAAAACTAAGTTACAGGGAAAGTACTGACCTGCCTTTCAGAGGGAGTTACCTACAACTATGAAATCACAGGTCTGGTCTCTATCCTTCATTTTTATAGCCCAATTTGTTCATTAATTCCCTAATGAGCATTTTATTTTTCCTTCTAACTATTTACTACAAAAAAAAGGTGCTACTATAAATATTTTTCTTCATATGTATCTTCTGTTGATCTCCTTGGGGTACCTGACTAACAGCATTGTTGGGTCAAAGGATATGCACAACTTTTGTGCCTTTTGGGGTATAGTTTCTTATGTCTTTGCTTCCAGTTATCTAACTCTAATTTTTAAGGATTTATTTTCTTCAGTATTTTTTGTGTCAAGTCATTAATTATCTTTTCATATTTTTTCTTACATATCTCTTATTTCTTTTCCCAAATTTTCCTTTACTGCTCTTACTTTATCTTTCAAGTCTTTTTTTCTCTTTTAAAAATCTTTAACTGCTCTAGGAATTCTTGTTGGCCTTATGCCAAACCTGCATTTTTTCTTTGAGGCTTTGCTTATAGAAGTTTTCAAGCTACTGTCTTCTAAGTTTGTCTTGAACTTCCCTGTCACCACAGAAGTTTTTATGATCAGATTCCTTTTTGTTATTTGTTAATTTTTCAGCATACTTTTTGACTTTGGACTTTATATTAGAGTTGGTCTCTGTTCACCTTCAGAGGAGATAACTGACCAGACTTTGTGTCTTATATCCTATTGGGTTTTTTTTTTACAGCTTCGTCTAAGGGACTGTAAGTTTTTGGTACTCTCAATATGAGTATGACCTGGGAGAAATCTGTTCATTGTCCTCCTAGTCTACACTCTAGTTTTTACCCGGGTAGGGCCTTCAATCCCCTGCACTGATTTCTCCTCTCCACCCTAGATTTGTGACCTGGAACTGGTTAATGGACTTGCAAAATGGCAACTAGTTCTGTGTCCATTGCTAACATAGGGGTCCCTGGGATTTCTTTCTGATCGATTATCTGGTCCCCTTTCTGTCCTTGCTCTCCACAATTGCTGCCACCATAGCCTCACCACCACATAGTCCATTTCACTGTACTCCTGGCTATCCCCCACTCCAATATCTCTGAACCTCTCTGTCTTCCTAAGCTTCCCTGGGCTAGGAAAATGACTACTGTGACTTATTGTTGACTTTCCCACTCCAAATTTGGTTTGGCACATTTTCTGCAGTCATTGTAGAAGAGGTTTTTGGGGAGGTATGGCAACTGAGACCTTTTCTTCTACCATCCTCACTCCTTGTTCTGGGATATTAGCTCCAAAATGCTTTCTAAGATGGTTGAACCAATTTATAGGTCTACCAACAATGCACTCACATGCATTTCCTTTCACATGGTCTCCAACGATTGCTATTTTTCTGTTTGGTCTTCTTTGTCAATCTGATGGTATGAGATAGAACCTCAAAATTGTTTTGCTTTGAATTTCTCTTAAGTGATTGGTAGTATTTTTTCCATATGGTTGTAAGCATCTTGTATTTCTACATTTGAGAACCAGATGTTCGTATCTTTTGACTATATATTGGGGAATGGCTCTATTTCTTATATATTTCTATAAACTTCTTTATATATCTTGTATATTAGATTTTTTTGTAAAGATTTTTTTTAATGAATGATTTCTCTTCTTATTGTACCTAGATTTATTTTGCTTATTAAGAAACTTTTCAATGTCATGTAATCAAAATGAATCATTTTATGTTTTATAATCATCTGTATTCTTTCTTCAGGTAAGAATTCCCATTCTAAGGTACAGTTGTGGAAAGTATCTTCTTCCTTTGTCCTTCAGTTTTGTTATATGACCTTTCATATTTAGGTCATGTATCCATTTAGAGTTTATTACAGTGTATGGCTTAAGACATAATTTCTAAACATAATTTCTGTTAGACTATTTTCCAAATACTTTCAAAATACTTGAGTAAGAGAATTTTTATTCCTTACTAATCCCAGAAGTCAATGTTCTTATGTTTATTGAACACTATGTTATATTTCTACGTTTGCTTGTCTCTGGGTTTTATTTACTTAATCTGTTCCATTTATAAACTTTTGTATTATTTAATTGACACTAAATAGTTTCACTGCTACATAATATGGTACCAGATCTGATACTGCTCAGCCCCCTTACTTCACACTTAAATTTTTTTCCCTTGAGATTCTTGACCTTCTATTCCTATAGACAAACTGTGTTATTATTTTATCTAGTTCTATATAATAACTACTTGGTAGATATTGATTGGTATGACATTAAATTTAAAAATTAATTTAGGCAAATCACTATTTTAATTATGTTGGCACAGTCCAATCATGAAATATTACTATCTTTCCAATTATTAGTCTTCTTTTATTTCTGAAAAAGTGTTTTGTAATTGGATTCATATAGATTCTGTCTGTGTCCTGGAAGATGGACTTACAGATACTTTATATATACTATACTTAATTTTAATAGGATTTATTTTTCTATTTCTGCTGGAGGGGGCAGTTAAAGTAACATTTGGAAAAGTTGATTGGGGTTATTTTATATATGTTTGCTGAAGTTATTAAGTGTTTCAATAAATTTCATTTGAAATTCTAGGGTTTGGTTTGTGGTTGGTTTTGTTTTTGTTTTTGTTTTTTTTTAGTAAACCATCACCTCATCTGCAAATACAGATAATTTTGGTACTTCTTTACCAATGCTTATTTCCTCAAGTTCTTTTTCTTACCATATTGCCATAGCTAATATTACTGGAGCTATATTAAATAATGCTTGTGGCAACCGATAGCCTTCCTTTATCCCTGATCTTCGTGGAAAAACTTCTACTATTTCTATATTACAGGGAATAATGGTTTTGGGTTTTTACTAGATGCTAATTGCCATTTTGAGAAAACATCTACTTATTCCTGTGCTTTCTAGTAGTTATTCACATAAATGCATATTTTATTTTGTCTAATTTTTTCTAAATCTCTTGATATAATTTTGTGAGTTTTTTGTTATTATTATTCACATGGTATATAATATACCTTCATAATGTTGACCTATCTCTACATTCTTGGAATAAATTTATTCTGATCATAGTGGATAATCTTTTAAATATGTTGTTTTAGGCCAGTGGTTCTCAACCTTCCTAATGCCACAACCCTTTAATACTCATATGTGGGCGTATCTGCATGTGGGCGGACCCGCCTAGAGACAGATAGAGGAGTGGTGTCTGGGTTCCTAAGACCATCAGAAATATGTGTTTTCCGCTGGTCTTAGAAGATCACTGGAAAGGGTTGTTCAACCCCCAAAGGGGTCACAACCCATAGGTTGAGAACCGCTGTTTTAGGCTTTTCCCAAATATTTGTTTAATATTTTGCAGCAATAATCATTATATTTTGATATTTGTATTTTTTCCCTGATTTGACTCTTTCTAGCTTAGATATTAGAATTATGTTTTTCTTGTAAAATATTTGGTTGTATATTTTCTATATTTTTTTCCAAATGACATATAGCACTGGAATTGATTATTCTTGGAATGCTTGATAGAATTCACTTTTAAATCCATCTGAGCCTGTTTTTGTTTCCTTTGAGAGTTCATTTATGGTTCATTCAATTTCTTGTTCTGAAATCAGGTTATCAAAATCTTCTATTTCTTGAGCACTAATCTTGATATTTTATAATTTTGTAAGTATTCAACTGTCTCTAAGTTATCAGTTTGGGCCATATGTAATTAGACAAAACAATTTTTAACAAATTCTTTCATTAATTCTTCATCCATTTAATTTCTGCTTTTTCATTTTTTTATATTGGTAATTTGGTTTTTCATCCTTTGGGGGAATGAAATTAGCTAACATTTCTCTATTTTAGTATTTTTCCCCCCACAAAATGCTCTATCAGACAACTGCTGTCTCATGAGATGGGACAATTGTCCTTTAGAGTTTTAGACACCCAATACCTTTTTCTTCAATAATGTGTCAGTCAAGCTGTAGCTTTGATGAGAGGACCCAGCTAAGTGATTAAACCCAATGCCCAAATTCACCAGTACAGGGCAAAAAAAATGATGGTGTTGAAACTCAACATGGTACAGTTTGAAGAATGCTAAACTTGGACTCAAGAATACAGATCCCACCTTTCCAACTCACTACCTGTGTGATCTTAGGCCAGAAAATTCAATTTCTTCATCTGTATAAAAAAAGAGAATTAGACTAGATGACCTCGAAGCTTCCTTCCGTCTCTGAATATATAGCCCTATATGTAAAACATTTAACTTCTCAACAAACTCAGTTTCCACATCTGTAAAAGACAGGACAATAGAGGACAAACCTATTGAACAGTGGTCATAAAGGAAGTATTTTGCAAAATTTAAGATGTTATTTATATGAGAGACTACATGGCATAGTAAATATAGAACTGGTCTTGAGGTCATAAAGTCTTGGGTTTAGTTTCTGATATGTAATGTCTATTAAGACGTGGATTAAGTCATCCAAACTTTCTATACCTCCAGATAGGATCTAATTTTTTAATTCTTAGTCTTTTTTTGTGACATAGACCCTTTAGGCAGTCTAGTAAAGTCTTTGGATCTCTTATCAGAATAAATTTTTAAATGAACAAAATAAAATAAAAAGGATTGCAAAGAAGACCAATTACACTAAAATATAATTATTAAAAACATTTTTAAAACCAAATTCACAGACTCCAAATTAAGAGGCCTTGCTCTTGATGATTGTAGAAAAACATGGATAGACTTGCATGAAATAACAAAGAGTGAAATGAGCAGAAAAAAAAGAATGCTGCATACATTAACAGCAGTATTGTTTTAAGAACGTCTTTGAGTGAATGTCATTTTAACTATTTATATTTAACTATTATAAATAACCAAATTAACTACAAAGAACATATGAAGGAAGATGATATCTGCATCCCGAGGAAAAAACTGATAAATAGTATGTATAGGATGATTTTTATACACACACACACACACACACACACACACACACACACACACACACACGTGTGTGTATAATAGTAGCCATCTCTAGGGTGGAAGGAAGAAAGAAAAAAAAAGAAACAATTTACATGATGACTTTATTATGTATTTAAAAAGAATAGCAAATTGTACATAATAGATTTGCAGTTTCATGTTCAATCATTTTTTACAGTATGTCACAGATGCTTGCTTTATTCCATAAGTTAAAAATGAAATAAATAATTTTTTTAAAAAACATACATACAGTATAGATGAAAGGCAGCCTTATAGCAGACACTATTAGCAAACGAGGTAGAGTTGGGGGTACCAGGAAAGGCCTTCTACCGAAAGGTGGTACTTAACATGAATCTTGAAAATATCCAGGGATTCAACAAGGCAGAGATGAGGAGGACAGGAATTCCAAGAATGGGGAATAGGCAGTGCAAAGGCATGAAGATATGGAGATGGAGCTTTGTGTATAAGGAACAACAAGTACCCCAGTTTGACTGGTTTGTAGAAGTCATGGAGGGGAGCAAACTCTAAAGAGTCTGGAAAGATGGGATGATAAGAAAGTGTCAGATTGGCAAAAGCTTTAAATATCAAACAGAGTTGGTTATATTTAACCTTAGAGGGAACACGGAGTCATTGGAATGGATTAAACAGTAAGGTGATATTGCTAGACTTTAGTCAAATTCTTCTTGTGGTTATGTGGAGTTTGGATTCAAGTGGGGAGAGATTGGAGGCAGGAATTTTAATTAAAAATTTATTGCAGTAGTTCAGGCAAGCAGTGCTGAGGGCCTAAACAAAAGTTGTGGTTGTGTGAGTGGAGAGAAGGGAACACATGAGAGACACAATGCGGAGAAAAGAAAATGATAAAATTTGGCAACTTATTGGATATATGGGTAGAGTGAGAAGAAGGGGGTGCCACTGAAGTTGTTGACCTAGGTCACTGGAAAAATAGCAATATGGGAAAATCTGGAAGAGTGGAAGGTTGGAGGTGGGGAGGAAAATGACGAGTTCTGTTTTGAACATGTTGAATTTCAGATACCTATAGGATTTCTAGTTCCAAATGCCTAATAGGCAGTTGGTGAAGCAGGACTGAAGCTCTGATTTGCAGAGTAGGTACCAATTCTGCATTGGTAATAGGGGTCTTCACTGATAACAAAATATCACATCTATTTCTAAAAGGTGTTATGTGTATGTATATACAGATCTGTTTCTAAAAGGTATTATGTATATACAGATCTGTTTCTAAAAGGCATTATGTATATGTATATACAGATCTATTTCTAAAAGGTATTATGTGCATGTATATACAGATCTGTCTCTAAAAGGTATTATGTATATACACAGCTATTTCTAAAAGGTATTATGTATATACAGATTTATTTCCAAAAGGTATTATGTATATATATATACAGATCTATTTCTAAAAGGCGTTATGTGTATGTATATACAGATCTATTTC
>CM053583.1:258025113-258071756 GCA_028627135.1 Pseudochirops cupreus | reverse complement strand
CAACATCAATTCAACTCAATGTAGGATACTGGGAAACCAAGAATGGATATTAACTTAGAGTTAAGGACTTAGCACAATGCCTGGAATGCGGTGAGTGCTTAATGAATGTTTGTTGACTGACTGGGTTACTTAAAGCTGTAATAGAACCCCAGGTCAACGATGAGATCCAAGATCAAAGAGTATTTTGCCTGAGGTGGAATTTCAAGGAAGCGAGAGATTTCTCTGTAGAAACTTCTATGACACAGGGAAGAAGATATCCTGGCTTCTAGCATCACTCTTGAAGAATACAGGATTCAATTTTCCCGCACTCTTCAGTACACACACAGGTGTTCATGGGTGTGGGTACATACACACACTCACACATACACAGCCACATATGGAGACACACATGCATACACACATACACACACACATGTACACACACACACTCGCTCGGGATGAATCATTTCTGCCCTAACAGTGTGCCACAGAAGAATTTGGAGGGGCAGGTAAGAAGAGCACCATTTATTTTTCATCACAGTAATATAGAAAATTGACTGCCAAAAAAGGCAATGTGATCTAAAGGAAAGAACTTTTGCTTGAAATCTATGTTGCCCTGTGTGATTTTGTGTAAGTTATTTAACCTAGTCATAGCTCAATTTCCCATTGCCTAAAATATGAATATCAAACTGTCCCTTCTTGACCTCAAGGTCATTTGTGAGGGTGAAATCATAGTAATTGTATCTTTGGACCACTCAGAGAACTATATAACGTATTACGAAATTCAATCCAACAAATATTTGCTAAAGACTACTAAAAACAAAGAACTATGACATATAATGGAGTCTCAAAGATGAGCAATACACAGTCCTTGCCCTCAGAGAGTTTACAATCTAATAGAAGGTTTAGGAAATATTACAGATAAGTCGATTACACAGTTGAGTAAGACAGTGTGTGAAAAGTAACAGGTACAATTAAAGTTTATAATAGTGAGGGATTTTGACCCAATACATAGAATGGGCTGGGTCAGGATTTGAAATAGGGATGGGGGGAGTGAATGCTACATGCCACTATTTGTCTTATAAATCACATAGATGTCGACAGTCATTTAACGTCCGTTTATTAAGCTCAGAGCTAGGCTTTCTCACCCTCAGTGTGTAAGGTAAGAAAGAGAATTCTTGTTTTTCAAAATCAGAATGTATTATCAGCCAGCTTCTCCACTTTCTATGTGCCTCTGGGTTTACAAGATAGGGGGAAAAATTCATATCTTTACTTCATACCTGTAAATGGCACCACCATTCTCTGAGAAACCTAGTCTCGCAATCCTGGAGTTATCTCTGGTGCCTCTTTCTCCTTTGCTCCCAAATGTGAATGTTGCCAAGTCCTGTGGTTTCTTACTTCCCAATATCTCTTACATCTGTGTCCCTTTCTTTCCATTCCCATGACCCAAGTTCAATCCCTGATTACCTCATGCTTGGACTTTTACAAGAGCCTCTTAACCAGTCTCGGTGCTTCCAGTCTTCTTCTCCACTATGGCCACCCTATATCAATTTTAATGTGTGGCTCTAATAAAATCATTTCATTTCTCATGAGTCATCAGTGGTTCTAATTGCCTACTGGATGAAGACCAAACTCACTGGTCTTGATTTTAAGTGTCTCCAAATTTTGGCCTTAACCCACCTTTTTTGCTTTAGCCTCTATTATTCCCCTAAAACAGTGGTTCTCAACCTTCCTAATGTCGCCACCCTTTAATACAGTTCCTCATGTTGTAGTGACCCCCAACCATAAAATTATTTTCATTGCTACTTCATAACTGTAATTTTGCTACTATTATGAATCATAATGTAAATATCTGATATGCAGAATGTATTTAAATTGAACATAACCCACAGGTAGAGAACTGCTGCCCTAAAATAGTTCTGTTCAAGTCAACCAGCATTTAGTAAGAGTCCACAGATCTGTGACAGGCATCAGACTGAGTAAGGTGACAAAAATGGGGAAAATGTCTCCTTCTGAGGGGCTTATATTTTACTAGGAGCAAAGAACTTTACAGATATGTATATACAGAATATTCAGGGAGAGTCCTAAACAACCAAGATCAAGAAAGGTCTTTTATAGTAGGTACCACATAAATTGAACATTTAATGAATTTAGAGATTCCTAAACATGAAGGAAAAGAGAGAAAAGCATTCCAGGTATGGGGGACGGCTTGTGGGAGATGTAAAAAAAAAGGCCATAGAGAGAGAGAAGCAAGCAGTCCATCTTGTCCAGAATGCACTGTAAATAGAAGGGAATGGAGTGAAATACGTGAATCTTTCTCTCTAGTCAGACTAGACTACCTCACTCTTGCCTGTATATCTTTCATTTCATTTCTCTATAGTTTTGTTCAAGAAAAAAGGCCTTTCTTTCCCAGCTCTGTCTGTTGAAACCCTGGGCCATCCGTCAAGGCCCCATTCAAATGATAGTTAGTACACAAAGTTTTCACTGATGTCACTTTCCATTGAATGTGCTCAGCTTTTTCTTGTTACCCGTGAGGGTACAACTCTAATGTGTAGCTTTTACAAAAGACTATTAAGTTTAGTAATGGAAATGGACTGTGTCTTATGCAGGTCTGCATCTCCTTTAGTTCCTTTCCTATAACAATAACACACTTAGATAGAATAATGTTTTTAAATGTGTAAAATAGAATACATACAATTTCAAAGGAAGTCAATTAAATTGAATACAAGTATCAACATTAATATTACAATAAAGAGTTTATAGACTACAGGTCAAGCTCCTCAGCTTGATATTTGATATTTGATAGAAATTTTCAATCACATTATCTTTGTTAGCTAGGTGGCCCAGTGGATAGAGCACAGTGCCTGGAGTCAGAAAGCCCTGAGTTCAAATGTGGCCTCCATCATTTACCAGCTGTTTGACCCTGGGTAAGTCACTTAACTGCTGTCTGCCTCAGTTTCTTCTTCTTTAACATGAGGATTAAAATAACACCAGCCTCCGAGGGTTGTTGAAAGGATCAAATGAAATCATGTTTGTAGACTGCTTAGCATAGTTCCCTGCACATAGTAGGGGCTTAATCAATGCTTTTTAAGTTCTCTCTTCCCCCTTCATCCATCTGCTCCCCACCCCACACAAACACATACATGCCACACTTCCTATTTCCTGTGCATGACATTCCTTTGCACAGTTTGCCTTCCAGGCTGCAATGCTCTGCCTCCTCACTCCAACCTCTTGGAATCCCCAGCTTCCTCCAAGTTTCAGTTCTGATACCCTTCCTACAGGATGCTTTTCCTTATAATCCCAGTTGTCATCCCATCATTTACTTTGTATATATTTTGTATTGACTTCTCTGATCGTAAGATTCTTAAAAGTAGGAACTGTCTCATTTTTTTTTTACTTTTATAGCTCCAGATATATTATATCTGATGCATAAAAGGCACATCATAAAAGCTTCTTGAATTGTTAAAGAAAGCAAAGGTTCTGAGTGGCAGAAAGATAAATGAAGTTATTCCCTTATAATGGGAATGGGAATTTGAAGATCTTCCCTGCCCATTGATAGACACAGGGGAGTTTAAAAATCTCCCCTGCTTTGAAAGTAAACTCTGCCCCCTAATAGGCTGAATGTAATCATATGGAGCCTGTGATGGAGGGAATTTGCTGAAGGGAAGCAGAGCCCACAGGAATCTGGTTCAGAGCTAGCAAGATGGTGGGGGAGAGAGGAAACTCATTAAGGAGATAGAGAGGTTTGTGACTTGTATTGGTTTGTGGGAAGGCTAACGGACGGCATGGCTCTCAGAGTTATTATGGCTTCTGAATATCTTTGGCACTATGGTGGAATTGGTTGATTAGTTTTGGGATTCAATTTTCTGGTGTCTAAATAAATCCTTCAGTTTTATCCTCTAGCTAGAGAGTTTGGCATATTTTGCAATCAAACAACATACCGTATTTATAGTCACAGTCTTTATCGTGATCATGGGCGCTGTAAATATTGCATTGGCGCTACCTCCCTTTAGTTCTGTCAGTTTAGAACAAAATATCCTACAAAACCGTTTATTATGATTTACAGTTTAAAAAGTGGTTTCACATACATTTCAGTAGATCCTCACAATGAACCTGGGCATGTAACTCACACAAGAGTTATCATCACCATTTTATAGGTGAAGAAACTGAGGTTCAAAGTTAAAGTGACTCGATTAAGTTCACAAAGCAAATAAAGTACCAGAGACAATGTTGTTTGTTGTTTGGTCAATTAGTTGTGTCCAACTCTTTGTGACCCCATTTGGGGTTTTCTTGGCAAAGATATTGGAGTAACTATTGCCATTTCCTTCTCCAACTAATTTTACCGATGAGGCAACTGAGGCAAACCAGGTTAAATGACTGCTCAGGGTCACACAGCCAGTAAGTGTCTGAAGCTGGATTTTAACTCAGTTCATCCTGATTCCAGGGCTGGCATTCTACCTACTGTACCACCCAACCAACTTGAATTCAAATCTTTCTGACTCTACGTCTTGTGCTCTTTCAACTACAACGCATGCCATCTGTGGATGAAGGCAGAAAAGTCATATAGTGATCCTGAGATAAGTAACCTGAAAAGTTTTAATGGTGAGTCTATCAGAAGACTATGGAGAAAAACAGCAAGGAAGAGCTTTTGAAACTAAGCTAAAATTCAGATCTGATATAAGATAAAATCTGATCTGATAAAGATAGGCTACAGATTAATGAGGAAGATATAGAATTATGTGATAAAGTTTTTTAATGTAAAAATGCTCTAAAATATAATCGTACAAATAAGCGTTTGACCAAATTTTAAATTTAGCAATTTATCAAGGAGTTATGTATAAAAACAACAAAAACAACAACAGTAGAGGCAAGAAATAAAGGACTGGCTTTGGAGTCAGGGCCAGTATCAAATCCTGATTCAAAAATTTAATTGCTGTGTATCCCTGGGTAGGTCCATTAATCTGTCTGCCTCAGTTTCCTCATCTATAAAATCGAGCTAATAATAGTATCACAGTTGTTCTGAGTAAAAATAAGGTAACATTTGTAAAGTGCTTTGTAAACTTCATGATGCTATGAAAATGCTATCTATACTTTAGAAATAAGAGAAGAAAAAAATTGAAGGAATTAGAATAAGCAATGAAGAAGCAAAGCTATCACTCTTTACAGATGATATGATGGTATATTTAGAGAATCCTAGAGAATCAAGTAAAAAAGTACTTGAAATAATTAGCAATTTTAGCAAAGTCGTAGGATATAAAATAAACCCACACAAATAATTGGCATTTCTATATATTACTAACAAAACCCAATGGCAAGAGATAGAGAAATTCCATTTAAAGGAACTATAGATAGTACAAAATATTTGGTAGTCTACCTGTCAAGACAAATGCAGGAACTATAGTAACACAATTACAAAATAGTCTTCACACAAATAAAGTTAGATCTAAATCACTGGAAAAACATCAGTTGCTCATAGGTAGGTTGAGAAAATATAATAAAAATGACAATTCTACCTAAATTAATTTTCTTATTTAGTGCCATACCAAACTATCAAGAAGTTATTTTATAGATCTAGAAAAAATAGTAACAAAATTCATCTGGAAGAACAAAAGGTCCAGAATATCAAGGGAATTAATTAAAAGTAATGCTAGGAAAGGTGGCCCAGCCATACTAGATCTTAAATTGTATTATAAAGCAGCAATCATCAAAACTACTTGGTACCAGCTAAGAAACAGAGTGGCGGATGAATGGAATAGGCTAGGTATAGAAGACACAAAAGTCAATGACCGTAGCAATCTTTTTGATAAGCCCAACAACTCCAGCTTCTGGGATAAGAATTCACTATTTAATAAAAACTGCTGGGAAAGCTGGAAAATAGTATGGCAGAAATTAGGCATAGACAAACATTTTATATCCTATACCAAGATGAGGTCAAAATGGGTATGTGATTTAGATATAAAGGTTGATATGATAAACAAATTAGGAGAGCAATAGTTTATCTGTCACATCTATGAGAAGGGAATAATTTATGACCAAACAAGAAATAGAGAACATTATGAAATACAAAATGGATAATTTTTATTATATTAAATTTAAAAGTTTTTACACAAACAAAGCCAATGCAACCAAGATTAGAAGGGAAGTGGAAAGCTGGGAAACAATTTTTACAGTCAGTGTCTCTGATAAAGGCCTCATTTCCAAAATATATAGAAAACTGAGTCAAATCTATATGAATACAAGCCATTCCCCAATTGATAAATGGTCAAAGAATATGAATAGGCAGTTTAATGATGAAGAAATTAAAGCCATTCATAGTGGGGCAGCTAGGTGGCACAGTGAATAGAGTACTGGCCCTGGAGTTCGGAAGACCTAAGTTCATATCCAGCTTTAGACACTTAACACTTACTAGCCGTGTGACCTTGGGCAAGTCACTTAACCCCAATTGCTCTGCCTTACCCCCTCCAAAAAAGCTAAAAAAAAAAAAAGTCATCCATAGTCATACGAAAAATGCTCTAAATCACTGCTAATTATAGAAATTCAAATCAAAATAACTTGTAGGAACCACATAACACCTTATCAGATTGGCTAACATGACAAAACAGGACAATTATAAATGCTGGAGAAGATGTGGGAAAACTAATTGGAATGCTAATTCATTGTTGGTGGAGTTGGCAACTGATCCAACCATTCAGGAGAGCAATTTGGGTTTTTTTTTAATTTTTTTTATTTTTTAAAATTAATTTGTTTATTTACTTTTAGTTTACAATATTCAGTTCCACAGTCCCTTGAATTTCAAATTTTCTCCCCTTCCCTCTCCTCCCCCCCATCATGGCAGCATGCACTCAAATTTGATGAAGATCTCAGGCCCCTACCTGATCTCCAATGTCTGTGATTCTATGATGATACTTAAGGGTGACTGATTTGATGCTGCGTTTTTAGGTGAAAAACCTCACCCTTAATCATAATATTGTTGCTATGGGGAAATATAAGGTGTTTGATGATGGTCCTCTTTATGGAGTGGTTCAAAAAATTTATTAGAGGTGATAAGCAGAATTGCCACACTACATATAATAGGAGTAGAAAGATGATGGAACTTAGAGTCAGAAGCTCGAAGTTTGGTTAGATGTTAATTTTGGCAAATAAAGAGCTTATAGTCAATTTGGGGCAATAGCCAAAAAATGCAAAGGAAATTTCAGGGGGCAATGCCAGCATTCAGGATTAGGAAAGGTCTCCTGTAGAATGTGTTTGCTGAGCTGAGCTTTGAGGGAAGCCAAGGATTCTAAGTGGTGGAGATGAGGAGCAGGATGAAAAATACAACAGTAAACCTTTATTGGCATTTAAAACAGTAAGACTGGTGGTGGAGCCAAGATGGCATAGTAAAAGCAGGGACTTGCTTGAGATCTCCCCCAAAGCCCTCCAAATACCTATAAAAAATGACTCTAAATAAATTCTTGAGCATCAGAACCCACAAAATGACAGAGTGAAATAAATTTCCAGCCCAAGACAACCTGGAAGGTTGACAGAAAAGGTATGTTGCACCAGACTGAGAGAGAGGAGTGCAGTACAGCACAAACCACACCAGCACAGACCTGGTCCCAGCAAACCTGGAGCAGGTCTCAGAGGATTAGGAGCTGTGGCAGTTTCCAGACTTCTCAACCCACAAACACCAAAGACAACTTAGAGGGTCAGTATGAAAGGTCTGTCAGATCTGGGTGAAAGAGTAGTGCAATATGGCCCAAGCCCTGGGTGGCAGCAACAGCTGCTTCTGGAGCTCTTGGCCAACAGACTGTGGGGGGATTGAGCAGCTGATCAGAGCGAGATTTCAGGGATTTCTTTTCTTCCACTGAAGTGGGATTCTCTTGCTTTTCCTTTTCCTGGAACTGGGTTGCAGTTCTAAGTGGTGGTCCTGGGGTGAGGGAGAACACTGGTGAGGTGGGGTTTGTGGCAGCGTTGGAGAGGGAATCCTCCTTGTGGTTCCAAGGCAGAAAAGAGTATTTTGTGGTCAATCACAGACCAGAGTATAGGTCAGGAGAGGAGTAAACACCTCTCCTTTGACCATACCACTTTAGAAGAACTGAAAATTTACAGGTCCCTAGAAGCATCTCTGAAAATAGTTGTGCAAAACCCCTGAAGCTTGGAAAGTGCATCCTCCACCTTGGAAGCAGAGTCCTACCTTAACAAAGAGTTAAAGACTCAAGTAATTGGCTGGCAAAATGAGCAAATAGTGAAAAAAATCAGATTATAGAACCTTACTTTGCTGGCAAAGAAGATCGAAACATACAACCAAAAGAAGACAACAAAGTCAAAGCTCCTACATCCAAAACCTTCCAAAAAATATGAATTGTTCCTGCCCTACCAAGTGACATAGGAGACAATAGACTGGGGGAGGGGGGCACACTGGGATGGCTGTTTTGAGGCGGTGGGTGGGGGAAAGAGGGGGAGAAAATATGTAACTCAAAATCTTGTGGAAATGAATGATGCAAACTAAAATAAAATTTAAAAAAAATTAAATTAAAAAATAGTGGCTAGTAAATTAGTGGCTCTAGGATGAAGACAGAACAAATGAAACCAGAATAAGGAAGGTAGACAAGAAAAACATTTTTAAAAAATTGACCGTCAGCTAATTGGCGATCAGTGCTAAAGAAAAAAAAATGAATTGTTTGTAGGCCATGGAAGAGCTCAAAAAGGATTCTAAAAATCAAGTAAGAGAAGTAGAGGAAAAATTCAGAAGAGAAAGGAAATGACAGTGATGCAAGAAAATCACGAAAAACAAGTCAACAGCTTGCTAAAGGAGAACCAAAAAAATACTGAAGAAAATAACACCTTAAAAAATAGACTAACCCAATTGGCAAAAGAGGTACAAAAAGCTAATAAGGAGAATGCTTTAAAAAGCAAAATTGGCCAAATAGAAAAGGAGGCCCAAAAGCTCATTGAAGAAAATAATTCCTTAAAAATTAGAATGGAGCAAATGGAAGCTAAGTACTCTATGAGAAATCAAGAAATTAAAAAACAAAACCAAAAAGATGAAAAAATAGAAGACAATGTGAAATATCTCACTGGAAAGACAAGTGACCTGGAAAATAGATCCGGGAGAGATAATTTAAAAATTTTTGGACTACCTGAAAGCCATGATAAAAAAAAAAAAGAGCCTAGACATCATCTTTCAAGAAATTATCAAGGAAAACTGCCCTGATATTCTAGAACCTGGGAGTAAAATTAAAATGGAAGGAATCCTCCTGAGAGATTCCAAAAAGAAACACCTAGGAATATTGTAGTCAAATTCCAGAGTTCCTAGGTCAAGGAGAAAATATTGCAAGCATCCAGAAAGAAACAATTGAAGTATTGTAGAAACACAATAAGGATAACACAAGATTTAGCAACTTCTACATTAATGGATCAGTGGGCTTGGAATATGGTATTCCAGAGATCAAAAGAGGTAGGATTAAAACCAAGAATCACCTACCCAGCAAAACTGAATATAATCTTTCAGGGGGAAAATGGAAATTCAATGAAATAGAGGACTTCCAAGCATTCTTAATGAAAGACTAGAGATGAATATAAAATTTGACTTTCAAATACAAGACACAGGAGAAGCATGAAAGGGTAAACAGGAAAGAGAAATCATAAGGAACTTATTAAAGTTGAACTGCTTACATTCTTACATGGAAAGATGATATTTGTAACTCATGATATATAGATATAGATATATATACACACAGAAAGCACAGGGTGAGTTGAATATGAAGGGATGATATCTAAAAAATAAAATTAAGGGGTGAGAGAGGAATGTACTGGGAGAAGAAGAAAGGCAGAGGTAGAATAGGGTAAACTATGTCACATAAAAGAAGCAAGAAAAAGCTTTTACAGTGGAGGGTAAAAGGAGGGAGGCAAGAGGAATGAGTGAAACTTACTTTCATTGGATTTGGCTTAAGGAGGGAATAACATGCACACTCAGTTGGGTATGGAAATCTATCTAACCTTACAGGAAAGTAGGGGGAAAGGAGATAAGAGAGGGGGCAGTAATAGAAGGGAGGGTGTATTGGGGGAGGAGTTAATCAGAAGCAAACACTTTTGAGGAGGGACAGGGTCAAGGGAGAGAATAGAATAAATGGGTAGAGGGTGGGATAGGATGGAAGGAAATACTATGGAAGTGTTTTGCATGACTACATATGTATAATCTATATCTAATTGCTTGCCTTCTCAATGAGGGTGGGTGGGGAGGGAGGAAGGGAGAGAATTTGGAACTCAAAAATTTTTTAAATGAATATTAAAGATTGTTTTTACATGCAACTGGGAAATAAGATATGCAGGCAGTGGGGTATAGAAGTCTAGTTGCCCTACAGGAAAATAGAAGGGGAAGAGAATAAGAGAAGCTGGGGTAGGGGAGTGATAGAAAGGAGGGCAGAGTGGGGGAAGGGGTAATCACAATGCATGCCATCTTGGGGTGGGGGGAGGGAACTTCACTTTGCATCAATTCACACAAGATTTCCCAGATTTTTCTAAAACCATCCCTTTCATCATTTCTTCCAGTACACTTGTATTCTATTGCATTCATATACTATGATTTGTCCAGTCACATTGATGGCTATGCCCTGGACTTCCAATTCTTTACCACCGCAAAATAAAGAACAGCTATAAAGGTTTTTGTACACACGGTTCCTTTCACCTCATTCTTTGATCACTTTGGAGTATAGACTTAGTAGTAGCATTGATGAGTCAAAGGATGCACATAGTTTAACAGTTTGGAGACATAGTTCCAAAATGCAATGGTTGGACTAGTTCATAGCTCTAACAAAAGTGCCTTGGTGTACCTGTTTTCCCACATTCTTCCAGCATTTATCATTTTCCTTTTCTGTCATTTTAATCAATGTGATGAGAATGAGTTGATAATTGTTTTTTGTTTAATGTTTATTTCTCTACTTGGGTTTCTTCCTTTAAAAACTGCCTACTCATATCCATTAACCGTTTATCAATTAGAGAATAGCTCTTATTCTTGTAAATTTGACTTAGTTCCCTATATCTTAGAAATGAGACGTTTATGAGAGAAACTTGATATAAAGATCTACACCCCATCCCCCAGTTTTATGCCTCTCTTCTTATTTTAGTTTCAGTGGTTTTGAGAGTAGTGGTTCTGGACCCTGTTTTTGTGGTACCTCGATACCTTCTCTGTCTGCAACTATCCTAAGAGGAGTTATAAAATTTTAAAAACACAAACCAGACAATGAGTGTTTATTAACACTCACTATATACAAAGCTCTATACTAAGCACAAGGGATACAGGAATAGATGTGATATAGGTTCTGTTCTTTAAAAGCTTACAACATATAATGAAAAGGAAGAAAAATACACACATACACGCACACACGCACATACACATGCACACAAATGCATACACAGATGAGATAAAGGCAAATAGGAGATGCAGACAAAGTACTGAGAAACTTGAGAAGGAAGAGGTCACTTTCCCCTTGGAAATATTACTTCAAAGCATTTTAGATTTCTACTGATCAGGACCTCTGCCCTAGAGGAGGGGGTCAGGAGAACATGAATCAAGACAGAATGATTAATGAATCTCCGTAAGTGTAGCCTCTGACTCCAAAGGAAGTCTACTAACCGCCTGTGTTTGGTCTTATTTGATCTGTTCATGATTGATATGTTTAAAGGTACATGTAAGTCTGTCTACCTTATGATTAGCACATTTGCAAAAGGCTCCAGCTTCTGGTGACCACATTAGTATAAAAACACAAAGCCTCTAATTCATATGGACCAGATGGGTTTGGATAGCACCGTCCTTTTAAAATCAGTTCTGTATGTGTCTTTTGTGTCCTTGGACCTTACAAATCTGGGTACACAGCAGGTGCCAGTTTTACACTTATGTCCTTGTGGTTTGGATATCACTCTCTATGCCTTTTAAATCAATTTACTGTGAGATTTTATCTGCATTCTTTGAAACCCTAAACCTGACCCAAATTTATCTAGCACTCCATTTGACAAAGAAGGAAACTGAGGACCACGGATGTGCAATGACTTGCCACAAAGGTGGTAATGGGCAAAAGGAAGGTGATCTCAGAGGGAAAGAGACCATCTATGGGAAGTGGGAATGGGAGCATATGGGAGCAGGTAGGAAGAAGAGATCAGGAAGGACTTCTTGGAGAAGGTGGGATTTGAGCCCTCTTGGTTCTCTCTTCTTGAGAGAGAAACCAGGAGGCAGGAGCTCAGGACAGAGAGTACTCCAGGCTTAGGAAACAGCTAATGAAAAGGATGGAGTCAAGAGATGGTGTGGGATGTGTGAGGAATTTCAAGAAAGGCCAGTGTCTCTGGATCATAGAATATATGGAATGGAATAAGTCATAAGAAGACTAGAAATGTAGGAAGGGACCATGTTGTAAAGGGCTTTAAAAACCAAACAGAGGATTTTATTTTATTCTAGAGGTAGAAGAGAATCACTGGAACTTGGCACAAATCATCCAACCAAAGTCCTCTAACAGAGAGATTTGCTATTTCCAAAGGCTTGTTCAGTCATTTTTAATCGTGTCTGACTTCTTGTGGCCCCATTTGGGGTTTTCTTGGCAAAAATACTGGAGTAGCTTGCCATTTCCTTCTCCAGATCATTTTACAGAGGAAGAAACTGAGGCAAACAGGGCTAAGTGACTTGCCCAGGGTCACTCAGTAAGTGTCTGAGGTTGGATATGAACTCAGGTCCTCCTAACACTAGGGCCACTGAGTCACTTAGCTGCCCCATTGTATAATCTATAGCATCATAGATTTAAAGCTAGAAGGGACCTTCAAGGCTAGTGAGTCTGGTCTTTTCATTTTACAGTTCAGGAAACTGAGGCCCAGAGAGGATAACTCATTTATGTGGCCTGGCAGGGAAGAGGATTTGAAGCCACATCTCCCTAACTCTGAGTTTGTCATGTGCCTCATCCATTATACCAAATGTGCTTCAATAGTCAATTAAACAATACTTGGAAATCACAGCTCCCCAGATATCAGAAGGAACCTCACTTTCCCCTCAAAATAAAAAAGCATAAAATATAATCCTAAGGGGCGGCTAGGTAGCTCAGTGAATTGAGCACCAGCCCTGGAGTCAGGAAGACCTGGGTTCAAATCCAGCCTCAGACACTTAACACAAAACTAGCCGTGTGACCTTGGGCAAGTAACTTAACCCCAATTGCCCTTCCTTCCCCTCTCCAAAAAAAAAAGGCCAAAAAAAAAAAAAAATCCTAAACTGAGAAATCTGCCAAGATTTAGCCTCTGAATCCTCTTTTTTTTTTCTTTTCAAAAAGCCTCATTCACACATTCTGAATCTGGTAACCGGAGATGTAATAGGAGTGTCAGCAGAGGCCCTCCAACTGTCTCAGCCCTGGAAATCCTGTGCTGCATTTCAAAGGATGTACACGGCAGGACTCTCAGACTTTCACCAGGAGTTATTAAGTGACTGGCCTAGAGAGACAGCTTTGAGAAACATGTTTGGATTTTGCTTTTGTTTTTTTTTAAGAGCATCTAGTTAATTATTTGTAACAATAATGGAAATCTTGTTGAATCAAATATGTTCCCAGAGTCAGAATTTAGGTTCAGACACCAGATACAAAGCTTGGACACCCAAAGAAGAATGATAGGTTTGAAACCGCACTTACTGCGGAGCTGTCCCTGAATATTTTTAGAATCATTTTTCAGACGAGCCATATATGGAAGCTGCTGACCCAGAAAACGAGTCCAGAAATAGCCAAAACGTGGCAGGGTGATAAACCCACAAAACCAGACAGGTTCACCTTTTCACGACCAGTAGCACCTAGCACAGTCTAAAACACCCAGGATGACTCAATATTTGTTATTTTATTTTTTGCTTTTAAAATGTTGCTTTTCCTGGCCTCATCTTTGTCATTAGTAAAATGGGCTAAGACATATTCCTCAATCTTGTAAATGATATTAAATAATAATAAACATAGTTAATCTTTACATGTCATTCACTGTGTGCCAGGCACTGTGCTAAGTGCCTTATAATCATTGTCTCATTCAATCTTCACAACAATCCTGGCAAGTAAATGCTATTATTATCCCTATTGTTCAGATGAGGAAACTGAGGCAAATAGGGGTTAAGTGACTTCTAGTAAGTGTCTGAGTCTGGATTTGAACACAAGTCTTCCTAACTGCAGGCCCAGTGCTTTACCCCTTGTGTCACCTAGCTGCTTTTGTGTTGTTAAAGGATTCATCATCAGAAAGTTGTTAACTAGATGGTGAATATTTTCACCCAAAACAACTCACAAGATGTCCAAAGACACACAACTAGTTGATTACAAAACTAGGACTACAGTTTAAGGGGGAAAATAGTTTCTTAAATAAGTATTTCCATGTTCATTCAAATTTTTCAAATTATTGTCTTTTGCCTTTTGGTGAATGTACAGCTGTTTCTAGGTGGGGTGGGAGTGAAAAGTAGGGCTGGGAATATGCCCTTTCTGCTTCTTTCTTTTTTAAACTAATTAATTTATTTTTATTTTTCAACATTCACTTCTAGAAGTTTTAAATTTTCTCTGCCTCCTTCCCTTTCCCCTCCCCAAGACAGAATGCAATCTGATATAGGCTCTACATATACGTTCTTTTAAAACATATTCTCACATTAGTTATGTTATAAAGAGGAATTTGAATGAATGAGAGGAACCATGAGAAAGAAAAAACAAAACAAATTTTAAAAATAGGGCAAATAGTATGCTTTGATTTGCTTTCTTTCTCTGAATGTGGATAGCATTTTCCATCATGAGTCTTTTGGCATTGCCTTGTATTGCTGAAAAGAGTTAAGTCTATCAAAGTCAGTCTTCACACAATGTGACTGTTACTGTGTATAATGTTCGCTTCACTCAACACTAGTTCATGTAAGTCATTCTAGGTTTTTCCGATGTCCACCTGTTCATCATTTTTTATAGCACAATAGGATTCTATTACACTCATATACCACAACTTGTTCAGCCATTCCCCAATTGATAGGCATCCCCTCAAAATCCACTTCTTGGTCAACACAAAAAGAGCTGCTATAACAAATTTAATAAAATAAAATTGAAGGTAAGAAAAAGAGCTGCTGTAAATATTTTTGTACATGTGGATCCTTTTCCCATTTGTATGATCTCTTTGAGACACAGCCCTAGAAGTGGTATTGCTAGGTCGAAGGATATGTACATTTTTATAGCCCTTTGGGCAGAGTTCCAAGTTACTCTCCAGAGTGGTTAGATCAGTTCACAACTCAACCAACAGTGCATTAGTGTTCCAATTTTCCCACATCTTCTAAAATATTTATTATTTTCCAGTTTCGTCATGTTAGCCAATCTGACAGGTGTGATGTGGTACCTAAGAGTTGTTTTGATTTACATTTCTCTAGTCAATAGTAACAAAGTATTTTTTCATATAATTATAGATGTCTTTAATTTCTTCCTCTGAAAACTGCCTGTTTATATCCTATAACTATTTATCAATTGGAGAATGACTCAGTTCTCTAAATATTTTAGAAATGATGCTTTTATCAGGGATACTGGTTGTAAAAATTCTTTCCCAGTTTTCTGCTTCCCTCCTAATCTTGGTTGCATTGACTTTGTGTGAAAACTTTAAAATTTAATGTAATCAAAATTATCCATTTTGCATTTCATAATATTCTCTATCTCTTGTTTGGTCATAAATTCCTCCATTCTCCATAAATCTGACAGGGAAACTATTCTTGCTTTCTTAATTTGCTTATAGTATCAGCCTTTACATCTAAATTGTGTACTCATTTGGACTTTATTTTGCAAATATAAGCTCACCAAAAAGGGTAGATGCAAATACTGAAGGTGTCAGACCCCACTAACTCACCTGAAATAAGGCATGTATTTAATCAGCTAAATATTTGCCTAAGCAAAACCAGATACAAGTCATGTAACCATAGGCAAGTCAATCAGTGCCTTCAGACAACTGTGAGACTCTAAGTTGTCATCATTGTCAATCTGCTCAGGAAAGAGAGTTTTCATATCAAGATGTGGTCTATGCCCAGTTTCTGACACATAATTTTCCAGTTTTCCCAGAAGTTTTTGTCAAATAGTGAGTTCTTATCCCAGAAGCTGGGATCTTTGGGTTTATCAAACAGTAGATGACTATAGTCATTGACTACTGTGTCTTGTGTACTTAACGTATTCCACTGACCTACCCCTCTATTTCCTAGCCAGTACCAAGTAGTTTTGATGATTGCTGCTTTATAATACAATTTAAGATCTAGTATGGCTAGGCCACCTTTCCTAGCATTACCTTTAATTAATTCCTTTGATATTCTGGACCTTTTGTTCTTCCAGATGACTTTTGTTATTATTTTTTCTAGCTCTATAAAATAATTTTTTTGTAGTTTGATTGGTATGGCACTGAACAAGTAAATTAATTTAGGTAGAATTCTCATTTTTAGCTCAGCCTACCCATGAGCAGCTGATATTTTTCCGATTATTTAGATCTGACCTTATTTGTGTGTAAAGTGTTTTGTAATTGTGTTCATATAGTTCTTAAGGTTGTTTTGGCAGGTAGACTCCCAAATATTTTATAATGTCTACAGTAACTTTAAATGGAATTTCTTTTTCTAACTCTTGCTGTTGGGCTTTGTTACTAATATATAGAAATGCCAATGATTTATGTGGGTTTATTTTATATCCTGCAACTTTGCTAAAGTTTATTATTTTAAGTAGTTTTTTACTTGATTTTTTATGATTTTCTAAGTATATCATCATATCATCTTCAAAGAGTGATAGCTTAGTTTTTTCTTTGGCTATTCTAATTCCTTCAATTTCTTTTTCTTCTCTTATTGCTAAAGTCAATGTTTCTAGTATCATATTGAGTAACAGTGATGACAGTGATCATCCTTGTTTCACCCTCAATCTTACTGGAAATGCTTCTAGCTTTATCCCCATTACATGTAATGCTTGCTGATGACTTTAGGTAGATGCCACTTATCACTTTAAGTAAGGCTTCATTTATTCCTATTTTTAATAGGAATGGGTGTTGTACTTTGTCAAAAGCTTTTTCTGCATCTATTGAGATAATCATATGGTTTCTATTAGTTTCATTGTTGATATGATCAATTATGCTGATAGTTTTCCTAATATTAAACCAGCCCTACATTCCTGGTATAAATCCTACCTGATCATAGTGTATTATTTTCATAATAAGTTGCTCTGATCTTTTTGCCTATATTTTATTTAAAATTTTTGCATCTATATTAATTTCTCTCTGCTTTTATATTATGCCTTTTACGCCAAACTCACTTGACCTTCAGAAAATAAATCCTGGTTTCTGCTGGATCAAAGTGACCACCAAGTTAAGCACTTTAAACATTGCTTTAGACTAATGAAAACAATCCCATTTGCTTTCAAATTGGATTTCTACCTACATTACTATGAAAATATAAGTGACTCAATCCCTTAAGTAGAATCTTTGCTCTTTTTCCTTTGAATAAAAAGAGGAGATTACATTCAAAACCCATCTCAAAGTTTAAAAATAGAGTGCAAATGTAAGCTCACAAAAAAGGGTAGATGCAAATACTGAGGGTGTTAGAACTCACTAACTCACCTGAAATAAGGCATATATTTAATCAGCTAAACATTTGCCTAAGCATAACCACATGCAAACCATGTGACCATAGGCAAGTCACTCTCAGTGCCTTCAGACAATTGTGAGACTATAAGTTGTCATCGTCAATCTGCTCAGGGAAGAGAGTTTTCATAGCAAGAATTCCCTGCGCTGATGAAATCATAGGTCTCAACAATAACAAAAGCAACAGCCAAAACATTCGCTCAAAAACTATGGGTATAGTACGAATAATTTAATGGGAATGACAATATGATCTCTTGTTATTAAAATATCTGAATGTATCTAGTTATCTTCATGAATAAATGACCATACTCATAAGAATTAGAAAAGCCCTCATTGGGTTAAAATGACGGGTCCAAGTCAATGAGATGAATTTTAGTGGGGATAAATGGAAAGGTCTTTTTTTTTTAATCAGTTGCATGGATAAAGGGCTTGGGGTTTTAGTGAACAGCAAGCTCACTATAAGTCAACAGTGCAATATGGCATCCAACAAAGTTAACGTGATCTTGTGGTTGTTGTTCGATTGTTTCAGTTGAGTCAGACACTTCTTGACCCCATTTGGGCTTTTTTTGGCAAAGATAATGGAGCGGTTTACCATTTCCTCTTCCAGCTCATTTTATAGATAAGGCATCTGAGGCAAACAGGCTTCAGTGATTTGCCCAGGGTCACGTAGCTGGTGAGTGTCTGAGGCCAGATTTGAAATCAGAGACATGAATCTTCCTGACTCTAAGCCTGGCATTCTATCCATTGTGCCACTTAGCTGCACCAGTGTGCTCTCAGGTTGCATTAAAAGAAATGTTATATCTAGAACCAAGGGCATGGTGTTTCTGCTGTATTTTGTCTTGGTCAGACCACACCTGGGCTATTATATTCACTTCTGAGTGACATAATTGAGGTAACTAGGTGACATAATGAATAAAGTGCTGAACTTGGAAGACCTGAGTTTGAATCCTGATTTTGGCACTTCCTAGTTATGTGACCCTGAGCAAGTCATTTGACTGGTCTCAGCCTCAGTTTCCTCATACATAAAATGGGCATAATTATAATCCCTTCCTTACAGGGATGTTGTGAGGATCAAATGAGATAATATCTGTAAAGAAAATACTTTGCAAACCTTAAAGCACTATGTAAATATTAGATGCTACTACTAAAAGTACATTGACAAGTAGGAACTCATTAAGAGGAATGCAACCAAGATTAATCATAGCAATAGTTAATATTTATATGGCATTTACTATGTGCCAGGCACTGTGTTAAGCACTTTGGAAGTATTATCTCGTTTGATCCTCATAACAATCTGAAAGGTAGTGCTGTTACTATCCCCACTGGGAGGGAGGAGATAGTGGGAGATTGGGAACCCTGCCAAAAGAAGACTCACTAAAGAAAGTCAGGAGGTAAAGATTTAGGACAAATAAAATAACCTTCTTATATCTGAATAGCTGTTATAAAGAAAAAGAAAAAATAGATTTCTTTGGCTTGCTACAAAGAGCAGAAGGAGGAGTGATGGGAAGAAATTACAGAGACAGATTTCTGATTAGTATCAGGGAAAAACAACCTAATAATTAGAGCTATCCAAAGCAGAATGGACTACTCTAAAGGGTACAGAGTTTTCTATCACCTGAGTGAGTTTGGAACTCAAGTAAGAGCTGAACTAGATGACCTCTGAGGGCCCTTCCAGTTCTGAAAGTTTGTGATTCAATGGTTCTAATAAAAATAGTATAGTCATAAATTTGAACTCCATCCAGATCTGTTTGCTTTGCTCTGTTTCATAGATATGGATTAGAATCCTACTTACTACCTATCAGACTGACTAACATAACAAAAAAGGAAAATGACAAATTCTGGAGGGGATGTGGAAAAATAGGGACACTGATGTAGTTGGTGGAGTTGTGAACTGGTCCAACCATCATAGAGAGCAATTTGGAACTATGCCCAAAAGGCTACAAACCTGTGCCTACCTTTTGACCCAGCAATATCACTACTAAGTCTATAGCTCACAGAGATCATACAAAAGGGGAAAGATTCTATTTGCCCACAAATATTTATAGCAGCTCTTTTGTGGTGGCAAAGAATTGGAAATTGAGGGAATGGCCATCAAATGGAGAATGGCTGAACAAGTTGTGGTATATGATTGTGATAGAATGTCGTTGTGCTATAATAAATGATGGCAGGATGGTTTCAGAAAAACCTGAAAAGGCTGATATGAACTGATAAAAGTGAAATAAGAACTAGGAAAACATTGTATGTGGTAACAGCAATATTGTAATAATCAACTGTGAAAGACTTAGCTACTCTGAGGAAGACAATGATCCAAGACAATTTCAATGCTCTTTGCCTGCAGAGAGAGAATCAATGAACTCTCAATACAGATTGAAGCATACTTTTTTCACTTCATTTTCTTGGGATTTTTTCTGTGCATGCATTTTCTTTTGCAATACAGATAATATTGAAATAAATTTTTCATGACTTCACATGTATAATTAATATATTTCTCAAGGGACAAGAGAGGGAAAGAATTTGGAACTGAATTTTTTTTAAATGAATGTTAAAACTTTTAAATGTAAGTAGAAAATATTTAATGAAATAAATAAAAATATATATTTCTAAAAAACAACAGAATCTTTCCTTCAAAGCATAGCTAAGCTATCATTTCCTACAGGCAGCCTCTCCTGATTTCCCCAGTTGTGAGTAAATATCTGCTCTGAATTTTCACTTTAGTTATTCTCAATTATTTTGTATATAGTTATGAGTTTTTATGCTATTTTTTTTCAATAGAATGTAAGTTTCCTTGAGGGAAGCAAGACTTTTGTTTCTTCTTTGTACCCCCAGTGACAAGTGCAGTTTCTGACAAAGAGTAAGCATTCGATCAATGCTTACTGAGTTGAATTGGTGAAAATAAATCAAAATAATAATAATCATTCATATATTTAAATGTAAGCATTGTACTTCATAACATACTTGCTCTAACTGAAATGAGCCAGGAAAACATTTTAGGCAGTAAAAGCAATATTGCACATTAATTGACTGTGAATGACTTAGCTATTCTCAGTAACACAATTCCAAAGGGCTTATGATGAAAAATGCTATCCACCACCAGCAAAAGAACTGGTGGAGTCGAAGTGATGACTGAAGCATACATTTTTATTTTATTTTTCTTGGGTTTTTTTGCTTTTGTTTTCTTTTATAACATGGCTTATATATGAAAATGTATTTTGCATGACTCCACATGTATAATCTATACTAAATTGTTTGTATTTAGGGAGGAGATGGGGAGAATTTGCAACTCAAAATTTTATAAAAATGTGTGTTAAAATTGTTTTTTACATGTAATTGAGAAAAAAATGCATCTTTATATAAAGCACTTTATAGCAAACCTATGAAATAGGTAATAAAAGAGTGATTACGAAGGACCAGACGCTCAAGGAAATGAGGCAACTTGTTCTAAGTTACTTCAAGTTAGTAAATTAGCAGTGCTCTTCTTTTGGAATCAAGGACCATATTTAAGATTTTTAAGGGATAAAACAACATCCAGGCCCTTAAAACCTGTTAGCAAAACCAGTGGTCGTTTTCTACTTCTCCATGTTAGCTGTGTTCCTCAGTCTCTATGTTCTATAGAATCACACATTTAAATATTGAGTTATTCTGAACACCAAGGTTCAAATAAAGCTGGATAAAAATTCAGAGATGTGTAGACATGTAACCGATGCAGAGTGAGGAAGTGGAATTAGAATAACAAAATATATATGATGATGACAACAGTGTAAATGTTGATAACCAAAAAAACTGAAACTGAACACTGTGCAAATATAATGACCAAGAAGTCTGACCTTGGTGAGGTTGTGAAAATGTACCATCCTCCTTTCTTTGTAGAGGCAGGAGGACTATGGGTATGGAACATACATTGCCAGACTTAGTTAATATATTGGTTGGTTATGTTGAAAAACATTTTTTCTTTAATTAAGAAATTCTCTATTATAAGCGACAACTTGCTGGGTAAAAAGGAGAAGAGGACATTTCGAAATGAGGGTGATAGAAAATACAAGAAAATAAAATGTTTTCTATAATCATACATTATAGAGCTGAGCTCTCAAGAAGTCATATGGTCCAGTACTCTGTGTTCAAATGGCAAAGGGATTATTATCTCCATTTTACAAAAGAGTTAATGAAGGCTTAAGAGTTTGTGTGATTATTTATCATAAAGCTAAGCTGTAAATGATGAGATTGGGGTTAGGGACAGTTGAGAAGAGAACTAGAAGCCATATCTCCTGAATCTTTTTTTTTTTTTTGCTTTTTTTGGAGGGCTAAGGCTGGGCAATTGGGGTTAAGTGACTTGCCCAAGATCACACAGCTAGTTTTGTGTTAAGTGTCTAAGGCCAGATTTGAACTCTGGTTCTCCTGACTTCAGAGCCAGCGCTCTATTCACTGTGCCACCTAGCCACCCCCATATCTCCTGAATCTTGCCACAGTTCCCTTTCCACCATATTGTGAATCAGAGCCCTGATTTCTTGGGATGCTTTATTTGCCTAGTAGATGTTTGTCTTGAAATTTCATGTGCTTGGCTATAAGCTTCTCCTAGGCTAGGGAATCTCAATTCTAAAGGCTCAAGACTGTACTGAGCTGTTGGCAGACTCCTCAAGGTATATTTTGAACCCTTTCATTCAGACAAAACCATATGTCCCTAATCTAACTTCCTGTTTTCAGACAAGATTTAACCCACAATAGCTTTAAGGTTCTAAGATAAATTTGTAGAGAATGGCTACCATGGAGTTCCTTTTTTGCAATATTTTATCACATTGCAAAGTGATGCTTAATAGAAGATGATGCTTGTCTAATAGAGGAAATGTGAGGCACACCAGTAAAGCTGTGGGGCCAGGTACTATTCTTCCTGTGAGGTCCATGAAGACATACGCGTATGTGTATATGTATGAAAATATATATTTATATGTGTGTGTATATATATATGTAGTGTGTATATATATGTGTATATACATATACCACAACATACATATATATATACATATATATGTACACACACATATATTCATTCATTTTATTTCCACTCTGACTTATACTCATATTATGGATAAGAATTACACACATGTGTATGTGTGTATATGTGACATACATACATATATTCTAAAAGACAAAGAGATATTATAAGTAAAAATAATAATAGTTCACATTTACATCTAGCTTTTTAGTTTAAAAAGCATTCTCTTCAAAATAACTGTGCCTCTAAGCATTATATCGATTTTAAAGATGGGGAAATTGAGACTTTTAGAGGTAAAGTGACTTCCCTATGGTCACATAGCTAACATGTATAGGGACACATAAAACTACTCTAAACAACCAGCAAAGAAGAAAGAGAGTAATGTATTAGGTATTACCATTTTGAACTAAAGAGGAAATATGAAGTTAGCAAACATGCTGTCAAATTCTGGATTAGGTTGGCTGTTGTCAAATTAACCCAACTTGTATGCATTTTTTGGAGCTATTAATGGAATGCACATCATAAATTAGCAGCTGGGTTGAAATGAGTTATCATGGCTATGGAATCTTAGAATTCTAAGAATCATCTAGACAACCTTCCTGTTTATGGACTAATCTCTTCTATGATGTTATCAGACTCTATTCGAATACCTTCAGTGACAGATAACTTGCTACCTATCAAGACAGCCTGTTCTCATCTCCAGACAGCTCTAATTGTTAGAAATAAAACCTCCAGACACTTGCAGGAAGATGCTTCTAATTTAAGTGAGAATAAATGCCTCACGTCTTACATCTAAAAGGCCAAATGTTTCCCTAACTAGCCTCTTCACTATTTCCTTACAATGTAAACATTTTATGAGATAAGCCAAAACTAAAGTAAAGAGACAGTTGGTGCACAACCTTTTATTTACAGATGATTGTGCACTCAGTGCAGCCTCTGAGGCTAAGATGCAACAGAGTATGGATCAGTTCTATGCTGCTTGTGCTAATTTTGGCCTGACAATTAATGCCAAGAAAGTACAGGTTCTCTACCAGCCAACACTGCACCAAAACATCAATTAGAGAAAACGGAGAAATTTTAAATGCTGTGGATGAGTTCACTTACCTTAGCAGTATACTTCCCAGATGATGAGGTTGACACACACATTGACAGAGCTAGATCAATGTTTGGGAGGCTCCAAAGGAAAGTGGGGAGAGAAGAGCTGTTATATAGCCTACCAAACTGAACATCTATGGAACTGTATGCTGACCTCATTGTAGTATGCCTGTGAAATCTGGACCAGCTCCATGCCAGGAAACCGAATCACTTCCATTTGAATTGTCTTAGGAAGATTCTGCAGATTGACTGGAAAGATAAGGTGCTAGACACTGAGGTTCTTTCTTGAGCTAAACTGCCAAGCATTCAAACGCTACCACAGAGAACACAAATCCAGTGAGCTGGTCACATTGTTTGAATGCCAAATGTTCATTTGTCTAACAGACTATTTTACAGAGAACAAGGAAAGAGCTCACACAGAGCTTAGAAGAAGTGATAAGAGGACACTCAAGGTCTTTCTGAAGAACTTTGGAATTGATTGTGAGATATAGGAGACACTGGCATAGGACCACCCAGCATGGCATGCTATAATGGCAAGCAAAGTAGGACTTTATGCTGTTTTTCTGGATTGAGTTTCCGTCAACCAAGTGCCTTTGACTGAGCCTCTCCTTTGATTGAATTAAGAGTCTGATTGGAAACAGTAGAATGTAATGGTAATGGGAATTTGAAGATCTTCACTGCCCCTCTAAGGGAATCTGAATATCTTTTCTGCCCTTAATAGGTCAAATGTAATCACAATGAGCCCATAGTGGAAGGAGTTTGCAAAAAGGGTGGAACAAGAAGGCTAGAGCAGGAAGGAGCAGGACAGAGCACAAGGAGAGCTGAGAGAGAGAATGTTTGTGAAATTGGCACCCTGTGTGTTGATCTGGGTCGATTTCTCAGACAGAAAGTGAATTGAGATGATAGTGCTGGTAATGTGTGTAAATATTGTTGTAGCCATATTAAGCTTTGTCTTCCTAGAAATAGAAGCTGTGTGCAGGAGCCCCAGAGCTTGCTGTCAATTAGGAGCAGGAAGAGCTTGTAGTGGAGCAACCCCGGTAAGATGAGACAAGGAGCAGGTGCAGGGAGCTACCTATGTATGAATACAGGTAAGAGTTGTATGAATCCAAGCAAGAGTCGTGTGAATCCAGGCAAGAGCTGGGAGTGCTCAGTTCACAGAGGAAGAGCCATTAGACTTGGAAGTCAGCCTCAAGTCTTGGACACTCTGTATTAACTGAGGAGATTGTAACTTACTGTGATCTAGGTGTGAACGGTGTTTGTATTTTCTGCTACCCTTTAAGGAAAACCCTAGCTTGGGACCCCCTGACTTTGGGGATGCAATAATATATACTGTGTGGGGATTCTGGGGAATGTTATAAGATATACTAAATGACATGTTTTGTTTAAGATTATGTGGCCAGCTTAGTAATAAGTTGTTATATTGTTGTGAATGTTATGTTTTTCTTTATTGAACAATATTTGGTTCTAAATAAATAGATTGTTCATTATACTATGTGATTAGACCCTTGAAATTATTCACAGCAGCAGTCCTCAGGAGAGCTACCATGAACAGGGTTACATGTATCCACATCAAAGCAGAATTGCATTAGCTCAAAAGAAGCATGAGATACTCAGATTTAGAGTCATCTCCACTCCAAATATTCCTATGGACTACTTGTGTTTTATGTGTGGTAGAGCCTTCCCACCTCATATTAGTCTGATCAGCTATAGTTGGATGCACTGTACCTTGACCTGACATCATCATATCATTTGGTCTTAGTAATGGCAAGCAATGTAGTACTTTGCTGCTTGTTTCAGCTATTCAAGTGTCCTTGACTCTCACCTTTGACCATGTCAAGTCTTTGTTGGAAACAATATACGTTTGTGTTGTCCTTAATAGGCCTAATGTCATCACATGGAGCCCATGGTAGGAGGAGCTTGCCAAAAGAGCCAGCAAAACAGGAAAGGTGGATCAGGAAGGGACAGAGCAGAGAAAACCTCAAGCACAAGCTGAGACCAAGTGGAACTGAAAGCAAGAGTGTTTGTGATTTTGGCATTCTGTCTGTCTCTTCTGTCTGTGTTAACGTTACTTTGTCAGAAAGAAGTATTCTGTCTGTGGAAAGAAAACTTTACTGCTGATACAGAGGCTCTGAAAGAGGACTTCACTGTGGTTTAAAGGAGTCCTGAAAGAGGGCTTTACTACTATTTACAGAAGTCCTGGGACTTTATTGTTGATTTGTGAGTGGTGGGTGGAGGTGGGGTAGTTGCTGCCAAATTGGAAGAGCTTTTAAAAAGTGAGTAATGGAGAATTCTGGTCAAGATGGCAACCTAACAGCTACAAAGAAGACCAGCTCTTGCATATAGATATAGATATATGTGTATATGTGTATATATTATGTGTATGTATACACATACATATACATACACCAGTAATGATTCAAAAAAAGAATCAGATTGAATACTGACCAAGAACTCCAAAAAGAAATAACAGTAAAAGACTTCATCCAGAACAGTACAATGAACAGCCAGATACTACTAGTCTGGGAAAGGGTTCTAGCAGAATAGCCAGCAAAATGAGCTCAGGTCAGTAGATCCACAGAAGTTCTCTGAGCAAGGAAGCCCTGTGGGACATGGGAGTCCACAGGAAGACTCAAATCAGGGCAGGACACAGTTGGTACAGAAGCCTAGAGCAATGTCCTGACCAGAGAATTGCAGAGGGAAATAGACATTTGGAAGCCCTCACATGGGGAGAGGGGGAGAGAGAGAAAAAGTGGACCCACAGAATTTGGGGAAGGCTACTAGTTCTTGGGATGAAGCCAAACCAGGGGAGATGCAAGGAAGCATTGGGAGCCCAGGACTTCAAGGTTGTGCTCAAAAAGGATTTAATCACCCCAAACACAATATGATGGCAGAGCTTGGACCTGGAAAAAAATCTCAAATCAGTAACTGAGACTGGAGATTTAAGTAAATAGAAGAAAGCACAAGACATTGTGAAGAAATATTATGAATCAAGACGCACAAGAAGTAAACCCAGAAGAATATTGTTGTTATACCAAAGTGGGGGTGGAGTGGGATATTGGTAGAGTTGGTGTTCTGTTTTGATATTTTTAACAGAGGAAAGAAAAAGGAAGATAAGAGAATACACCAAGAAATAAATGAAAGAGAAGGGATGTGAATAATTATATCTCACATAACAAAAATCACTCCATGTAGGTTTTCAAAAACAAAACCATTCTCTTAAGCCTGGGGGAGCTTTCCTCTTCAGCCTCCATGGAGTTTGCTCCAAGAAGATCTGTCTCAGTTCTCAATTCTCAATTCTCTCCAGCAGCTGCTTTGCCTCCAGATGCTGGTCCCAAGAAATTCTGACCGTACCTCTCTGGGGCTTTTCCTTATATACACACAGCATCAGCTGTTTCAACCAACCTCTTCCTATTACGTCAGCAACAGGAGACAGGAGTTCATACCTTCTGTTTCCCCAATAGAGGCTTGATCAATTACTAAGTGCTAAATACCTGCTACCTTTGCCAACACAAAGGGATCTTCAAATTCAAATTACATGACCATTACAACTGGCCACATTGTTCAAATGCCAAATGCGTATTTACCTAAAAGACTATTTTACAAAGAACTCACACAAGGCAAGTGCTCACACAGAGGTCAGAAGAGGTGATACAAGGACACTCTCGAGGTCTCCCTGAAGAAATTCTAAATCAATTATGTGACATGGGAGAAATTGGTCTAGGACTACCTAGTATGGTATGCCTGCATCAAAGAAGGTGTTGTGTTCTATGAGCAAAGCAGAATTGCCATAGCTCAAAAGAAATTTGAGAGGTACAAATTTAGAGACATCTCTACTCCAAATGTTTATATGGACTACTTGCACCCAGCCTGTGGTAGAGCCTTCTGAGCTCATATTGGTCTGATCAGCCACAGCTGGAGACATTGTACCTTGAGTCCAACATAGAGATGTTATTTTGATCCTCTTCAGGCCAACAACCAATACTAGCACTTAGCACAGTGATTGGCACATATTAAGCAAGTAATAAATTTTACTGACTGATACTAGTTTAATTGTTCAGTTGTGAATTATGGGATGCAACTTGGGTTCAAACTGGAGTATTTGCATAAGTTTCCTTATTCATGGAGATAATAATGCTCCTCACCTATTTGAGGAGCAGAGTTAGTGAGAGTGGGAGAAAACAATCCTTCTCATGGCATCCAGTTTCAAAAAAGGAAACATACAGGAGATACAATAAGACTACCAGGCGAGGTGGCTAGGTGGCACAGTGGATAGAGCACCAGCCCTGGATTCTGGAGGCCCTGAGTTCAAATCTGACCTCAGACACTTAAAATAAAAACTAGTTGTGTGACCTTGGGCAAGTCACTTAACCCCAATTGCCCTACCTTCTCTCCTCCAAAAAAAAAAGCAAAAAAAAAAGTTAAAAAAAAAAGCAAAAAAGACCAGCAAGCAAAATGGTAGCCATCTGTAAGGTGTTCTTAAAGGGGCACCTGAAGAATATAGTAAATAGTGGTAATAGGGCAAAATAGGAGAGGTAGTTTTCTTTCTGCAAGGAACATTTTGGAATAAGTGAACAGGAATAATGTCGACAAGTTGTATTGAAGTATCAGGGCAATTCAGTCCTTGGGAATGGAGTAAGCAGGGTAAGAGAGTTGAGAATAAACAGCCCAAATCAGAGCTTACTTCTGATGGATCTAAAATGAGCAGTTTGTGCTGGTCATCTGACCAGACAAAAGGTCTGGTTTTTATTGGTCAGTTGGATGCCATTCTTTCATGGTGGTGTGGATGGGCATATGCAGCTACATTGATACATATGCTAAGGCAAAAAAAAAGCATGGTGTATTTTAGGCACAACGAATAGGTCAGTTTGAGTGGTGAAAAAGGTTCATACAAGACTATAACAAGAGATGAATCTGTCCAGGTTCCCTAGAATGTGAGGTCTATTAAATTATAAAGCACCTTCAGCTCAAGCCTAAGAAGTTTGGACTTTATTTTGTGGGCAACGGAGAGTTATTGAAAGTTTGGGGGTTAGGCAGGTGATTTGCACCACTATGCATTTTTGGAAGTTGAAAGGACTTGATGATTCACCCTAGGGGTAAGGCAAGAAGGAGTTAAGAACAATGAGGACTTTGAGCTTTGTTTTAGATCCATTTTTTTCTGTAGTTTACATATTGGCCTTTGGCTTCTTGGAATTTTTTAAAATTAAATTTATTCAGTTTATGTAATAAACAGTTAGAATTCTATATTGATATTTTATGTTTTTACATCATCCTCATTTCCAAATTTCTCTCTCCCCACTCTCATCCTTTTTAACAAAGAAGGGAAAAAGAAAAAGGAAAAAGTTAAGTAAAACTAACCCACAGGTCAACCAAGTCTGACATTATATGTCACATTCCACATCCATAGTGTCCTCCACCTCTACAAAGGGGTGGATTTTCTTGTCTTTTTCTTGGAGGCCAAACTCAGTCTCAATAATTACACAGTGTTCCATCGGGTTGTTTCCATTTACATTATTACTGTCACTGTGCATATTATTTTCTTAATTATACTTATTTCAGTCTGCACCAGTTATCCTGCAGCTCTCTGAATTCTTCATATTCATTGTTTCTCGTTTTGTTTGTTCAGTCATGTCTGATTCTTTGTGATGCCCCTCGGACCATAGCACACCAATACTGTCCATGGGGTTTTCCTGGCAAAGGCACTGGAATGGTTTGTCATTTCCTTCTTCAACAGATTAAGGCAGAGATTAAATGATTTGGCTAGAGTCACACAATATCTGAGGTCAAATCTGAACTCAGCCTTCCTTACTTGAGGTCCAGCGCTATATCTACTGCTCCACTTAGCTGTTTCCTTTCTTACAGCACAGCAGTATTGCATCACATTCAGGTATCACAGTTTGTGTAGCCATTCTACTGGCATCAACTTTGTTTCAGTTGTTTGCTACTACACAAAGTGAGAATATTTTAGTGTGTATAAGACCTTTCCAACAAACATTTAGTATTTACCTGGTATAAAGTAGTATAGGAATACAAAGACAAAAATTAAAAATAGGCAGAGCTTTCCACCCTCAGGGAGTTTATATTCAGCATTAAGTAAAGTAAAAAGATAAGTAAACAAGATATGTTAGAGAAAGGAGAGGAATAGGAAGGGCTTCACTTAGGAGGTACCACCTGAGTAAATCCTTGAAGGAATTCTAAGAGATAGAGAGAAGAGAGTGAATTCCAAAGAACCTCTTAGCCTCTTCCAAAACCCAAAGGAAGGAAATGGAATGTATTCTAAAGTACTCTCCAACTTGGCTCCTTGCTCTGAAATTCCATCATTCTTTCATTCTCTCTTGTAGAGTTTTAACAGAAGTAGCTATGGCTGAAAATTACTATATTAATACCTTACATCTGCTTGAACCTTATAAATTTACATGCTGCATTGAATTAAGCCTGGCAGTCTACTTATTATAGCAGAGTATAGGTTTTTGTGTCTTGGGAAGGAAAAGCAATGAAATACTCATAATTTCCCCTTCTTCATATGTCAAAACCACTGGTTGGGCATGGTTATAAAACGGATTCTTTTCCCAAATGGGTTGGACTAGAGCAGTGGTTCTCAACCTTCCTAATGCTGTGACACTTTAATACTTGTATGTGGGCTATCTACATGTGAGCAGACCCATCTGGAGACAGTGCCTGGCATATAGTTGGTGCTAAATAAATGCTTATTGATTGATCTATAAAAAGTTGATTAAGTTAATTGGTTTCCAAGTTTCCTTCAAGTTCTCATTTGTTCCAAGCCTATGGGAAGGCCACTTTCCTATTGAAGAGCTTGGGAATGCTGAGGCAAGACCACTTATTCCTCTCTGTTTTATTTTCCTTCCATGTGATTGATCTCCCAAAGAAGCTCAGATTTCACGTTCACAGTCTTATGATTATAGATCTAGAGCTGGAAGGAATCTTAGAAATCATCTTGTTCAAATCCCTCATTTCAAAAATAAGGAAACTGAGGCTCAGAGAGGGTGACATGCCCAAAGTGACACAGGTAGTAAGTAGCAGAATGAGAATTTGAGTTTAGTTCCTGTGACTCCTATATGCAATGTCCTTCCCATTGCACCACTGTGACTGTTATCACCATATTTTTTCAGTTTTCTTTTTTCTTTTTAAAAAAATTTATTTTGGGGGCAGACTCAAGATGGTGGCATAGAGGCAGGTAAACTCCATAGCTCCTCCCATAACCACATCAAATACCAATAAAATATGACTCTGAACAAATTTTAGAGCTCCAGAACCCACAAAGTGACAGAGAAACAAATCTCCCACTGGAGGCAGCCCGGCAGGCAGACAAGAAGGGTTCATCACAGCACTCTGGGAGCCGAGCCCACCCCAACCTGAACTGCAGTTTTAGCCCCAGGGTGGCCAGGACAAGCTGTGGCTGGAGCATTTGGGAGAGTGGATCACCAGCAGCTGTGGCAATTTCCAGAATTATCACCCCATAAGGGCCAAGTACAAAGTGAAAGGTCAGTGGAACAGGAGGAACAGGAAAGAAAGGAAGAAAGAAAGAAAGAAAGAAAGAAAGAAAGAAAGAAAGAAAGAAAGAAAGAAAGAAAGAAAGAAAGAGAAAGGAAAGAAGGAAGGAAGGAAGGAAAGAAGAAAGAAAGAAAGAAAAAAGGAAAGAAAGAAAGAAAGAATAATACTCCAATTTGCATTCAGAGTTCATCAGTTTTTTTCTCTGGAGGTGAATAGCATTTTTTCAGCATGAGTCTTTCAGAATTGTCTTGGATCATTTTGTTGATCAAAGTAGCCAAGTCTTTCCCAGCTAATTCATCATTATCATATTGCTGTTATTGTGCCCAATGATCTCCTGGTTATTCTCACTTCACTTTGTATCAATTCATGTAGCTCATACCATGTTTTTTGAAACCAAGGCTCTTATCATTTCTTGTAGCACAAAAGTATTCCATCACAATCATATGCTACAACTTGTTCAGCCACTCCCCAATTTATGATCACCCCCTCAATTTTCAATTCTTTACCACAACAAGGGGAGCTGTTATTTGTTTTTGTACATCTAGGTCATTTCCCTTTTTCTTTTATCTACTTGGGATATAGACCTATTAGTAGTATTGCTGGATCGAGGGGTATGCACAGTTTTATACCCCTTCAAGGGCTATAGTTCTGGATTGTTCTCCAGAACGGTTAGCTCAATTCACTACTCCATCAACAATTCATTAAGGTACCTATTTTCCTTGATCCGCTCTAACATTTGTCATTTCTGATAAGTGTGAGGTGGTACCTCAGAGTTGTTTTAATTTGACTTTCTCTAATCAATAGTGATTTAGAACATTTTTTCCATATGAATATAGATACCTTTGATTTCTTCATCTGAAAAGCGTTTATATCCTTTGACCATTTATTAATTGGAGAATAACTTTTATTTTTCTAAATTTGACTCAGTTCTCTATATTTAAGAAATGAGGCCTTTATCAGAGAAACTTTCTGTAAAAGCTTTTTTAAATATTACTTCATTGTCTATGGTACCTTTTAGCAAAATGTTGTTTACTTGGTTATTTCTTTTATTAGGTCTATTTTTGTTTCTGCTTGCTCTGAGAGCATGAGTACTAGCTACCGTTGCCTTTCTTAGTTTAGCTGAAGCATACTAGAATTTGCTCTAGTCCTTTATCTTGACTCTACATATGTGTCTTTCTGCATCAAGTGCAACTCTTGTGTACAAAATATTGTTGGATTCTAGTTTCTAATCCATTCTGCTATCCAACTCCATTTTACTGGTTAATTCTTCACATTCACTGTTATGATTACTGTGTATCTCCCCCCCATCAGATTTTCTTCCTTTTCTCCTTTCCCTTCTCAGAAGTCTGTTTTGCTTCTGACTACTGCCTCCCTTAATCCACTCTCCCTTTTTTATCAACATCCCTCTTCACCTCCCATTTCCCTATTGGGGAAAATAGATTTCTCTACTCAACTCAGTGTGTATATATAATTTCTCCCTCTTTGAACCAATTCCTATCAGAAGAAGGTTCAAACAATGCCTGCCATCATTTCCTTTTCCCTCTTTACTATAAAAGCTCTTTTTTCCACACCTCTTTTATGTGAGAAAATTTTTCCCATTCTACCCCTCCCTTTCCCTTTCTCCCAGGACATCCCACTTTCTCACTCCAATTTTTTTTTAAGATCATCACAACAGAATCAATGTACAACCATGCGCTCTGTCTATGTAGACTCCTTCTAACTGCCCTAGTAATGATAAAGTTCTTAGGAGTTACATGTATCATCTTCTCAACAGGAATGTAAACAGTTTAACTTTATTGGTTCACTTGGGATTTCTTTTTCATGTTTACCTTTTTTATTCTTCTCTTGAGTATTCTGCGTGAATGTCAGATTTTCTATTCTTTTTTTTCCATCAGCAAGTTTGGAAGTCCTCTATTTTATTAAATATCCATTTTCCCCCTGAAGTATTATGTTCAATTTTTCTGAGTAGGTTATTATTGCTTGTAATCCTAGCTACTTTTTGCCTTATAGAATATCGTATTTCAAGACCTCTGTTCCTTTAACATGGAAGCTATTAAATTGTGTGTAATCTTGACTGTGGCTCCATGATATTTGAATTGTTTCTTTCGGCTGCTTGCAATATTTTCTCCTTGACCTAGGAGCTCTGGAATTTGGCTATAATATTTCTATGAGTTTTCATTTTAGGATCTCTTTCAGGAGATAATCAGCGGATTCTTTCCATTTCTGTTTTACTCTTTAAATTGAAGTTTTCCTTGGCAATTTCTTGAAATATGGTGTCTAGGCTCTTTTTTTTATCATGACTTTCAGGTAAGTCTAATAATTCTTAAATTTTCTCCTAATTTCCAGGTCATTTGTTTTTTTAATGAGATATTTCATATTTCCTTCTATTTGTTCATTCTTGTGAATTTCTTATATTGTTTTTTGAAGCCTTATGGAGTCATTATCTTCCACTTGCCCAATTCTAATTTTTAAGGAATTATTTTCTTTGGTGAAGTTTTGTGACTTTTTTTCCATTTGGCCAATTCTGCTTTTTAAGGAGTTCTTTTCTTCAGTTAACTTTTATAACTCCTTTTCTGTTTGGCCTATTTGCTTTTAAAGGAGTTCTTTTCAGTTAATTTTTGTGCCTTTTTTTTTTTACTATTAAGTAAATTTTGTTTTTTAAGGTGTTATTTTCATCAGTATTTTTGTGCCTTTTTTATCAGGCTCTTAATCCTCTTTTCATAGTTTTCTTGCATCACTGTTATTTCTTTCCCTAATTTTCCTCCTACCACTCATCTCTTTAACTCTTCCAGGAATTCTTGCTGGCTGTGGATTCAATTACCTTTTTTTTTTTTTTGGAGACTTTTCTAGTAGCTGTTTTGCATCATTGTCTTCTTCTAACTATATGTCTTGGTCCTCCCTGCCACCACAGTAGCTTTTCATGGTCAAGTTCTTTTTTTTGTTATTTGCTTATTTTCCCAGTCTGTTTTTTTCACTTTGACCTTTATGTTAAAGTTGGGTTCTCCTCACCTAAGTGTGGAGATGCATTGTCCCAAGTTTCAGGCTATTTCGTGTTGCTGTTTTTGAAGCTAGTTCTGGGGGTCTGCAGGTTTTTGGTGCTTCCAAGGTGGGAGAGGTGTAGCCACTGCTCTCCTGGTCTGTACTCTGGTCTTTATCCAGGAGATAAAGAACAGAAAGAGCCCCTGTTCTCCTGTGGTCACAAGTATTAGTGCTTCTCTTGGTCTTGGAACTGTGACCAAGGCCCCTGTTCCCTTATGACCAATTCCAAGTGATCCTCTCTGCCTTGGAACTGAACTCAGAACTGCTTATGGGCAACAGAGTTGCCTATCAGTGGCAGCTGCACACAGTGCCAGCAAAGGGTCCTCTGTAATTTCTGGGCTGAGAGCTCCCAATGATACTGCTGCTTTTGAAGTCATCTCCAAAGCTCACCTCTGCTGATCTTGCCATGCTCCAGGGTTACACCTGCCCCAGGACTGCAGATCTCTCCTGTGGACCTAACACTTAAATTGTCTTAGGATAGAAAAATATCTCCCTTTGACCTTTTTTGTTTACTTTGTCACTCCAAAATTTTTTCAAATTGTTGAGAGAGTTCATCTGGGTCTCAGTCTGTATTCCACCATCTTGGCTCCACCTGCTCCTTGGAATTTCCAGTAAAACTTCTAACAATTATTTTCAAACCCCACATTTTCCACTACTTGTATTCCATTATAATGTAATAGAAAATTAGTCTGCAATATTTGGGGTATCATTTCATTTCTCTTTTATCACATATAGCTGAGAATTGTTTTAATAGACATCCCTTTTCCCCTCAAAATGGCACCTACAGCAGAACATATGAAATACAATCATCCCAATCTCAACTTATCTTATTAAATCAAAAGCAATTAATTTTTTTCTTCATACTGAAAAATGAGCAAATCAGTAGGGAAAAGGAGCAAAGTAGGAACACTTGTCTATGTTTCATCTTTGCAATCACTCCCATGCTACTTTATTTACCTCTTCTATTTCATGCTCTTCAAATTCTTATCCATCCTTCCTATCCCCAGATTCATATGCCTATAGCCATAAATATCCAATCACTAACCTATGTGCAAATCTTCTTACTAATCTTCTCTGTAGATTTTTCCCCCTATACTTCAATTTAAACAAAGTCTGACTCATACAGAGCACTACATACTAGAGAAAATCTGAAGATTATTTAGGCAGGATCCTTGCCTTCACAGAGCTCATATATTCTTTGTATGAGCCAATAGTAAGTCACTTTATTACCTCCAACCCAACAGCTAATAATTTGGAAGAATAAGCAGGGGGAAATGTTGATAGTGGTGGTAAATCTGATGGAATTAAGGAGTGAAGAGAGTGTAAAGGAGAGGGAAATTTCCCATCCTTCTTCTTGGATAGATATATCCTTGTTCTGTTTAGAATTGGAAGGTCAGGTATCAGATTATCATAATGATATAGTAAAATGAAAGCATTTCCAATGGAAAGCCATCTCTCATCGCTATTCTCAGAACTCTTCCTCTCAGATATAAATGATGACCCCCTGCTGCTCCCCTGCCATCCCCTAAAGACTGTGTGATGGGAGATCAAGGTACCACCCCTGCCTCTGAGGTATGATCTCACCATTCAGATGTACAACCATTCTGTAATAGAAGCCAGATGCCAAACCAGCGTGGCTTCCTAATTAGCCATAAGACCCCTTTAAGGAAAGCATATTTTGGTGAAGACTGTCAAATTCAACAATTGGGTTAACTTTTCAAGTGAAACGAAGATAAATAAAATAACAAGAGCAAATCTATGTGTTGGTGGTGATGACACACAATGTTTTTTGAGGTCCCCCCCCAGGAGGTGAAGAATTCAGTACAATAAAAATACAAGCTTGTCCAAGTTCTGTGATTTATCATTGGAATCTTACAAAGATCTGTTTCATATATACATTATATATATTACAGATATAATATATACGCCACATATGTGTATAATTAGTGGGCAGCTCAGTTACACATTGGATAGAGCGCTGAACCTGGGGCCAGGAAGACCTGAATTCAAATCCAGCTTCAGACACCTACTAGCTGTGTAACACTGGACAAATTTCTTGACCTCTGTCTGCCTCAGTTTTCTCATATGTAAAATGGGGATATTAATAGCATCCACCTTGCAGTGTCCTTGTGAGGATAAAATGAAATATTTGTAAAGTGATTTGCAAACTTTGAAGTGCTATTTAAATGCTATGGCGATAATGATGATGGTGATGATATCAATATTGTCTGTGTGATTGTAAAAGAGGCATAATTTCCCACTAGAACAGAGGTTCCCAAACTTATTTGGCCTACAGCCACCTTTAAAAAAAATTACTCAGCACTGGAAAGCTACTTTCATTATTAACCCTTTAATGGTTTTTAAAAATTGAATCATATATATACATATATATATATATACACATATATATATATACACATATTTTTTTTCAAATGATGCATCTTAAATTTAATAATTTATTTTAACTTTGTGGGGGGTTTTCTCTGAATTGAAATTTTGATGACACAATATTGAGTCATGTAACCATATAGTACCGTATTGTAAAGAAGTCATTACATCCACATATTCCTGCTGATCTACAAAACATTCACCTGCCAACTCTTGTTTGTTAAAGGCCTGTAGGTGGACTTGACCACTGATTGGTTATAACTTGCATTTTGTGTGCTTATTTGGAAAATAAGGTAAGCACTACAACTTTAACTATGTTATAAAACAGATTAAATATGTACAGTTTTCAAAATTCTCTTCTCTTCTTTCCTTATGCTTCCACTGTCCCCTTATTTTTATTTAATATCCCCCAAATTGCACCCAAAGCTAAAACCACCCTCCTGGAACAGTTCAGCACCCCGTAGGGGACAATATTATCCGCTTAGATTAGAATCTAATTTAATGGGTCCATTGCCTCTTTGTCAAGCAGTAGGAGGGCAGCTAGGTGGTGCAGTGCATAGAGCACTGGGCTAAGAATCAGAAAGATTCATCTTTTTTAATTCAAATCTGGTCTCAGATACTAGCTGTGTGACCCTGGGCAAATCACTTCACCCTGTTTGCCTCAGTTTCCTCATCTGTAAAATGAGCTGGAGAAGGAAACAGCCAACCAACCACTCTAGTATCTTTGCCAAGAAAACCCCATAATGGGGTCATGAAGAGTCAGCTATGACTGAAATGGCTGACCTATAAAAGAAGGTTTGTTTCATCAGTTCATCGCAGTCACTATTGCTTGCCACTTTGCTTAGAATTCTGAGATCTTGCAAAGTTGTTTTTTCTTCATGTTATTGTTGTTATCGCATAAATTGTTCTTCCACTACTCATTTTTCACCTCTACATTGACTTTTCCTAGATTTCTCTAACTATATAATTTTTTAAGGCACGATAATATTCCATTACATTGTTGTAATGTTTAGCCATTCTCCCAATTGATGAGCACCCATTCTGTTTCTATTTTTTTATTACTCCAAAAAGTGTAGTTATTAATATTTTTGTACATACCAGTCTTTTCATTGCCCTTGATATCCTTGAGATATATACCTAAAAATATTGCTTGAGATATAAAATGAGACATAACAGACATGACAATGTATTTATTTGAGTTTGGGAGGGCTGTATCTATTTGTTTCAAAGGAGTACTTCTCCTTGGGGAGGTCCAGCAGGGGTGGTAGGTTAGTAGGTAGTGATAGAAATGCCCCCAAAAAAAGCATTAATACTACATTTCCAAGGTACAAAACAAACCAAAAAAAATTACAGAAGGGACACAAACAAAATACAATAGATTTGTAAGACTGTCAAATTATATGCATACACATATTTATATACTTCTTAAGAAAAAAATCATACATAGGAGAGGTTTCTTTTATGAGCCTCTTGTTCTTTTTTATATGATGGAATATTTGTGAATGGTTTTAAAATTCCCAGTAAATATTTTTAAAATAATTTAATTGGGCATATTTCTTCCTCATTAATTAGTACTGATCTATGATGGTACTACAAAAGGAGATCCAGTTAAAAGTAAGCAAATTCAGTGTGGGGGAAAAAAATAAATTGTTAACTGGTCTTTCAATACCTAGGATTTATTCCTTTTAATTTATCCTACACATCAATGCCAAATTAATTTTTCTAGAGTACGGCTTTGAGAATATTATTCCCTCTGCTCAACAACTTTTAATGAACTACTCAAAAGTCTAAACTCCATAGCCTGGCACACAGAGCCCCTCCATTCCCTGGTTTCAAACATACTTCTCTAGCTTTATCTCCCACAAGTTGAAAATCTCACAAAAGGAATGAAAAAAAACCCAAGAGATTGGCAACACAAAAACATAAACATGAAGGAGGATCTGGAGGAAGAGAAGCAAACATGAAAATGTTAAAAGAAAAAACAATCTCTACCTAAGGAAACACATTAATCTAGAAGACAAGATGTGGCATGATCACTTAAGGAGTATAGGTCTCTCAGAAAAACACAGTAAGTCAATAAACCTGAAACACCATGATGTTCCACACCATGACTGTGCACCCTAATACAAGACTACTGCCCAGAACTTCTGAACACAGAAAACACCAAATAAAAGAATCCACAAGTCACCTCCAGAAAGAAAAAGACCCAATACTGCAAATATCAAGACATATAGTGGTTAGATTTAATAATTCCAAAGACACAAAGCAGTCCAATTAGAACATTTTTCCTATGAACAATGGGTCTATAGATTTACAACTGGAAGAGACCTCTAAAGATCTCTCCTCCCACCTAACTCCTTAATTTTAAAGGTAAGGACACCCAGGTCCAGAAAGATTAAGTGTCTTCCCCAGGATCACACAGGGGAAAGGTGGCAGGGTCAGAATTTGAACCCAAGTCCCCTGACTTCAAATCTAATGATTCTAATGATCTGCACCAGCAAACAATTATTTAATAACCAATATCTTAGAGATCAAAGCTTCCCTCTACCCCTCCACTCCCCTTCTACCACCCCCTCACCCCCCTGGATCCCTTTCTTCCAAAGTCCTGACTTTAAGTTCAGTTTTTCTCCAGAAGGACATTATAGATTTTGAGATTGCATTGACTCTCCTTATTCTGGTCAGCCCCCCTAAGCAAACTGGCAAGTAATTGGGTCTAAAGTAGGGAAGCCCATTGTGTTCTACTCAAGCTTGGGTGGAGACAGATTCTTTTCTCTAGATAGCTCAAGTCTGGAAGTGGTCTGGTATGTCTGGCAATGGTCTGGTATAGAGATATTTTCTCTATCTGGGGTGAAATGCTGATTGAGTGACTTTAGTCCCTGTTGAAAGGGTATAAACTGTGCACCCTAACCCCAAAGTAAGCTCAGTTCCAACCTGCAGCTACCATGCATGGATGCATGCATTCTGCCCACTTTAAGAGAAATAAACACAGATACAACCTAAATCAGTTTGTCTTTCTTAGACCAAACTCTGAAGGTTTATATACCACAATGGCTCAATATGCTTCACTTTACAGGGGGAAAAAAGGAATTACTTTTATTACAGGCTAATCACAAATCCTACATAAGGTTGCCAAGACACTCCCCCTAAAAGTATTGGCCAAGAAAGTGTGAGAAACACACTTTGGGGCTTGACAGGACTTCCCAGGCTAGGTCAAGGAGATAGCCTTGATAAGCTTCCAGGTTCACTGCTACCTTGAGGGCCCTTAGGGAGATCCATGTAGTATGCCCCTCAGCGTGACTGTGGGGATCACAGGACTCCCAGGTACAAGTCAAAGAGTCAGCCTGGGACAAGCTTCCACTGCCCACCACTCACCTATTTTGGAGACTCTTGGGAAAATCCACATGATGTATCCCTTAAAGCAACAAACCCCTTCTCACTAAAAGAACTCAGAAATAGAATGTGTAGAAAAAAGATATTTACTTATACTACCAACAAAAAAGCAGGTGAAAAGCTCACTATGGACATACCCACACACATACAAAAGCAGGAGTGAAGGTCTACAAGTTCTTTCCTTCCTGGTAGAGTTAGGGTTAGTTAATTCCTCAAATTCCTTACTTTATTTCCTTCCATATATATGTATTCTATAGTCCTTCTTTCTCTCTCTCTCTGTATATAGTAAAATTTCTCAAAGGTTAGTCAAATTCCTCATGTTCCTCACCTTACTTCCCTCTATATATTCTACATTCTCTATGTATGCATATGAAATGCAGATTACATAGGCATGCTAGTGAGGATACTTGTGACCAGGGCATGACCCCTCAGACTTAAACCAGTTTTTCCAGTTTAACCCCTTTCTAGTCCACTTAGGGCGAGGAGCCAGGATGGCCATTATCTTAGTAAAATAAGATAAGTGAGCTTCCCCACAACTATTGATCATCTCCCAGTAACTTTTGTGGGAGCAAAACAAGATACCATTATATCCCTTCTTACAAGAGGAGTGCCTCCCAACCAAAATGAAGAAGCATTTTAGGGAAGCCCTATCTCTATTCTAGGCAACCCCAGCTGGTTCTGGGTGGGGCACAAGGGTGGAACATCAGATTTTCTTTGTGAGAGATTACTTTCCTAAATCCCCTTTTCAGCAATTCCTTTTATGGACAGCAATGAAATTCCTCTAAGTACCCTTAAATAACTACATACCAGGGGACTGTTGTCAGCTAACCAGTCTCCTTTTGTAAAGAGTAGGCTATACACAGGTAATAAATACAGGCTATACACCAGGTTGGGTCCCAGGCTCCAAAAAGTATAGAAACTTCCTTGTTCATGCTGGAGATCAGTCTGGTTGATGTGCACCTGTTCTGTGGGACTTTCCAACAATACTCATCAATTACATTCCCTGGCATAGTCAAGATTCTCAAGACAGCAAACTATACTTCATTAAACAATTGTACAGAACAATCCAATTAATTTGAATTTTAAATCAGCTCAGTGGAAGAAAAAGACATCATCATATTCTGTGTATTTTACTTAGCCTGGGTTATTCTGAATCTAAATTTCAATAGTAACAAAGGCATTTGTGGGAAAATAGTTACTGTATTCTTCCTCTTGCCTTACTGATAAACTATATCCCTTTTCTAGGGAATAAATTTGATATCTGCAAAGTACTATTTGATTGATATATGCCTTAATTGCCACATTTAATGAAACCTTTTCTGAAAAGTGTATGTATGTATACATACACATATATATGTATATGTACACACACACATACATCAACATTTTTGAGCAATGTATATTTCGGGTACTTTTGGATATATCAGCAAAATAAAGAAGCAAATGTGTCTGCCTGTCCTAGGCTAAATATTTGGGTAGCATCAGTACTTTTGTTTATGTCAGTACTTTATACCAGAGTTCTTATAAGGTTAATTATTATGAGGATTGAAGAGTAGAAAATGAAACTGATTTTCTATTTTATTGCTTTGGCAAGAAATTAATTTTTGCTAATCAACTGGACTTTAGAGAAATCGCTTAACATTTTAGTGACCCCAGGCAATTCTCTAAGACTAAAAATTTCAGATGAATTGCCAATGAAATCACAGGTCTTGTGTGAGATGAAAAAGTTCAGAGTCTGAGTCTGAGATCAGAAAAGGTCTTTATTCTTTCTCATGAGAAAGGGCACTGCCCCTGTCGCTCAAATGGTGTCTGTCAGGGAGTGCAAAATATGGAAACTCACGACTTCTCTTGTCCTGATACTAACTCCACCGCTAACCCCTGTCCTGCTTCACCATTGGCTGGTGAGGCAAGCTCACAATCTTTCTAATGGGCACAAAGCAGTTTCAGTCCTTCATTATGTATTTCCATTCACCAAATTTGGAGGTGCCCAATCAGAAGTGGGCTAGTATGGTTTTCTTCCAAATGCCCTCATTCCATGAGTTACTCGCCAGACTGAACTGGTTTACATGGTATGGAGAAGAGGCAGGAACGTAACAGGGAGTTAAAAGAAAGGAGGAAACTTCACTGAGTCATCTGTCACAGAACTTGCCCACAGTCAGTTGGCTAACAGTCTTACACTTGACAAGCATTGAAGTACTTGCTCTGTGCCAGGCGCGGTGTTAAGCTCTAGGGATATGTAGGAAGGCATGTACAGACATAGCTCATTTGGCTGCACTTTGTTTTTTTACATTTTGCAGGTATTTCAGTTTGCTTTTCTCTTCTTTTCTTTTTTTCTCCCAAATTAAAGGCTTGTGGCAACCCTGTGTCAGGCAAGTCTACCTACGCCATTTTTCCAAAGCACGTGCTCACACTGTATCACTGTGTCTCATTTTGGTAATTCTTGCAATATTTCTAATCTTTTCACTATTATTATGGTGATCTGTGATCACTGATCTTTGATGTAACTGTTTTGGGGCACCACAAACAGCACCCATAGAAGATGGTGAAGTTAAGTGATACATGTTGTCTGTGTTCTGACTGCTCCACTGACCTGCAGTTCCCCATCTCTTTCCCCCTCCTTGGGCCTCCCTATTCCCTGAGACACAACAGTATTAGGCTGATTAACAACCATTCAGTATTCTCTAAGTGTTCAAGGGAAATGAAGAGTCAATCTGTGTGGCAAACTTCATTGTTGTCTTATTTTAATAAACTGCCACAGCCACCCCAACCTTCACTCATCACCACCACCCTGATTAGTTAGCAGCCATCAGCATCAAGGCAAGGCTATCTACCAGCAAAAAGACTCCAACTCAAGGCAGCTAGGTGGTAAGGTGAATAGAGCACCCGCCCTGGACTCAGGAAGACTTGAGTTCAAATCCAGCCTGAGACACTTAACACTTACTAGTTGTGTGACCTTGGGCCCTGCCTTCCCCCCTCCAAAAAGACAAAAAAAAAAAAAGATTACAATTCACTGAAAGCTTAGATGGTGGTTAGCATTTTTTTAAAAACAATAAAGTATTTTTAAATTGAGGTATGTATATTGGAGTTTTTTTTACACATAATGTTATCGCACATTTAATAGACTGCAGAATCATGTAAACATTTTATATACACTGAGAAACCAAAAAAAAAATCATGTGACTCACTTTATTGTGCTATTTGCTTTATTGCAGTGGTCTGGAATCAAACCTGCAATATCTCTGAGGTAGGCATGTAGTCAGAAGGCAATAGTACTCAGACCTCAGGTCTTCAAATTTCAAGTTCAACGTGTTTTCTGTTAAACCGAGTGGCCTCTCAGTCTGAATGCAAACATGCATTCAGCAGACATGCCAGAAAACGGTGAGTTTACCATATGTGTTCCTTGATATCTTTCAGTAAAGGAAGGGATTATTTAAAAGACTTTTGTGAACACAACAGGCCAAGAAAATGCAAAGTTTTGTCCCACATGTTTAATGGAAGATTGAGATCACTGAAGTCTCCCTCCATGTACCCCCCAACTCCCTTGGTATATTGCCTTTAAAATAACTGCATGTTTGACTGGTTCAGATTTTTCCCTTAAGGGCACAGGTCATTTTGAAATAGTTTTATTTTACAATCAGAAATATAGATGGAGAGTTTTTGTAAAAAAAAAAAAGTCAAATAAACAGAAGCTGAAAAACTATTTTAACTGGGAACAGACAGCACCAAGATTCTTGGACATGGAAGATCGGACTCATGGGCCGTTTAAAATAAGTTTGCATGCAGAGATGACTTCTCAACTTTTTGCAAACCTGGGAAGTTTAAGCAGGTCAGTTCAGAACTTTGTATACATTTAGGAGAGTACTTTAGGGCCAACTGCTGGGAGCCCCACTGCAGACTGATAGATTCAGTGTTTTCGTAACACTTCTAAGAGAAAACACATGCTGACAAGGAATCTGTCTATATTATTGCTTTGCAGAAGGCAGTAACTGCTATTTAAATAATGTTTTCCTTCAAATCTAATTTAATTGTAAAGGGCTAATGAAATTGGATACCTGGAAAACATGAACAATCTTTAGACTGTTTACATTCTTTCATAAAGCAATGGGGAGGGAAGGAAAAAGGAATACACAACTATACAGCACCTACTGATGTGCTGGGCGTGGTGCTCAGTGCTTTTTGCAAATATGATCTCATTTGAAAATGGCAATAAAGGTAGATCAAAGATGCTTCATGTTTTCCTAATTTCTCTCTCTCATACTTTTCCCCTATTGCAGGCTCTCTCTTCATTCAAACTAGGTTTTCTATGTTATAGGAGTGGTGGGGAAAGTGCTGGATTTAGAGACAAAAGATCTAGAAATTTTAATGTTACTTCTGCCACCAACTGTGTGACCACTGGAAAATGTTTAGCCTCTCTGGTCTGGTTTTCTCAGCATAAAAGGTGAATTCTACTACTACAAATGATAGCTAGGTGGCACAATGGATAGAGCGCTCCGTCTTGAAGTCAGGAAGACTCATCTTTCTGAGTTAAAATCCAGCCTCTGACACTAGCTGTGTGATCCTGGAGAAGTTACTTAACCCTGTTTGCTTTAGTTTCCTCATCTATAAAATAAGTTGGAGAAGGAAATGGCAAACCCCTCCAGCATCTGTGCCAAGAAAACCCAAGTGGGGTCACAAAGAATTGGATGCAACTAAAATGACTTAACCACAATACTACTGCTTCTGCTGCTGCTGCTACTATGACAACGACGACAATGATGACTACTACTGCTACTGCTACTGCTACTACTGCTACTACTACTACTGCTGCTACTGCTACTATTACTACTGCTGCTACTACTACTGCTGCTACTGCTACTGTTACTACTGCTACTATTACTACTGCTGCTACTGCTACTGCTACTACTGCTACTACTACTACTGCTGCTACTGCTACTATTACTACTGCTGCTACTACTACTGCTACTGCTACTACTACTGCTGCTACTACTTCTGCTACTATTACTACTACTACTACTACTATGACTACTACGTGTACCACTACTACTATTTCTACTAGCTAGCTAGCTAGTATTTACATAGAGTTTTAAGGTTTGCTTTAATGTTTTCAAAGTACTTTACAAGTGTCTCATTTTATCCTTATAGTCACCATGGTACATAGATGCTGTTATTATTCCCATCTTACAGATGAGGTAACTGAAGCAGATGGCAGTTAAATGACTTGTCAAGGGTCACAGCTAGTAAAAATTTGAGGCAGGAGTTGAACACAGGTCTTCCTGACTCCATGTCTAGCCCTCTAGCAAGACTTCCACTACCAAAATCATAGACTTAATGAAAAACAATAAAATACCATTTAAGGTGAAAGCCATAGAAATGTGCCTGGTAACTTACACATTAATCTTTCACAATGTAGACCAATTTTCACCTTCTAATGTGCTCCTTTATTGATTGTCTCTGTCAAAAGCAAACCTCCTCACTTTGCTTTCTCCACCTGGAATCCAAGGCAAGGCAACAAGCCTTCATTAAAGTGCTTCTATGGGTCAGGCACTGGGCTAAAGGCTTGAAATGCAAACACAAGCAAAAGGAAAGGCAGTCCCCACCCTCGATCAATTTATATTCTAATTCAACTCCTTTTCTCTTTCCCTTTCCTTCAACAAGGATGGTCTGAATACTCCTAATGTAAAAATATTCTAGGGTAGGTTGGGGAAGTAGGGTTGTGACAGCCTGCTAGAGTGGGGGACTGGAGAGAGAAAGAGGGGGCTGATGGGAGTAAAAATACAAAAGAAATAGAAGGCACATCCCTCCCTTGGAGAGATTTTAGTTTAATTCATGAGAGGAAGTCTGTAGAGTATAACAAAACTTAAATCACTTTGGAAATTAATGTAATGAAACTTGCTAACTTTCTGTGTTATTCCGCAACTTCAACCTTGTCCACTAGACCCCATTCTTCTTGTATGTTGCTTCTCCTTGTGTGGTTTTTTCTGCCCCTCTCCATCACTAAAGTCTTTCTGCAACAGAACTATTGTAAGAGATGCTTGTCCTCTGAATACATCTCCATCTGTGCATCTTACAGTGAATTCACCTAAGTGACAGAGAACATGTCTCATCTAGCTTGTACCTAGTATTTCATTAGCTCTCAATTAACGGAAAAATAATAAGCAAGTTTAGAAACAGAAAGACATTTTCTTGCAATTGATATGGCCTAAAGGAAAAACCTCTCATCAAGGAAAAAAATCAGAAGAATTACCATAAGGGTTTTCTTTTTCTTTTGGTGGGAGGATTGTGATTTAATTAGTCTGGGGAAACTCCAGTGTGAGTCTTTCCTCCACATTGCAGATAAGTTCTAACTTAAAGGCTTTTTTTAAAAATTTTATTTTAGTTTGCATCATTCATTTCCACAAGATTTTGAGTTACATATTTTCTCCCCCTCTTTCCCCCAACCATTGCCCCAAAACAGCCATCCCAGTGTGTCCCCCCTCCCCCAGTCTATTCTCACCTATGTCACTTTTCGGTAGGGCAGGATGGATCTCCTGACCACAGTGCCTGTGTATCTCAAGTTCCAGTTGGATGTAGTGAATGATAATAATAATAATAATAATAATTGCATATATATATATATATATTCTTTCTCCTCCTCCCTCGCCACCCACCCCCACTGGAAGGA
>CM053583.1:258005653-258024613 GCA_028627135.1 Pseudochirops cupreus | reverse complement strand
GGCTATGAATAATTTCATACCCTTTGACCCAGTAATACCACTTCTAGGGTTGTATCCCAAAGAGATCATAGAAGTGGGAGGAAGACCCATATGTACAAAAATATTTACAGCAACTCTTTTTGTAGTGGCAAAGAATTGGAAATTAAGGGGATGCCATCAATTGGGGAATGGCTAAACAAGTTGTGGTATATGAATGTAATGGAATAATATTGTGCTATAAGAAATGAGGATCAGATGGACTTCATATTTGCCTGGAGAGCCTTATACGAACTGATGCTGAATGTGAAGAGCAGAACCAGGAGAAATCTGTACACAATGACAGACACAGTGTATGTGTGATGACCAGGCTTTGATAAACTGGACTCTTCTCAGCAATGCAAGGTTATAAGACAACTCCAAAAGATTCACGATGGAGAAATATGTCAACATTCAGAGAAAGAACTAGAAAGAACAGAGTTTGAATGCAGATTGAAACAAACTACCTGCTCTCTTTCTTCTTGTTTGGTTTTATTTCCTCTTTCCCATTGTTCATTCCATCTGTTACAATCCTTCTTTATAACCTAACTAATGTCTACTGTGAAGGTATTTGTAGATCCTATACTTTGATTGCATGCTACTGTGGGGGCAGGAGGGAGGAGAAAAGGGAGGGGGGAGAAAATTTGAAACTCAGGGGATTGTGGAACTGAATCTTGTAAACTAAAAGTAAACAAACAAATTAATAAAGGGGGAAAAAAAGAAAAAAAACAAACCGAAAAAAAAAAAAAGCAATTCAGGTCCTGACTCATACATGAAATGAGTGCTCACTCTAATATACCCAGTAAATGGTTATCCATCCCCTGTTCAAAGAACTCCAAGGAGGGGCAACTCATCCTTTTCTTTTTGTTGTCTTTAGCATTCTGAGCTATAGCACTTCTGACACTATTTTTATCTGACTTTCCATGCTTTTATATTCATCCTGTGTCACCTGGCCTGGCTTCCATCTTTTGAACTTCTCTTTTTAAAAGCTAAATTGGTTGGTGACTCCTCTGTGAATCCACATCAGCCTCTTTAGAAAGATTCCATTTCTCCTCCTCCTTGGAATATTTTTCTCTTTATGTCTTCAGGATTTCATATTTAAGTATTTCCAATGCCTTTCAGTCTGACTTCCCCCATGGGATTTTTGTCCATGGAATCCTACCTATCTTTCCTCTGAAACTTTTCATCACACTAAATTTAATTGCTATATGCAGAATATAACAAATAATTTAGAGGGGGGAAAACTAGGTTGATTTCTTTATGGTCATGATATTCCCTTAGTAGGGTACCACAGTGAATAAAGTGCCAAGCCTGGAGTCAGGGAGAATCATCTTCCTGATGAGTCAAATATGGCTTCAGACACTAGCTGTGTGTCTCAGTTTCCTCATCTATGAAATGAGTTGGAGAAGGAAATGTCAAACCACTTAGTATCTTGGCCAAGAAAACCCCAGATGGGGTCATGATGAGTCAGACATGACTGAAAAAAATGACTGAACAATAACAAATATTGCCTTATTATATTCCTTCTATCCCGTCCCACCACAAACATTCCTTTCCCCAAATGATTTGGCAAATCTATGGTGAGGAGAAAGTTTAGTCGTGGAGATTTTAAAACCTTGTCCCTGACAGGACCCAAATATGAAGAATGTTCTTTTAGGTTCCTTTATTTTCTCAAATAATCTCCAATGATGACAGAGTTCATAGAGGCTTTAGGTATACAGACAGATGGATTCACAGCGTTCTTTCTATAGCAAAAGAATGATCCATATTCATGCTATATCTTTAATAGGTCCCCTGATTTCCAGATCATAGACTGAAAACTGAAACAGATTTTACAAGTTATCTAATGTAACTATCTCATTTTATAGAAGAGGAAAGGCTTAGAGAGGTCAAATAATTTGCCTGAGCTCACACAGTTTGTATGGCTCAAGGCTGGCATTCAGGTCTCCTGACTCTAAAACCAATGCTCTTTCCTGATGGCTTGAGACTTTCATTAATATTTTGTAGACTTCTTCTGTAGTTCTTTCCTATTGTATTTCCTTTTCTGTCAAACAGTAGCTCCTGATAAATCGTCAGGGGGATTCAGGATAAGTTTATGACGACTTGTTACAATTAGAGTATTTCTTTATATAACATTTATAAAGTACTGTACCATAATTTTAATTTACCTTCTCCCTCACCCTTAAATCAGTGAAGCAAGAACTAGTTTTCCATCCCAGGTTTTGTTTGGGTTTTTGGACAGGACCTGTGATGGGAATGTCTTCTACCAATGTAGATTGGTATTTTTTTTACAACTTACTTAGTTTTCTGGGGATACTGAGAAGTTAAGTGACCTACCCCGAGTCATGAAGCCAGTATAAGTCAAAGGCTGAACTTGAATCCAAGTCTCCTAGACTGAGCACAGAAACGAAATTTTTCTATGCTTCAGATACTTTTACCATTATTATGCAAATTATTTAGTTCACTAGATATAGAGTTGGAAGGAACCTTAAAGATCTGAGACAACCTCCTGATTGTGCAGAGCAGGGAAGTAAGTTCTAATAAGGTGGGGGTGACTTACCCCGAGTCACACAGATGGTAATTGTCAGTCAAGATTTGAACCTAGGAGATTCTCTGGCTCTAATATAATTCTCAAGCCATTAATGACGGCAGCTTAAACTGAGATAAGGAAGGCAGTTTTGAGAGAATAAACTGAAACAGATACATCTTAGTTTATAATATTTAAGTCAAACAAATTCTGTTTTTCAGGGTACACTAATACCCAGGATGTCTGCTAGCACAGGTTCTTAGATCTGCTTTTCTAAAGGAAAGCAACTCAAAATGGGTTAACAATCTTACTTTTATCAATCAAACATATATCATTTACCTAGTTCAGGGGAAAAAGTCAGCACCCTGAACTTCAGAGAATGCAAACCGAAGTTACAAGCAGACAAAGAAAAAAATCAGCAGACAGGGCTTCCAGTTGTCTGACCATTACATCCATAACCTAGTTAGTTATCAGAGAGGGAAGCACCAACATCTGGGTTTTCAAAGCCAGGGGGGCTCAATGGCTGCCCAAAGTCTCGTGTGATTAAATCACACAACTCTTTCCAAAGTGAGCCCCAAAACAAAAACTCGCATCAGGGTATATATAGCCTTCTCCTGGATCAGAGAATGTCACAACTCTCTTGACCCACTGCCCAATCACAAAGTAATAAGGTGTGGGTGTTCCTGAAGAACAAGCCTCCCACCACAGGCTCCATGTGACCACATTCAGCCTATTAGGGGGCAGAGTATATTTTCAAATCAGGGAAGGTTTTCAGAGTCACTTAAGCCTATCAAAGGGCCTAGGCCTAGCAGCAGGGAAGATCTTCAGATTCCCATAACAGGGACCTCACTTTTTTCTGGTATTCAAAATAGAGGAGGTCATAGTCATTGTACGATAGAAGGAAATTAAATCCTCAGAAGAGGAAATCATACTGTTATGCCAAAAGAACCCCCCTCCACCCCAGAAAAGAGACCCCTGAGGGCAAATTGATTGAAAGTAGACTTAATAATGCTGTGGGACTGCTCGGGGCCAGACCCAAATCACTGAACATGGACAGGACACTGGTATATAAAGACAACCCCCACTCCTAACGGTCAGGGATTGCGTAAGCAGGAGTTTACAGCAGGGATTGGCTAGTGCACATTTCAACTTTGGCGCTCACGGGAAACCTTGGCAGGCCCTACTACCAACTCGTCTGCTTCTGTGAAGAAGGGGAAACAAGTTAGCTGGTTAGGACAGAGTGGCGGGAGGGGGAGGGGATCAGGGGAGCCAGAATGGGGCCAAGTACAACAATACCTGACGCCAAAATTTTATTTGGTGGAGAGCAGCTTTACCCTTTCTGCTAGAGGTTGGTTAAAATTTTATTAAACTCCTGATGGTAGCCTTGTGATAAATTTTAATAAAAGATAAATCATAGTAGTAAGGAAATTAAAGGACTCTTGCAGAAATAATTACATTTTCCTTTTAAATATTGAAAGAAAGTTTTGGATTAGAAAACTTTTTGTCCATCTCTCTCTGAAGTCTGCATCGTGACTGTGCTGATGAACAAAGTAGATATCAATATTGGGCATTTTAAAATTTAATTTAACTAAATTTCATTCAACAAGTATTTTTACTAAGCACCTACTATGTTCCAGGCACTGGGCTAGGTACTAAGGGGCACAAACATGAAAATCGAGCAGTAGTTTATATTCTACTGGGTGTGGAGGGAAAGCAGAAAACAGAGTCACACCCTTTGCAATTTGGAAGGGGTCTCAATGACCAGCTAGTCCAAATAACATGGGAAAGAAATCTATGCTATTATATACCCACTAAGTGGGAGCCCGGCCTCTGTTTCTAGACTTCCATGGAGAAGGGGACCTACCATCTCCCAAGATGCCATTCTACTTTTGGGAATCTCTAATTGTTCTAGTTCACTCTGGTCATTGTCTGAATACTAGGAAGATCAGGGGTTTATTAAAGTAAGATAAGCAAGAGCTTCAGCTATTTACTATCTTCCAATAACTTTTGTTGGAACAAAACAAGATACCATTATATTCCCTCTTACAAACATTAATTAAGCACTATGGGCTACGCATTTTGTTAAGTGCTGGGAGTTGAGTGTGTCTGACTCTTCGTGACCCCATTTGGGATTTTCCTGGTGGGGGGGGTATCAAAGACCATTACCCAAATTAAACTCAGAGGCTTCTCAAGGTAGAAAGTAGAGAGGAGTTTATTACGATTCTCGCCAGAAAAGGACGACTCACACTGAGTGCATTCAATACATTCTCAGTGTCAGACTGCTCCAGGTATAGAGAAGATACATACCTTTATAGCCCCAGCCTCATTACCTAATCACAATCCCCCCTTCCTAGCCCCCTTCCTCTCGGCTCATTCTCAGGAGCTGCATGCAGTTGTATTTACATCCTGTGTTCCTATTCTCCTCTCCTGGAACTCTTTAGGGTCAGCAGCTTGTTTTTACAGAAAAACTGAATTGAAAACCCAACCTTTAATTCTATGAGGGTCCCCTAGCCTAAAAGTTTTATAAGGAGTCTTCACCATATCTCACACACTGACAAAGATACTGGAACGGTTTGCCATTTCCTTCTTCAGCTCATTTTACAGATGAGGAAACTGAGGCAAGAATGATTAAGTGATTTGTCCAGGGTCACATAACTAAGTGTCTGAGGTTGGATTCAAACTCAGTTCTTCCTGATTTCAGACTTGGCACTCTATGCCATCTAGCTGCCCAAGTGCTTGGGGATACAAGTTCAATTAGAAAGAAAGACAGTCTGTGGTTGTGATGGAATACTACTGTGCTGTAAAAAATGATGAACCAGTTGATTTTAGGAAAACATGGAAAGACTTGCATGAAATAATGAAATGAGCAGGACCAAGAGAATGTTGTATACAACAATGACAATATTGTTTGAAGAATAACTGTGAAAGACTAAGCTATTCTGAGTATGATGAATATTTAAATTAGCCCCAAAGGACCTGTGAAGGAAGACACTATCCACCTCCAGAAAAAGAACTGATAAATAGCAGCATGTATCATATTGTTTGGGATGAAAAACCCCATCCAAAATTTAATTTAAAATTCAGAGGTGTCTTAGGATAAAAACAGGAGTTTATTCTCTTCTCCAGGAGAAGAGAGCAGTCTTCCCCATGATTGATCATGAGAAAGAGGAAAGGCAATATGGAGGGAGCAGGGTTTTAAACCCTAACACAGTCAAGCCCCCTTCCCCAACTGTCCCCTCTCCCATTGGCTGGGAGGTGGACTCAAGACTTGGTGCTAAAATCTTCCCCAATGGTAAGTCACAAGGAAGCCCGCCACTATCTCTCAGTGGCTGAGAAATGGGTTTACAAAGAATAAGGATGCTGATTGACAGCGAGGGAAAGGGGAAAGGGTCCCAAAGCAAGGGAGGAGGAGTGAGCTGGGGCTGTTCCTGACTCCCACTGGCCAGAAGGAGGGGCCCACAAAGGCAGGAAATCAGAAAGGGCTTGTTGCTGATTGACAGCAGTAATGGAGTGGGGAGAGTTAATCAAAAACTGCCTGAGAAGTTTTCACTCTTCCCAGACAGTATGGATTTACACCACACACATGCACACGCACACTCACATGCACATGCACACACACACACAGATAGCTATAGCTATACATTCATAGTTCTGTGTCAAATAGTGGCCTTCTGTAGTGCAGGTGGGAAGGGAGGGCCGGAGACAGTTTGGAACTTTATACATAGCAAATTAATTTAATTTTAAAAAGAAAGAAAGGCAATTCTTGCCCTCAAGGAACTTATATTCTAACAGGGGTGGAGACAACATGTTGGTTGGTTGGTTGGTTGTTGTCCTTCCTTCCTGAAGAGGGCCAAAATGACATCACTATGCTAGAGTCAAGTTTCAGTGTGTCTGACTGTGACTGATCAGACCAGTACAAGCTCAGAATGCTCTACCACAGATGGGGCACAAATAGTCTGTGTGATCATTTGGAGTGGCTAATCTAAATATGTGCATCCTGTGTTTCCTTTCAGTTGTCTCATTTCTACTTTGCTCATAGAGCACAGTTCCTTCTCTGATGTGAGTATGCCATGCTGAGTGGTCCTGTGCCAGTGTCTCCCATGTCACACAATCAATTCCAAAGTTCTTAAGAGAGACCTTGGGAGTGTCCTTGTCTCACTTCTTCTGATCACCATGTGGACGCTTTGCCATGTGTGAGTTCTCCATACAATAGTCTTTTTGACAAGCATAAGTTTTGCATTTGAACAACATGGCCAGCCCATCAGAGTTGTGCTCTCTGAAGCAGAGTTTGAATGCTTGCAAGTTTAGTTCAAGTAAGGACTTCAATGTCTGGTACCTTATCCTGCCAGGTGATCTTCAGAATCTTCCCAAGACAATTCAAGTGGAAGTGATTCAGTTTCTTGGCATGGCACTGGTAGACTGTCCAGGTTTCACAGACATACAACAATGAGGTCAGCACAATGGCTCTGTAGACTTCAGTTTGGTAGTCAGTCTAATACCTCTTCTCTCTCATTCTTTCCTTTGGAGCTTCCTAAACACTGAGCTAGCTGTAGCAATGCATCTGTCAACCTCATTATAAATGTGTATATCACTGGAAAGTATACTACCAAGGTAAATGAACTCATCCACAGCATTCAGAACTTCATTTGCTGTAACTGATGATTCCATGTATGAGTGGTGTGGTGGTGGCTGATGGATCACCTGTGTTTTCTTGGTGTTGTTAGGCCAAAATTAGCACAAGCAGCAGAGAATTGATCCATACTTTGTTGTATCTCAGCTTCAGAGGCTGCACTGAGTGCACAATCATCTGCAAACAGAAAATCACTCACCAACACTCCCTCCACTTTGGTCTTGGCTTGCAGCCTTTTCAAATAGAAGAATTTTCCATCAATGCAGTAGTTGACCTTGATGCTGTGTTCATGCTTATTGAAAGCATTTGACAGCATGGCTGAAAACATAATGTTAAAAAACATGGGAACAAGTACACAGTCTTGTTTCACTCCATTGATGACTGGGAAAGCAAGAGAACATTTCCCATTATCCAGAACCAGGGCAAGCATGCTGTCATGGAGTTGACATTCAATGATAATGAACTTCTCTGGCATAATTTTGGCATAATTTTCCATAAGCTCTCATGACTAACAGTATTAAAGGCCTTCATCAGATCTACAAACATATACAGTCCTCTGTTCTGCTTCTGGAATTTCTCCTGGAGTTGTGGGGCAGCAAACACCTGTAATGGTAATGAAGTTTGAAGATCCTTCTGTATTGCTAAGCTGGCAGGTACTTAGCACCTAGTTTCAAATTAAGCCTCTGTTAAAAAACAGAAGGTGTGAAGCCCTGCTGCTGATATAACAGGAAGGGGTTGAACATGGAGCTATATCATATTTAAGGAAAAACACAGGCTGGATAGTTAGAACTTCCTGGGACAAGCATCTGAAGTCTGGGCTGCTGCTGCTGGACTGGAATTTCTGTGGAAAAAGTGATTACAATTTTGAGAATGGGAGAAAGTGGTTTTGATTTTGAGAATGAAGCTTATACTGCTGAGGATTTTGGAGGGCCAGCTGGAGCTGCTGAGGCTGCTGAGGACTTCTGAGGGCCAGCTGGGGCTGCCAAAGACTGAGGAAGCATGACTGTGGTGCTGGTACTTTGTACAAATGTTGTTGTGACTTTGTTAATGTGCATGAATGTTCTTGTGGCTTTGTTAAGCCTTGTCTTCCCAGGAACAGAGACTGTGAAGGATTTGAGATGGACTGGAAACTATGAGCTTCAATGTGGAACAGGTACTGCATGGAGAGCTGGACAAGGAACTGGGAGCTGTCTGCCTTTGAACTCAGGTGGCAATTGGTTAGATTTGGGTGGGAGCTGGGACCATGGAAGAGGAATCATGGAAGCTGAAAGTTTGCCCCAAGTCAAGATGAAAAGACTTCTTCATGGGTACTGAGTAGTGACTGATGAAATTGTCTGAGTAGTGACTGACCCTGATGTGAGCTTTTGCTTTGGGACTTAGGTTGGTAACAGTTGTGTGATTTGTCCAGATGAGACTCTGGACAGCCGTTGAGCCCCCTGGCTTTGAAAATCCAGATGTTGGTGCTTCCCTCTCAGTTAACTAACTAGGTATGGATGTAATGGTCAGACAGTTGGAAGCTCCATCTGTTGAATGTGTTATTTTCTGTTGTAACTCCTGTTTGTATTCTCTGAAGTTCAAGGTGCTGACTTTTCCCCCTGAACGAGGTAAGTAGTATATGTTTGATTGATTAAAGTAACTGTTGAAGTTGTAACTTAATTGCACCCCATGCGTGGGGGACTTTGACTATTGTATTTTGTGATTGAATTAAGGACTCTGTGATTGACTAAATGAATGTACTTTGTTTATGATTGGAAACTAATCTCCAATTGAGACTACCCAGGGGTGGAGTACTTTAACTTTTGTATTTTGTGTCCCTTAAGGAGGCAAGCCTCCTTAAGCATGATTGAATGATTGAGTTACTAAATGATTGTACTTTGTTGAACCACTTTGGTGAAAACTATGTGGCCATTTTAGTGATAAGTTGTTGAGTTGTGACATGGTGAATACTGTATTTTGATTTTCTGTGATAAATTGTAACATTGTAAATGCTGTACCTTGATTTTCTGTGAATGTTTTGCTTTGCTTTGTTATTGAATAGAGAGTTTGCTATACTGTGTAATCAGAACCTTGAAAGCTGTTCACAACAACAGTTCTCTGGAAAGCTGCTTGTGCATGACTTTCTAACACCATATTGATTAAATACCAGAAAGTTTTTTCTCATCTGGGTCAGAACACTTGCAAACACCAAGATTGGTTTGATAAAAATGATGGAGAAATTCATAAACTGCTAAGTGAAAAATGAGAACTCCACAGGGTTTGCCAGCAAGATAGTTCATCTGTCTTTAAGAAGGTGGCATTTCTTTTTTTTTTTCTTTTTGGAGGGGGGAAAGCAGGGCAATTGAGGTTAAGTGACTTGCCCAAGGTCACACAGCTAGTTTTGTGTTAAGTGTCTGAGGCCAGATTTGAACTCAGGTCCTCCTGACTCCAGGGCTGGTGCTCTATTTACTGCACCACCTAGCCACCCCTAGAAGGCAGCATTTCACACCATCAAAAGTAAAGTATAAGCAAAGCTTAGAAAGATGCAGGATTCTTGGCTTAGCAGGAAGGCAGATAAAATTCAGTTTTATACTGATAGTAACAATCAAAAGTGCTTTTATGACACCTTGAAGGCTATTTATGGGCCAAAGACCTATGGTGCATCTCAACTACTCAGTGCTGATGGAGGCCACATTGATTAGTGATAAGGATATGATCCTAGAGAGATGGACTGAACACTTCCATAGTGTTCTCAACAGACCATCGTCAATCAAAGCTAAGGCCATTGACCATTTACCTCAGGTTGAAGTCAATCCCTCCCTAGCTGAAGTTCCAGCTGAAGAAGAGGTTTTGAATGTGGCAAAGCACCTGGTGCTTATTCTGTTCCAGCTGAGATTTATGTGGCAGGGTGTCCATTGTTCATACAAAAGCTGACTGAAATTTTCCATGTCATATAGCAAGAGGAGGTTATGCCCCAGGAGTTCAAGGATGCTTCCATTGTCCATCTCTATAAAGATAAGGAAATATATTGTCCTGTGGCAATCACCGGGGCAGGGGGTGGTGGTGGTGGTGGTGGTGGTGGTGGTGGTGGTGGTGGTGGTGGTGGTGTCTCTCTTGGTCATTGCTGGCAAGAATCTTGCCTGAGTCCTCCTTAATAGGCTGATCTTTTACCTGGAAGATGGTCATCTACCTGAGAGCCAATGTGGCTTCAGAAAGGGTTGAGGAACAGACACCTGTAACTGGAAGTTAGAGGTGGGGAGGTGTTCCTGAAAGCATTCTGCCTAGGGGCAAGGTAGAAAGTCCGAATAAGATATGTCTGGCCTGAGTTCTCTTCTTAAAGGGAGATTCTGGGAGGAGTAGTTCAATAGTAGAAAGAGGCAGCTGGTATTTCAATGTGTGAATTCCAAGGCTAGAGTGAGCTCTAATCTTCCAGGACCTTTTTGGATCCCTACTCTGTTATCCACTGTTTTAACTACCCCTAATGTCCTACTCTCAGCTCTTTGTTGCTGCAAATTTGATGACATGAACACAGGTGAGTAAATCCTAAATATACATTACCATAATGGAGGGGTATGTGAACCAATCACTTGGTGGAGTCATAAATGGTGGGAAATGGTACAGGGATGGAGTTAAGGTCTAAGAGACCAAGGTGAGTGTAATGGCAAGCAAACCAATACTTAGCACCTTGTTTCAGTTGAACCTTGCCCTTGATTATGTCAAGTCTTTGTTAAGAAACAGAAACAGAAACAAAACCCACAGTGGGAGGAACTTGCTGATGCAACAGGAAGGGGAGGAACAGGGAGGAGCTAATGACCATATATAAGGAGAAGACCAAGCTGTAAGAACTGAGAAGAGGAATGGTTGTGGAGGCCGGCCCTCTGTTTGTCTGTTCTGTCTGTGTTGATTTTTGTTTGTGATACATTGTACAGAATCCCTGGGACCTTACTGGAAGCCCTGAAAGAGGATTTTCTTGTTGTCTGTTTACAGAAGTCTGGGAGGAGGGTTTCAGAGGTCCTGAGACCATACTGATGATGTGTGTTGAGTTCTCAGACCTTGTGGGTAGGTTTGTGTTGATGTCACAGGCAGATAGTGAATTGATGATGGTGCCAGCAATGTTTATGAATGTTATTATGGCTTTGTTAAGCTTTGTCTTCCCAGAAACAGAAACTGCAAAGGACTTAAGGTAGACTGGACACTGTGAGCTTAAATATGGAACTGGACGAGGAACTTAGAGCTGCCTGCCTGTGAATCCAGGTGATGATTGGATGGATTCAGGCAGGAGCTAGACCCATGGAAGAGGGACCATGGAATTTGGAAGCCAGCCTCAAGTGAAGATGAAAAGACCTCTCCTTGGGTAATTAGTGCTGACTGAGAAGATCATGATTTACTGAGACTTAGGGATGGGAGAACTTTGTACTCTGTACCTTGTACCTCTTAAGGATAATTGAATTAAGGGTGTTTGGAAACTAATCTCCAGTCAAGAAGAAAGAAGACTTTTTTCGCTGAGAGATTAAGTCAATGTGACCTAGGGGTGGAGAACTTTGACGTTTGTACTTTGTGTCCCTTAAGGAGGCTTTCTTCTTAAGGATGATTGAGTTAAGGACTTAATGATTGATATCTTTTATTAAAAACTATGAAGCCATTTTGGTGAAAACTGTGTGGCCACTTTAGTGATAACCTGTTATGTTATAACATTGTGAATGCTGTACTTTGGTTTCTGTGAATATTTTGCTTTAGTTTACTGCTGAATAAATAGAGAGTTCAATATACTGTGTGATTAGGATCTTAAAGCTGTGCATAGCAGCAGTCCTCTGGAGAGCTACTCATGCTTGACTTTACAGTGAGAAGGAAAAATTTTCTTTGAGTGGAAGACAACACAATTGAAGGCTGTATTTTTTACTTCAGGGGATGCAGATCCAAGTACAGAAAGCTCTTTATATTTGGTGCTGTTTTGGATCGTGAGAACCTATTGTTAAATTTCCAGAGCAATCATTTACACCTTGGAAATCCACAAACACCACAGAATAGGGCTTGATTTATTGTTTTCTTGATTGTTTAGACTTAAAAAAGTGTTGGAGAAAATGTTAATGAACATTAGATTTAAAAGTGTGTCATTTAAATTCCCTCCCTCTAGTCTAGTTGTTAGACATTTACCAGCACATCTCTGAATGTATTCTATAGCTGATCCTTGAGAGTAGGAAGATCTGGATCTTGTACTGTAATTAGGTGGTGCTAATGAGAGTCACACCTGTTCCCTTTGTGTCTGCCACTTGGTTGACTTGGTGCATTTTGAATATTCAAAACTATGAATTCTGGTGAGAAATGGAGAGGGTTTCTCATATAGAATAATTGTGGACACTAAAACCTTCTAATTAAAAAAAATTTTTTTTCACCTGATATTAAGTTAGATATTTATAAATGCTAGGTGCTACTAATGTGGAAAAAACTGAAGACTTTGGAGTAAGAGGAAAATATATGTGTCTGAGGGAGTTCTTCAAGGTGTTTGTAGCATAATGTGACTTAAACAGGGTAGACAGTGGTCTCCTGTCTCTATTAGCTTTACTTTGCATTGTTCCTGAGAAGCAGAAATATCTTTTAACTAGGTGAGAGTGTATTGCATAAAGACCTATATGTACATAAATATCGACAACAGATCTTTACAAAATAGCAAAAACCAACAAACAAAAAAAAACTGGAAACTAAGGGGGTGCCTATGTATCTAAACAAATTGTGGTGTATGAACGTTATGAAACTGACAAACTGGATAGTTTCAGAGTAAATGGAAAGATCCTTATGGACCAATGCAGTGACATGAGCAGACCAAAAGAGCAATTTATTTGACAATATTAGAAAGAAAAAAAGCTTTAGAATTCTGATCAATGCAATGTTAAATCATAACTCCAGAGAACTAAAGATGAAGCAAACTGTCCATTCATTTCCTGGCAGATAACTCATGGACTCATACTTCAGAGGGAGACATGTTTCTTGGACATGACCAATGAAAGAATATGCTTTGCTAAGACTATGGGTATTGTTAGGAAGGTTTTCTTTTAGTTGTTGTTGCTCAGTAAAGTATGAGTGGAAATGAGAGGAAAATTAAGATTGTTCATTTAAAAACATTGAATTTGATCTTAAAAAAAAAGAGGATTCCCAGGTTTTCTTCTGGCCATAATTGTTTAGTTTCTCTTGGCCGTGAAAAGAGGTTTGTTTTTTTTTTTGTTCAAGTTCAATTGTGAGGCAGCATGTATAGTAAAGTGGTTCTAAAACTTTTTCATTTCAAGACCGCTTTACACATTTAAAAATTATCGAAGACCTCGAAGAGCTTTTGTTTATGTGGGTTATATCTATCAATATTTACCATATTAGAAATTAACACTGATAATTTTAAAATGTTTATTCCTTAATAACAAACCAATTGTGTTAATATAAAACATATTTAATGAAAAATAATTATATCTTTCAAAGCAAAAAATTGAGAAGAGTGTCATTGTTTTATTTTTTTGCAAGTTATCTTTAATGTCCGGTTTAATAGAGAATAGCTGTATTTAAGGATCTCCGTGGGCTGCATATAGATTCAAAAAGCCAGTATAAGCCACACATATTTATAAATTTCTTAAAAAAATTAATATATCAACCCATTAAAATCAGCTAGGAACAACATTTTAATCTTATTTAGGCAACATTTGGGAGTGTTAGGGGCTGCATATATACTCCATAGACTGCATGTAGACACATCTGCTTTAAACTAGTCACTAAGACTATAAATTTGCAAAGAAAGTTGCCAATATGCACTGTTTGAGGGAGTTTTTTTAATATGGAAGTTACAATATAAATAAAATCATATGTCTTGGCCCTTGGAAAATCTAGTGCTCTTAATTTCATTTTTTCTCTTGTAACGGGTTACAGAAATACACACCGGACTCTGGACAGATACCTGTTGTTTTGTGGGTCCATATTCATTCATACTTTGCAGACACAAGTATGCTATAAATGCTTGTGTTATAAATGAAGTTCAATGGAAGGCTAATGCTGACTTGCTAAATCATGATATGGCTTGGTCTCATCCTCCTGGTGGTGGTCATCTCCTCTGAGATGTGCTTTTACTAGTTATAAGAAACACACCTCACTGTGCAATCTAACTGAGGAACCTAAGAACTCCCAAACTTTTGAGGTAGCCACTCCCCAAAAGTCTATTTGTCATGACTGTAGTTCTATCACCTGTGCCCAGGAAAAGAAAGACAGTGTGGAAGAGGCAATTGGGGACCTGAGGCTCATGGTCAGGCTCACCACAGATGTGTTCACTGATTTGTTTAAGCAGTTGCCATAGCTGCTGGGAGGAGGAAGGGTTGAGGAGGAGCCCTTTTCCCAATGGGAAGTCCAAGGGAGAGCCCCACATGTAGGAGGAAGAGAAAACAGAATTTTCCTCTTACTTTAAAGACTCAATGGTGGGGTGGCTAGGTGGCGCAGAGAATAGAGAACCAGCCCTAGAGTCAGGAGGACCTGAGGTCAAATTCAACCTCAGACACTTAACACTTACTAGTCATGTGACCTTGGGCAAGTCACTTAACCCCAACTGCCCTGCCTTTCTCCCTCCAAAAGCAAAACAAAACAAACCTAATGGGCAGCAATAAGTGTTAATTGGCCAGTCCTGTTTGATATGGCTAACCCTGTCAATTTTACCTTCCCAGTATTTTTCTATACAGCCCCTTCTCTCCTTTAGCACTGCCCTTTTGCAGACCTTACTCATCTCACACCTGGACTAGGCAATAACCTGCTCGTAGATCTCACTTCTTTGAGTCTTTCCCAACTCCAGACCACCTTCCACTCAGCAATCAAATTGATCTCCCTAAATTGCAAGTCTGATCATGACATTCTTACTCCTCCCCATCCCAATCAATAAACTTGAGTGCCTTACCTCTAGGATGAAATATAAAATCCTTTGGTTTTTAAATCTCTTCATGCCTTGACTCCTTCCTACCTTCCCAGTCCTATATTGCCCTCCATGTATTTGCCACCTAGCGACACCAGCTACATCCTTGCTGTATCTTTGCCCAGGACGTTCCATGCATTTTCACTGGCCATCCCTCACGCCTGGAATGCTCTCTCCTTATCTCCATCTCCTGACTGTGCTGGATTCCTTCAAGTCTCAGCTAGAATCTCACCTTCTGTGACAGACCTTTCTCACTCTCCCTTAGTGTTAGTGCCTTCCCTCTGAGATTACTTCCAATTTATCCTCTGGATATTTTGTTTGTTTACAGCTCACACATTGTGGCTGCCTTTAGACTGTGAACTCCTTGAAAGCAGGGGCTGGTTTTGCTTTTCTTTGTGTCCCTAGCACTTAGCACAGTGCATGGGAAATAGTAAACATCTAATAAATGTTTATTGGTTTATTTCTCGAAGAAGATAAGTCAGTTTAAAAACAAATTTTGGCTCTTTTCGAGCTTTATAAAATAAGGGGTTTGGATTGGGTGATCTGGATTAGTTTCCTTCCACATCTAAATCTTCATTTTCCTCCCCTGTCTCCTTTCCCCCTTCCTTCCTCTCTACCTCTCCTCCATCCTCCTCTTTTCCTGTCTCTCCATCCCCCATCCTCTGCTTCCCATATTACCTCTCTTCTGACTGTGTCTCTCTCCCTTGCTCCACGTCATTCTATGCTCCATCCAAAAGCAGCGTGCAGTGATTTTTTACAAGCCACTTAGAGGAGATCTAGTCATTTCATTAATCTGAACAAGCCTCACGTTAAGTCCCTTTTGTGAATGTTGCAAAATAAACTGATGTGGCACTCTTTATTTCCACCCTATTAACAGAAGGCTTGAAACATCCACTTCAAACCTAATGATGTCAAACCAAAGCACCTCATTCAATACATACAGAACAGTAATTAAAAATGTCATTGTATTTTTTTTCTAAAGTAATTTTCTTAAATGGAAATTTAAGAGGATTAATAACATGTAGCAATTTTGTGCTATTATAAGGCACATTTCATTTTCCTGGACCAGTTAAAGCAATTAAAGCAAAGTCATTAGAGTAATAGCTCTGTTTGTCCTAATGAGGTGTACATTGATTGATAATGGATTCTGAAGGCTAAATGTATCTCAAAAATGTAATTTATAAACTCTTATGACCAGTGTGTGAGCGATCTGAAAACCAGAAATAGACCATGTCCTCATTGTGTGGAACATTCTCTGGATCATTTTTCTTTGAACACCAGACAAAATGTTGCTGAATATGAATTATGTAAAATAATTAGGACATCTTGCTAACTAAAATATGTTTCTTCCATTGTCATTTTTAAAAAACTGTGTACATCATTATCTGAGGGCAAATGGCCCTTTGCCCAAGGCCCTTCTGGAGCAACTTAAACCACCAATAAGCATTAATTAAGTACTTACTGTGCACCACTGCTGTATTAGGCTCTGGGAATACAAAGACAGGACTGAAATAGTCCCAGGGCTGTAGGAGTTTACGTACTATATGGCAGGAGTTCTTAACTTTTTTTTTTTAATGTTATGGGTCCCTTTGACAGTCTGTTGAAGCCAGTCAGTCTCTTCTCAGAATGTGTTTAAATACATAAAACAAAAGACGTTTGATTGCAGAGGAAGCCAATTGTATTGAAACATAGTTATCAAAATATTAAAAAAAACAAATTCATGGTCTTCAGATTAAAAATTCCTGCTACAGGAAAAGAAAATATGTATATGCATAAGTATATGAAAAACATGTAAAAATAAATACAAAAGTATGAAGCAGTTTCTAAGGGGGAAGACACTAGGAGCTTGGGGAATCTGGAAATGTCTCATGTAGAAGGTGTTACTTGAGATTTGAAGGACACTAGAGATTATAAATAGTAGAGATGAAAAGGGTGAGGGGACAGTGTATTATCGGCATGGGGTACAGCCCATCTGATTCTCTCAACAATTCTATGAGACAGCTACGACCTTCCCTCTGTCCTCTACCTTCTTGGGGGTCATAGGATCTCCTAATAGTGGTATTGCTGGGCAAAGGGCATGTACAATTTAGTGAATTTTTGGCTACGGTTATCAATTATTTTCCAAAATGATTGAAGTAATTCACAAGGTCCACCAAGGGTATATTAGTGTGTCTGTACTCCCATAATCCCTTGAACAATTGGTGTTTTCTTCCTTTGTAATTTTTGTTATGTGAAAAATTGCGTAGAGTTTTAATTGTGCTTCTCCTATTATTAGTGATTTGGACCATTTTTTATATGGTTGTTGATAGCTTGCATTTCTTCATTTGAGAACTGTCTGTTGTTATCCTTTGATCCCTTATCTGTTGGGAATTGGTACATGTTCCTATAGATGTATACATTCTTTAAATATCTTGGATATTTGCTTTATCAGAGAAATGTTCAATAAACATTTTTCTCAGCTAATTAGTTCCCTTCTGATTTTAATTGCATTGATATTGCTCATGCAGAAGCTTTTAAATTTAATGTAGTTACAATTATCCATCCTATCTTTTATAATTATTTATGGTTTAGGTAAGAATTCTTCCTTCAACCAGAGTGTGAAAAATATCTTTAAAAAAAATTATCATATAGACTTACTTTAGTTGTTAGTGTCCTTGGTGTTATCAAATACTATCAAACAACACATAGTGCCACAGCACTATATTCTATAAATTCAGGGTCAGATTAGGTAAACTAATCCGTTCTATTGATTAACTTTTCAATTTTTAAATTAGTACCACATAGTATTTGATGCTTTGTAGTAGAGTTTGAGACAGAATATAGTTAAGCCTCTTACATTCCTTTATATTTTTTCATTATATCCCCTGTGATACTTGATCTTTTGTTTTTCCAATGAATTTTGCTCTTAGTTTGTTTAGAATAGATCTATAAAGTAGTCCTTTGGTATGACACTAAGTCCAAAAATTAATTAAAGTACTATTATCATTTTTATTTTATTGACCCAGTCATGAACAATTGATATCTTTCCAACTATTTACCTTTTATTTCTACAGAGTCCCCACCTGTGTCCTTGATGATTTTACTATATTCTTTTTTTATTATTTATTTTCTTGTTTACATCACTCATTTCCACAAGATTTTGAATTACAAATTTTCTCCCTATCTTTCCCCCACCAACCACCCTGAAACAGCCCCATCCCACTATATAATCCCTCCCCCAATCTCCTCTCTCCTATGTCCTCCCCCATCACCCCTTTGACTTTCCGGTAGGGCAAGATCGATCTCCCTACAGCAGTGCCTATATATCTTAATTCCCAGTTGCACGTAGTTAATAACAATAATAATAATAATAATAATAATAATAATAATAATATATACACATATATTTTTAGCATTTGGTTATAGAACTTTAAATTCTAGATTCTTTCCCTTCCTCCCTCATCACCCACCCCCACTGGAAAGACAAGCAATTGAATACAGGCTATATATATGTAGTTAAGTAGAACATCTCCACAATGGACATATTGTGAGAGACTGCTTATATGTCCCTCCTTCCTATCCTGTCCCCCCCTTGATCTATTCTCTACCCTGTTCTTGTCCCTTTACAGAAGTGTGTGCTTCCAACAACCCTCCCCCCCACCCTGCCCTCTGCTTCATCATCCCACCTCTCATCCCCATCCCCCCTACTTTCCTGTGTGGCAAGATACCCAGTTTAGAGTTTATGTCATTCCTTCCCTAAGCCAAATTCAATGAGAGTAAGGTTGACCTTTTGCCTTCCTGTTCTTCCCCTCCATTGTAACAGTTATCCCTTGCCTCTTCTATATGAGATGATTAACTTCATTGTGTATTTCCCTGTCTCCTCTCATTCTAATCCTCTCCCAC
>CM053583.1:257982260-258005153 GCA_028627135.1 Pseudochirops cupreus | reverse complement strand
GTTGGATGTAGCCAATAATAATAATAATAATTGCATATATATATATATATATATACACAATATATATATACACAATATATATATATACACACATTCATAACATTTGATTATGGAACTCCAAATTCCAGATTCTTTCTCCTCCTCCCTCACCACCCATCCCCACTGGAAGGACAAGCAATCAAATACAGGCTGAACGTATCCATCACTTTTTCTATCTCATCAGTTCTCTTTGAAAAAAATCTACTCTTCCATGACCATATTCAAAATATAATTCTTAGATCAAATAAAACATCTTCAGATATCAAATCTGGCTTTTCAGTCCCTTCATACAATGTCTCTTCCTACCTTTTCAGGCCTCTCACTCCTTACTCCCCTCTATGAACTCTGCAATCCAGTGACAGTGGCCTCTTTGCTGTTCCTTATGCACATCATTCCATCTCCTGAATCCTTGCATTTTCACTGGGTACCCTCCATGTCTGGAACACTCTCTTTCCTCATGTCCTGCTCCTAACTTCTCTAGATTCCTTCAAATCTCAGCTAAAGTTACACCTTTGCAAGTAAACTTTTCCAGTCCTTCTTAGTCTTAGTGCCTTCCCTCAGAGAATCTCTCCAATTCATCTTCTATATCTCTTGCTTGTACTTAGCTGTTTGCACATTGTCTCCCGCATTAGACTGTGAATTTCTCGAAGGCAGGGACTGGTTTTTCCTTTATATCTCCAGTGCTTTTACCATGGTTCTCAACCTTCCTAATGCCGCAACCCTTTAAAACTCGTATGTGGGCGTATCTGCATGTGGGCGGACCCACATGGAGACAGACAGAGGAGCCATGTCTCGGTTCCTAAGACCATTGGAAATATGTGTTTTCCGATGGTCTCAGGCGACCCTTGTGAAAGGGTCGTTCGATCCCCAAAGGGGTTGCCACCCACAGGTTGAGAACCACTGGTAGCATAACACCTTTCTTTATATCTCCAGCGCTTAACTTAGTAGTAGTAGGCACTTAATAAACCTTTCTGGACTAAATAGAGGCAGCATAATTATAGCTACTATTTGTATAGTATTTTAAGGTTTGCTAAGCGTTTTATAACTGTTACTACATTTTATTTTCATGATCCTATGAGGTACATTCTATTATTATCCCCATTTTACAGATGCGGCTAGGGAGGCAGAGAGAAGTTGTGACACAGCTCATTGGTATCTGAGGCTGGATTTGAACTAGGGTCTTCCTGACTCCATGTCCAACACTCTACTTTGTCACCTAGGTGCCTCACAACATGACATAGTGGATACAGAACTGAATTTGGAGTTAGAAAGACCTTGATTTGAATTCTGCTTCTGTTAATTGTTTGCTGTGTGACCAGCAGCAAGTCACTTAACTTCTCTGAGCTTCAGTTTTATCATCTGTAAAATGGAGCTGTCAAACTAAAAAATGAGAATTCCCTAAAATGCTTAACAAACCTCCAGCCACTCTTTGGGTATAAGAGAGTGTGAGTGTGTGCGTGGGTGGATGGGTGGATGTCAGATATTATTGTTCATTCTCCCTGGATTGGGGTCTAGGCATCAAATACCACGTATTTGTATTGTTTCTGTCATTCTTCCTCAGCATCTCCAGCAAATTACTGAGCATATCTACTACTTGTCTTCTTCCTGTGTCATACCTCTTCCTCTCTATAGTATCTAAATAAGCAAATGTATCTACTTTAATACCCCCCCTCTTCATTTTCAGTTTTAAGTCCTTTTAATAAAATCAATTATCTTTCTGGAAAATAAGTACATTCTTCTTTACTGTTATGAAGTATACTTTCTACATGGTCAAAAGACCATTGTTAAGATTTTAAAGGGTCTTTGGCGGGGAAAAAGTCCCTCACCTAAAGCACATTTTATTCTACTAGGGAGATATACTATCGGCATAGATCTTTTGAAATTATTTCCTTAATGATTTCAGATTTTCCATGACAACAACAAGAAACAATTCCTTTAAACCATAATCCACATACAAAGGTACACAAAATCTATTTTATAATGAGATAGAAACAATACCTTGGATTTATATACTAGTTTCTTTACTAGATGTCCAATTACTTTCATTGGTATGTTCTTTAAAAACAGAACAACACAAAACAAGCATTTTTTTGAAAGCAAAAGGGAGTAGCTATATAACCCTTATTTTAATAGAAAAAAAAACCCAAGGTAGGGGAGTGTGATTAGCTTTGAACTAGGAGTCAGAAAATCTGAGTTCTAGCTTGAGTTCCCTCTTTCACCAACTGTGTGATTTTGGGTAAGCCACTTTATTTCCCTAGGCATTGGTTTTCTCACTTTAAAATGAGAAGGTTGGTTTAAATTGTCTTTTAAATCTCTTTCACTGGTGATTCCCTGTGAAATAGGACCTTTTCACTCAGCAGAAGCACTGCCACCTAAATTCAGAGTAACACTTTGCTTAGCTCCATAGATCATCTTTCAAAAGAAGATGGAAGAGGATGCAGTGCACCTAGGTTATTTTTTATCAAACACAGACACTTTCCACATCTACTATCTACAGTATTTGAAGGGTCAAGAGGCTAGAAAAGACAGTGGCCTTTGAATCAAGAACTGACTTAAATTATTAATATATTGCAGCAGTTCACTGCAGCCCAATGCTTTCCTCAAGTAGAACTCTCATACAAATACACGTGTAGTCACAATGGGACCCGTTTCAAAATGCTGTTCTGCAGTCTTTCTATCCATTTTGTATAAGACTGTTCTGCAGTCTTTGTATCCATTCATATAGCATTTTAAATGGCAAATCTTGTAATTCAGAACCAGTCAAATCCCAAACACTAAAAATAAACCAATTACACATTTCTTTTGTGGATGTTGGATATGATTCTGGTGCCCATTCCTACCCTTGGGTTGTTTAGTATACTGATTCCATCCCTCTATACCGGTTATTCTAACACTCTACTTTTTGAGAGGAAGCTGAGTGGTACAGTGGATAGAGTGCCTGTCTTAGAGTCGGGAAAACTCATCTTTTTGAGTTAAATCTGGCCTCAGATACTTACTAGCTATGTGACCCTGAGCAAGTCACTTAACCCTATTTGCCTTAGTTTCCTCATCTGTAAAATGAACTGGAGAAGAAAATTGCAAACCACTTTAGTATCTTTGCCAAGAAAACTCCAAATGGGGTCACTGAAACAACTGAATAGCAACAAAATGCTTCAAATGTTATTTATGTATGTGTATCCTTCAGAGTGGAATATAAGCTCTTTGAGGGCAAGATATGCTAATTCAAATGGTTTTTGTATCAGTAATGCCTATCAGAGCCTTGCAAATAAAAAAAAAATTGAGAGGGTCTAAATCTTTGATTTCATTGGTATAGGGAACCTATATCAAAGCAGGTCAGCAACTGTTCCAAGACTTTTTGTCTTGGAGAGTTGCATGAGGAAAAATGAAAAATTAAGTGACTTATTCAGAGTCATCAGCAGGACATATCAGAGATCACACTTGAACCCAGGTCTTCCCTGAATCAAAGGGCAGATCTCTAACCCCTACACCATGCTACTTGGCACATGATACGAGCTTAATAAAAGTTTCTTCAACAGTAGTATTTTATGGAAAGCTCGTTCCACGTCAGTTTTATTGCCAACAGCACCATGCAACATGAGACCTCCAACCTCTGGAGTTGTCTTAGGTGTTAATGCCAACAGAAGGTAAATCCCTCAAAAGGAAAGATTGTTTCATTCTTTGTATTTCCAACTCTTTTGTACATAGTTGGAACTTAATAAATGCTTGTTGATTGATTGACATGCCAAAAAAGTCTTAAGTAGATGGGTTGTTATATGGCCGATTGCTTCACTTTTTGTTTACAGGGCTATGTTTTGAGAGATGAGGGTTTACTCAACACGCTCTGTAGGAGAAAGTGCAGGTGGGGGGACACAAAGCAAGGGAGGAAGAAGAGAAGGATCAGAGCTCCACCTTGAGTACAAGAAGAAGGACTCACAGGAAAAGTACCACGTGCTGGTCAGCACTGCGGCGCTTGCACTCAGCGGAGGAGGGACCACCCTGCCCCCCACCCCTTCCCTTCAGAAATGGAGTGAGTATCGATGTCCTCAGTTTGCTTGCTCCCCCCTTCCCTTCGGCATGTTGCTATGGTGACATTCGTCAGGGTTGATTTACTGGTGCCGGTAACCATCTAATTCATTTTTGTTTTATTCAGGCTTGTTTCTATAGTCGTATAACAAGGAGGAAGAGAAGAAAAATGGTTTCGTTTTATGTCATTGCCCCCATAATCTATATCTCTTGGGGAGGATTTTTAAAATTTTATTTTTTTATAGGTAGAGGCAAGTTTGTTGTTCATTCTCATCTCTGCATTATACTTCCAACCTTGCATTTCCCTGTCAAGCGGCTGCAAGAACCATTATTTCCTTTTCATAATGATATCAACATTATTAGTCTGCAGCTGAAAAAAAAATTAAAACAAGAATGGCTCAGCTAAAAGCTTAAGCTAGAAGAAACAGTTTGTGGTTAGGGCTGTGATGCCCTTTCCACCCCCAAACGTGACTAGACCACTCTAGGAATGTTATTTGGTCTGGAACCTGAAAAAAAGGGAAGGGAAATGTGTTTGGTAACAGGGAAGAAATAATATAGAAACAAGAGTTGAATTACCAGCATTCAGCACCATGATCATTGAATAGAAGGGGCCGGGAGGAGAGAACGGGTGGGAGAGCAAAGGGTAAGTTAAGAGAGCAAGCCACAGCAATGAAAATTTTGCCAAACGAGGAGTCCTGATTTCCCCTTTCCCTCTCACCTCTGTATTTCTCTTCTTCATCATAGAAACACTGCTATTGCAGCATCCCTCTAAGGCATTGGTGTTGAGGAACTCTAAGAAAAGGGTCATTTTTTTCAGTCGGTTATTAGAGGCCATTCACTTTATCATCTCTCCATTCTTTTATTCCCCAGTGAACCTCTCCAGTCCTGTGACTGTATTACAGTCTACTTAAGTCTGCTAGGAGAGTAGTACATGGTTCTTTGTGAGCAGACCTTTATGTCAAACCAAATCAACTTTTGCCTTCTCCTCCCTTCAGGTCAGTAGATATCATTTGATTCTCAGAGGAAATACAGAAGAGCCCCAGCACTGTTCCTTCCCAAAGCAGGATTTCTTTGGTTGACACAAAACAGTTTTTTCAGTCAGTATCCAAAAGAAACACCATCCCCCAGTGACATGTTTCTGATAGGAATGCAGGTGGAAGAATTCTCCAGACACGTTCACATGCCTGGTTAACCAACCAGAAGAAACCAACAGGTTTGGAGATGTGGAATAGAAACTGTAGGCAACCTGATTTCTAGCGTCTTCTTGTTTTCATTTGGTTTGAGACCATGATTGCCTTTTGCAACAGATAAAATTTCTTTTTTTTTTTGAATGACTTATTTATTTATTTTTAGTTTACGAGATTCAGTTCCACATTCACTTGAGTTTCAGATTTTCTCCCCTCCCTCCCCCCCCCACCATGGTGGTGTGCAATCATGTATAGGATGTGCAAATACTTTCACATTGTACAACAGTTTGGTTATATAGAAGGGTTGTAACCAATGAGTGATCACTGGGAAAAAAAAAGCAAAACCAAACATGAAAAAGAACGATAGCATGTTATGCTTCAGTCTCCATTTAAACTATAGTCTTTCTAGATCTTTCTCTGAGTTTAGATTTCTCCTTCCATCAACAGATAAAATTTCAGTAATTTAGCAAAGATACAAGATTATTTCTTATTCACACTCATTGAGGGACAGTGGACTGTCTTTTGCCTCAGTTTGTATCCCCAGTGCTTTAGGGGCGGGTAGGGGGCGCCATCGATAGAGTTTGGGGCTTGGAGTGACACCATTTAGCTTTAGACACTTTCTGTATGACACTGGGCAAATCACTCAATCTGTGTTTGTCTCCATTTCTTCAACTATAAAATGAGAATAGTAGAACCTACTGCTCAGGGTTGTTGTAAGAATTAAGTGAAATCATATTTGTAAGGTGCTTAGCATCATGCCTGGCACACAGTAGGTCCTTACTAAGTGTTTCTTGACTGATTAACTTTGGCTATACAGCATTAGTTTCTGATTTGCCTCCTTAGAGCCTAATTTCATTCTCAAGACCACCTATACTAAGTCAAAGCTACGATGCTATGTTCCATTCCTCCCATAACACTTTGATGCTCAAAAGGCACGCTTCAGTTAATCTACTCACAAAGATCCTTATTTCCTCTCAATTCCACATTCCCCTCCCCAAGCTAGTTCTGGTCCAGGTGCTTTCTGGCTCCAGTCTAGACTACTCTGTCGCCCACAGGCTCCCTGCCCACCTAGCAATCCATTTTAGCAGTCCATACTATTACAAGCAAAGCTCTTCTCCCTGCCATTTACTTTGACGTTATCACAATCACAATCACAAATTTGTAAAATATTTAACATGGTGCTTGGAGCATAATAGGTGCTTAATAGATGATGCTCATTCCTTCCTCATCTTCCCCCTTTCTTTATCCTTTAATTACAAGACTAGCTCGAGCCCACTTTTTTCTGCTCTTATCCTTCTCCTGTTCAATTCACAGTTATCCTTGTCAAGAAAATCTGCTAATGCCCTCTTGGGCCCAGTCCAGAATCTGTACCTTCTTCTATTAGTTCCTATGCCAGGAATAACTTCCAAATTCTCTTCTTAATGATCCTCCTAAAATCTCCACAATCTCTTCCAATTCTCAATCTAATGGTTCTATGATTTCATTTCATGCAGGAAAGCTTGCTCAGATTAAGAATCTTACTCTTTCTATCAAGGTTAATATGAAAAATCGTATTGATAATCTGGTGTGACACCACAAGCACTAAAAGAATGATTTGGAACATCTAGGATGAGCCTTCTGGATGAGATGGAGATGTTCAGTTTTTTTTTTTGATCAACTAACTAAAGAGGGCCTATTCCTTAAAGAGATAGTGTTATTTTGCCCTTGTCCTGAGGAGATATCATGAAAGGAGAGATGTGGGTAGGCTGCAGGGGGTGAATTTGGCACCTCAAGTGGGGGACCCCACAGGGTGGGCAAAGAGGAAGGTGTTTGAACGGCCTCTGCAGTTAAGCCACTGTTTCTGTTGATGCCCACTGTGACCAAAAGAGCAATCCGATGAGAGGCATGTATATATGGATGAATTGGATTGGACATTATTGAACCTGCCATTCAGGAGAAGGGATAGGAGATGATAGTTTTCCTCTCCTCTTCCCACCTCTTCATTCTTGTCTGGAGGACCATCTGTTAAATCCAAAGTCTTCCTGCTCTTTAATATTTGTTTACTTTTCTGCTTGATTAGTGTTGAAAGTTAGTGTAAGATGAAAAGTACAGCTGACCATAGCATTTCTGATTTGTTGCTTCATTAATGGATATGGCATGTGAGAAAGGGGGTCGTGGTGATCTGAATGTTACATACATTGAGAGAATAAGACAAGAAAAAATAGACTCTGGAAATTTCTGGGCATTTTATGGTTGGGGGCTCTGAAGCTAAATGAAAGAGAATCTTATTGATTTATATTTCATAACTTCCTAAAATGTGGCAAGAGTGTGAATTTGTTTTTCTGATAGGTAAAAGACAAATCCAGCAGCTGTAGCTATCTGGTAAGGGGGTTGAAGTACTAACAATAGACTATTTGTGTTTCCCCATTGTTCTGCTTTGAGTATATTCAAGGAGATCCAGAGCTGATCCAAGAGTGGTGACTAGAGAGAAAGGCATGCCTGGTAGGAGAAGAAGGGGAGTGTCTGAAAAAGACTGGAAACTAAAGGAGGGGGCCAGAGTTAAATGGTGTAAGAATCCTAATCCTTCCTTTCCCTCAACAGACCAACAGAATCTATTCACCTCATATAGACAATCCCTTTCAGAAACATACAGTAGTGACTTTCCCTGAATTTGAGCTATAGGAAATAGTGTAGGAACAAATTTAGCAGCTAATCAGCACTGAACTATAATTATACACAAGCTTTACCTCATATTACTCTTCTCCATAAACTCTATGTTCAACCAATCAGCCCTATTTACCATCTCCTCTATACTTCCTGTTGTGATTTCCTACCTCTTTCTTTTGATGACTTGAATTTTTTTTAAAAAAATTCAGAAACTTTAGACTGCCTCTTCCTTAATACTTTTATCCAAGGGACACAAATTTTTTTAAAAAGGAAGTAGATAACTAAAACTCTTATAGGACTAGCATACATACATACATATATATATATGTATATATGAAATTTATGATTTAAAATACTTGATATCATCCATTGAAATAATTTAATCACTTATTATAGTAATGAATAGTCAACTTTAGAGAACCAGAGGGCATATATATGTATATATACATATAATATTTCTTATACAGTAAATTCATGTACAATCCATAGTCTTCCAGATTGTCGGTGCCTTGGCAAATATTAAGTGGTCAATAAATGTTTCTTGAATTAATGTTGTGATGTTGCAAGTGATGGAATCACTTGTGTCCTAGAAAAACCATTATTCTGTATAGCATAATAGAACCTTAGAGCTAGAAGGGTCTTAAAACATATAGTTTAACTTTCCATCATTCCCTGCCATTTTACAAATAAGAATACTGAGACTCAGAGAGATTAAGCAGTTTTCCAAATATCACACAGCCATTTAATGGCAGAGTGGATAAGGAGCTGAGTCACAGATGATAGCAAAGTGCCCCTATCTCCAATAGGATTTTTAGGTTTACACATTCTTAGGAGTAATCTATTTTTGGATAAATCTTGCACCTCATTATGTTTAGATGACAGCAGTTTCCCCAAATCCAACTGCCACAATTAATAGATTACCTGAGTTAAGTGGGTAGAGCTGGGAAAAAGCACCTTGCTGCAGGTGGGGCTCAGTTATCCCACATGGCAGCATCTTTTCAATGAGGAGGAGTCAGGTAATCAGTGGTCAGGTACTTTAGAGCCTTGAAATACAAGTTCCAACTGGTATTAGGGACTGAGAAGATAATCTTTAGTCAGAATTTAGAGACTAGCAAGGTTTACATTTTAGTAAGAGGAATCTTCAGGTCAAATTAGGAGGAATCCCCTTGGGGAAGAGAAGGGAAGGGAAGGGAACGGAAGGGAACAGAAGGGAACGGAAGGGAAGTAAGTGAAGATGCTTCAATCTTTAATCTGGATCCAACATTTCTCTCTCTGAAGGCCCTATAAATACTGGGCATGACCTGGATGAAGATATAGCAAAGACACTGAAATATTTTCAAGGGAGGAATCCAAAATCAGACTGGGAATGGAAGGGACTGCCTTGAAAGGTGGTGAGTTCCCCCACATTGGAGCCCTTCTACTTGGCATTCAAAATCCTTTAAGCTTGTACCACTGTACTTTCCCAAACATTTTCTCCCAGCATGCATGCAATCCAACTGGACTACTTTATATCCAGTGAATACGTTCCAATACTTTTCCACCTCTGTGTAATTTTCTATACCTAGAAGGAATGCCCATATCCTCTCCTTCCCTTTTTGAATCCTTAATCATGTTTTAAAGATCAATTACATCAGGACTTCTAGGAAGTCTTCCATTTGCCCCTCATGTGGTAATGACTTTGATGAAATCAAGATATTCTATATCCAGGGCATCTCCTTGAATTTATTTAATCCAAGAACAATTTATTAGGTGCCTACTGTTAAACAAATTCTGTGCTAGAGCACTGAGAATGAGAAGGTAAACTGATATGATTGTTGGTCAAAACTTAAGGAATAACCATAGTTGAGTAGGGGAATATGACAGTTTAAAGGACAGTACAAACATTGATTTAAATAGTCATGCTTGAAGAAGGGGTGCTTTTTCCTCTAGAGAGTTAACCTGTTTGTAGTGGCAACCTAGGAACTAAGAAAGGGGTATATGGTACTAGGAAAGCATTGAAGGTGGTAGCCTACAGAGAGTTGTGCTGTATGGAAGGAGTCTTCATAAAGAAGAAGCCTATTATACCAGAAAAGAAATTAATCTCTCTAGGGGGTGATTTTCCTCCTTTGCCCTCCAGTGTCGGTATTTTCAGACACAGTCCGATTTATACTGTGCTGATTCCAGCTTTGGCTGCACAGCCCCTGCTCTCAAGGAATTTCTATTCTATTATGAGAGATACAACATATACACAATTAAGTGTAACACAAAATAGAGAAGGAAGATTAATTCAGTTATGGATCATTTGAGTCTAAGATACCTGCAGGACATTCAGATGGGGATATCCAGCAGACACTTGGAGCTGTGAAACTCTTGTTCAGGAGAGAATAGGCCTGGATATATAGTCATCTGTAAAGGTCAGGATTAAACCCATAGAAATAGATGAGATCTTCAAGAGGGAATGTGAAGAAAGAAAAAGGCCTAAGGTGGAACCTTGGAGGATTCTTCCCTTTAGGGTGCTAAAGATAGATGACAATTCAGCATGGATAGGAGAAGAACCAGGAGAGAATAGTGTTATGAAAGCCCACAGAGAATAGACTATCTAGCTGGAGTGGGGAGGGGGTGGTTAATAGTTTTTGCAATCTGCAGAAAGGTCTTAGGATCTTCAGGTTATGGGTTTAGAACTAAAATAGATCTTAGAAATCAAGTCAAGGGAGTCAAGGATTGAAAATAGGTGTTTGGATACAGCAGTTAAAGGATATTGGACAACCGAGTTTGTTTGAGTAGTTTCAGAATAGTATTGGAAACCACATTGACAAGTGAATGGGCAGGAGGTAACAGGTGTAGATGGCTATAGAGCTACAGAGGACAATAACTTGATGGGATAGCAAGGTCATGTAAGATTTTCTAAAAGGTTGGAAAGATATAAACTGGTTTATAAGCAGTGGGGGAGGGGAAGCAGACAGGCAACAGACATTCAATAGACATTTACTGTATGCCATGCACTGCTGATGGAGTGAAATAGAAGATGAGAAGGAAGGACTGATGGATAAGACAGAGAGGAATATGATTAAGGGTACTAAGTAGAGGATGAAGAGGTTTGGGAAGAGAGGAAAAGATTTAGAACACCTTCTGTACAGAAGAATGGTTCAGTTGAGATTAGATAACTCAAATTTATAATAATCAAAAATAGTTCCTATAGTGTAGTAAAAAGAGTGCTGGCTTAGAATCAGGAGGCCTGCATTCAAAACTTGTTTCTAACACTACATAATTAAGTCAGAACCTTTCTGAACTTAGTTTTCTTATCTGTTAAATGGGAATGTGCATTATGTGACTATTCTATTGCCTGGAAGTTCCTTCATAAACCTTACAATGCTATACAAGTGAGAATTATTGTTTTTCCTTCAATTCTGTACCATGTGCTAGGAATTGAGGATAAAAAGACAAAAACAATGATTTGGCAACTGATTGGACATGGGGAGTGATAGAGGGTGAAAAGTCAAGAAAGGATAAGTACCAGATTGGGAACCTGGATGATTGCAAGAGTGGTGGTACTTTTGACAAATTAGAAGGAGGGGGTAGGGTTTTGGATGGGGAGTTCAGAAAGACAGCAAGTTCTATTTTGCAGTTAAGTTTGAGATTCTTGCTGGATATTCCGTGGGAGGTGTCCAAGAGGCAATTGGTAACTTGCGACTGGTGTTGAATGTATAAATCTGGGAATCATCTGCACAGAGCTGAGAATTGAATCGGTGGAAGTTGATAAAGGTCACTGAGAAAGTATAAAGACCTGAAGAGAGGAATCAGGAAAGAACCTTGAAGATGTAAGTATTAACAGAGGTCAAGATATGGATGATGAATTCAGGAAAAAAAGGCTGAGGAGTTGCCACATAAGTTGCAGGTGAACCATCTTAATTCATGGTAGTTTACTTTAGTCAGTAATATGTGCTTATGGCTGGCTCTAAACAAAACTGCGAAGTGGGCATACTTTGTTTTCCTCATTTACCTCCTCTTTTTAAACCCCCTCTCCATTTAATTTCTCACCTCACCAACTTCTCTCTGCCCTTTTTAATCCTGTCTCTATTTCTATGAAAGGGCAGCTAGGTGGCACAGTGAGTAGAACAGTGTGCTTGGAATCAGAAAGACTCATCTTATTTCAAATCTGACCTTAGATACTTACTACTACTAGCTAGTCAGTCAATACTGTTTGCCTCAATTTCCTCATCTGCAAAATGAGCTGGAGAAGGAAATGGCAAACCACTTTTGTATTTCTGCCAAGAAAACCCCAAATGGGGCCACGAAGAGTCAGGCATAACTGAACAACAATAACATTCATATGAAATCAGTGTTGTTATGCTTTCTCTAAGGGGTATGGGAAACATCTGATAGAGGGCTTTAAATGCCGTTCTCTAAGAGTTTATATTTTTTCCTATAGGCAAGAGAGAATCACTGAAGTTTTCCATGTAGAGGTGTTGTATGATGACATCTGTATTTCAGAATATCGTCTTGGTAGCTTTATGGGGGATGGATTAGAGATGAAAGAGAAGAGAGATCAATTAGGAGTCTATTACATCTCATACACCAGATGAGAATTAATGGGGATGTGAACTAGGATAAAGTATGAGTGGAGTAAAAGACAGATGTGAGAGATGTTGGGGAGGTAGAACTGACAAGAGTGGGTAATTCATTGGATGTAGGGTTGAAGGTAAGGGAAGAGTCTTGGATGATTCCAAGGTTTCAAACCTGAGAGACTAGAAAGGGGTGGCGTCTTTAGCAGAAATGGGAAAATTTGCAAGAGTGATGGACTTGGAGGGAACTAGAATAAACCTGTGGAATTGGAAATGCCTATAAGACATCCAAGGGAAAATGTCCATCAAGCAACAGATAATACAGGGTGGCCCAAAAGTCAGTGCAGTTTTATGCTTTTGCACTTACACTTTTAAGACGTCCTATGAGGTCCTAGAATTCAGGCAGGAGTGTGCTGGTAAATGTTTAACAACCAGTTCTGGGTTGAGGGGAGGGGAGAATGTATGCACTGCACATATTTACTTTTAATTTTTGTTATTAAACATTTTCTTTATCACTTTCTTGAGACGAGACCAGAGGTGTCAAGCACCCTGCCTGAAGGCCCATGAGGCTCACAACACTACCAAACCAGATTAAAATGTAACTGAAAATATTTAACAAAAACAAAATAAAAATACAATAAAACATATATAATATTAATATGTGGTTTTCCAAATAAAATTTCTATTTGAGTTTGATGCCAGTGATCTAGATAATCAATACAATAAGAAATCAAGCACTGATTTGTAGAATTTGCTGATTTCCAAGATATAAATGCTGACAGTGAAAATTTAACAATCAGCTTGCTTTGAGGTAGCTCGAGTACTGCTCGAGATCAGGAGAGATTAAAGGTTGGACATACAGAACTTAAAGTTAGCTTCATTGAGAAGATAATTGAATGCACAGGAGCTTATGAGATCACCAAGAGAAAGAATTTGGGGAGAAGAGAAAAGATCTAAGAATGGAAACTTACTGAACAAGAGAAAGATGATGCTTTAGCAAAGAATTCTGAAAAAAAAGTGATCGGATAGGCTGGAGGAGAACAGGGAAACACATACAGACAGAGAGACAGACAGACAGACAGAGAGCAGTGTCACAGCCAGGGGAAGATGGAATGTTTAATAGGAAAAGACAGTTGACTGTCTACAGCTATATTGAGGTAAAATAAAATGAGCAAATGAGAAGGCATTGTATTTGTCAGTTAAGTGACCCTAACCTTGGAGGCAGCCATTTCTTTTGAGAGGTGGAAATGAAAGTCAGATTGTAAGGAATTGAGGAATGGGAGTTTAGGGAATAGGGACAATGAGTGTTCACAACCCATTCTAAGGAATTGGCTTCAAGAGAGAGAAGAGACAAAGGATGATGATTTGAAAATAGACAGGGCTGAGTGGAGATTTTTTTACAGGATAGCAAGGATCACATGATCAGTAAGATGGAAGAGTTATTAATTTCCTCAGACCTCACCAATTTCAAAAACTTCGAATAAGAAATTATGCTCCAACTACAGAATTACTAAAGCTGAACCCACAAGATAAGGAGAAATACCATGCTATGTCTAAGGGAAAGTAGGCTGCAAACACAGGTAGGGTCACTTGAGTTTGACTTTCTACTTGAATTTCACTCTGGAAAGGGACTCAGGCTGGGGTCTTAAAGTCCACAATGCAAGGAATGTGAGAACACTCGAATTTGGCGGAAGAAGGCCTGGGCAGAAATGGAAGGGGGAAGGAACCAAAGAATAAGGAATAATCAATCAATCCACAAGCATCTAATAAATGCTTTCTATGTAAAAATGGCCTCTCTCTCAAGGATCTCACAGTCTAACATGGGAGACAACATGCAAGTAACTGCCTTGGCACAAGAGCAGACAGGAGGTTACCTCAAAGGTGAAGGCACTAGAAGCAGAAGAGACAGAGAGAACAGAAACTTGGATCTGAATTGCAGGCAGATAAATTAAAAGGTGCAGGAGAGGAAAGAAATCATCCCAGCCATCAGGGACAGCCAATATATAGCATGGAGATGGGAAAAGGAGTGTTATGTTCAAGGTACATCAGGTAGTGATGTAAGGAAGAGAAGCAGAAGATAATTAGAAATGTAGAAAGGCACCAGATTGTAAAAGGTTTTAAAAGTCAAACAGAGGATTTTATATTTGGTCCTGGAGGTAATGGGGAACCACCGGAATTTGAGCAGGGAGGGTGATAACATGATCAGATCTGTGATTTAAGAAAATTGCATTGGCAGCCGAATGGAACATACATAGGTGAAACTTGAGGGAAAGAGACCAGTTAGAAGGCTATTACATGAATCTAGGCAAGAGAGAAGGAGGGCCTGTGGTAGGTTTGTGGTTGTGTGAGCAGAGCAAAGGGGAGAGATTGTGTGAAGATTTTAGAAATGTAAAGATTTTAGCAATGGATTGGCTATGTGGAGTGAGTGAGAATGAGTAGTTGAGAATGACATCAAAGTTGTGGGTCTAGGTGACTAGGAGGTTTAGAAGAGAGGAAAGTTTGAGGGGGGAAGACAATAGGTTTTGAATGGGACACAATGAGTTTGAGATGTCTATGGAACAACCAATTCTTAATGTCCAAAAGGCATTTGATGAGGTGGGATTGGAACTCAGGAGAGAGTCTAGAGGAAGGGGAAGGTTAAAGGTCCCTCAGCCCAGAAATGTTTATAATAGTTAGATATTTGGATCTCATCCATTTATCAAATAGTGCTTCACATAAAATAGAAATGCAATAAATCTGTTGAATGAAAGAAAACAAGAGTGAATAATGGTATTTCAAATGTTACATTGTTCAATTGAGTTTATTACAGACAAATAATGTTAAATAAATTTTGCTATGTTTAAGTAATATTGTAATTATGCTGTACAAATTTTTAAAATAAAATTTTATTAATGTCTTTTTTTTTTACGTGACCATATAAAGTCATCTTCCAATGCTTAAATCTGCCTACTTACTTATGGCTCCAGCACAGGTTAAGGTTGGTTAGTGGTCTTAGATTCATATGGTTAACTCTCTATTATTGGTAAACTTGTAAAAATATTAATAAATCTAAACTCACTGAGACTCTCATTTAGTTCTACCACCAACCAGGAAAAAGCTGGACATTCGGACTCAGGTTTGAACTTTATTTTGTCCCACTTTTTGTTTTTGTATGCCACAAGCAATTCATCGACTGTCTCTTTTTGTAGTCTCTCCTTTGATACTGTTAGTTGTGAGGGCACATAGAAAATTATGCCAAAATTTGATTGCCCATAGAAGTTCATCATCATTGTACATCAATTTCATGAGGCCTGCTTATCTGGGTTCTAGATAATGGACGATGCTCTCTTGCCTTCCCAGTCACTAATGGAGTGAAACAAGACTGTGTACTTTGCTCCCTGCTTGCAGGATGTTTTCAGTCATGTTGTCAAATGCTTTCAATGAAGATGAACACAGCATCAAGGTAAACTACTGCACTAATGACAAATTCTTCAATTTGAAAAGGCTGCAAGCCAAGACCAAAGTGGAGGGAGTGTTGGTGCGTGATTTTTCTGTTTGCAGATGATTGTGCACTCAATGCAGCCTCTGAAGCTGAGATGCAACAAAGTATGGATCAATTCTCTGCTGCTTGTGCTAATTTTGGCCTAACAATTAACACCAAGAAAACACAGATGCTCCATCAGCCAGCACTGCACCATCCATCCATGGAATCATCAGTTACAGAAAATGGAGGAATTCTGAATGCTGTGGATGAGTTCACTTACCTTGGTAGTGTACTTTCCAGGGATGTACACATTGATAATGAGGTTGATAGAAGCGTTGCTAGAGCTAGGTCAGTGTTTAGGAAGCTCCAAAGGAAAGAATGAGAGAGAAGAGGTATTAGACTGACTACCAAACTGAAGGTCTACAGAGCCATTGTGCTGACCTCATTGTTGTATGCCTGTGAAACCTGGACAGTCTGCCAGCGCCATGCCAAGAAACTGAATCACTTCCACTTGAATTGTCTTGGGAAGATTCTGAAGATCACCTGGCAGGATAAGGTACCAGACACTGAGGTCCTTACTAGAACTAAACTTGCAAGCATTCAAACTCTGCTTCAGAGAGCACAACTCTGATGGGCTGGCCATGTTGTTCAAATGCAAAACTTATGCTTGTCAAAAAGATTATTGTATGGAGAACTCACACACAGCAAAGCGTCCACATGGTGCTCGGAAGAAGCGATACAAGGACACTCTCAAGGTCTCTCTCAGGAACTTTGTAATTGATTGTGTGACATGGGAGACACTGGCACAGGACCATTCAGCATGGAGTGCCCACACTAGAGAAGGTGCTGTGCTCTGTGAGCAAAGCAGAATTGAGGCAGCTCAAACGAAACGCAGGATCTGCAAATTTGGAGAATTCACCCCAAGTGTTCACACAGACTATTTGTGCCCAACCTGTGGTAGAGCATTCTGAGTTTTTACTGGTCTGATGAGCCACAGTCAGACACACTGAAACTTGACTCTAGCATAGTGATGTTACTTTGGAACAACAACCAACCAACCATCTCTTTTTTTTTTTTTAATATTAAAGATGTGTACAATCAGAAGCATTTAGGATTGATCATATTTTTATCTAGTAAGTTTAAGTTACTAATTAGTTCAGTAATTAGAAACAGAATTAAGAACAGAGAAACTTCAGAATATACTTCTGCCCTCTAGGAGAGGGGAGGTAAATCACGTCATTGCTTTTCTCTATGTCCCAGAGAGAAGCAGTTTAGCCAACCCCAGCCCTAGGTCCGGCAGGGCTGCCTCTATCACAGCTTCTATCAGGGTCCCAGCAGGTTGGAGACAGAAGCCAATAGGGCCAAGCTGCCTCAAATGACCAGTATTTAGTCCCCCAGTCCAGCTTCCATTCCCTCTTGGCGCTCACTCAACTTCCTTCCAGTCCCTGTGTTTAGCACAGACCCAGAACTCTCAAACCCAAAGCAGCCACTCTGAACTCCCTGTTTGTTTTGTTGTAGATATATTCAGCTCAGGGCTCTCAGTAGACTCAGTCCCTCCAAGAAAAGTAAGAGACAATATGAGCTTTTCCCAGACGTCCTTGAAGGCTTCCGTCTGCCTGTGGAGACCCATCTCTAAAAGCCTTTCCCTTCTCCTCTGGTCCCCTCCTCCTCTCCTCTCCTGTCCTCTTCTCTCTGTGTCCACACTCCCCACACACATACACATATATAGCTAGAAATAGGTATACACGTTTATTAAGTGCTTACTGTCTGCCAAGTATTGTGCTAAGCTATTTACAAATAATACCTCATTTGATCCTCACAATAACACTATGAAATAGGTGCCATTGTGATCTTCTTTTTGTAACTGAGAAAACTGAGGAAGATAGAGGTTAAATGACGTGCCCAGGGTCACACAACCAGTGAGTGAGTGTCTGAGGCTGCATTTGAACTCAGATCCTCCTGACTCCAGGTGCAACACTCAATCTACAATGCCACTTAGCTGCCATAAGGCTATCTCCAAGGGTGGCAAATTATTCTCTTGGTGTTGGTAGGGTATGAGATAGTTCTCTCAGCATGGCAGGCAGATTACAATGGAGAGAGGTCACTCTGAGGACGGTAGCACAAATTTCAATGGTATTTGGGCTTTCATGGCTCAGACAACATGCAATTCAATAAATGCTTACTCAGTACCTACTATTTTGTAAGGCAACATGGCATGGGGATGAAAGAATAGTTAGAAAGACCTGGATTCAAGTCCTGCCCCTCACACATATTGGCTCTATGATCTTGACTAAGTCACTCAGACTCTCAGTGCCCCAGATAGTTCTCTAAGACTAGAGGTGGCTAGATGTTATAGTAGATAAAAAAAACTATACTTGGAGTCAGAAAGACCTGAATTTAAATCTCGCCTTAGTCATTTACTTAGTCATTTACTAGCTGCGTGATTCTGGGCAAATAATTTAACCTCTCTCATTATCTGTAAAGTAGGGATAATAATAGTACCCTGTCTCCTAGGATTGCTGTGAAGAGCAAATGAGGGTAGGTTTTTTTTTTTTAATATAAAGTGGTTTGTAAACCTTAAAGTGCTGCGTCAATGCTACTGTTATTATTAAGTTGCTGAGCAAGTGCCTATCTGCATTGGTGAAGGGAAATTCCCCACTGGACAGTTCCCTGCACAGATGAAATCACAACTCTTGATCCTTCCTTTCTCCTGCCACCTCCCCCCAAAAAAAGGAAAAGGAAAGAAACTTTGTTTCTGGGGTGTGGGGAGGCAGTCTTATGCTTTGTAGAGATGAGTCTCTTTCACCAATTTTTTAAAAGTATAAAGCTGCAAGGATTTGACAGTAATGAGAGAATTAACAGGCTAATTCCATGTGGTTCTGTACCTTGCTTGGCAAGATTTTCAGATCCTTGAGGCTTATTACTAGATCAAGGGCAGTGAGGTTCACAAATTCCTCTTCTTACTGAATACCGTGTAGCTGTCTTCTTAACTCAGGCCATAAATTAAGCAATAATCATGGTACCTATGTATTAATCATTAAGCCACTATTCATAACAAAACGTGAAGCTCTAAGCAAAGATAGTCACCATTTTCTTATCAATTTTCATATGTTATTTTTCCCTTAACTGCTCTCTCTTTTCTGCTTTATAGCAACTACAGTACTTTTGACTGTGCAAGGAGTATCCTGGACCGGGATTACATGCCCAGATTAGTCCAATTTGTTATACAGACAATTGTTTAAACTGTAGTTACCATCCCATTTACAACCTCAAGTATGACATAAAAGAGCAGAGGTAAATAATTTACTCCCTCAGCCTTTAGGACTGGCATAATTTCTTGCTAGTCTTATGTTTAAGTAATTTTAAAAAATGAGAATGCAGTATAGCATTGTAGATAGACTTGAAGTCAGAAGACCTGGGCTCTTGTCTTAGCTCTAACATTTGCTTTGGGGATGGCACTCAGGTTCATGAAACCTCAATCTCCTTGTCTGTAAAATGGTATACAAGTATCCCTCCCAGGACTGTTGGTTGTTTTTTCTTTTCCTCAAAGTTTTTATGGATGACTTTTGCTTTTTTTCCTATCACAGTTCTTTTCAAATATAACCTCACCTCTAGTTTCAGAAATCTAAGTTTGAGTAAAGGTAGCTATTAATACAGCATTACAAATTGCTTCAATGGGAAACGTATCCATTGTTGAAGTTTGCTATTTACTTAGTTGCTCGCCTCTTGTCTAAATTGCTCAAACCACTGCCTGTTGCTCAGAATTGCAGAAGCTCAGAGAGCTGGAGAGCTGTAGAATTTTAAATCAATAAAGAACCTCAGTGACCCACGTTCCATCTTCCTGTGTCTATTGGGACCAGCTATAAAGTGGTCCTTTGAGACCCCCTGGGTGCCTCCTGGGAATTCCATATTCCAATTAGGTGGCTTTTAGCCACCTGGTCAATTCAGTTAGTTTTCTATTCCCCTGCCCCTTCCCCCCATTTACATCAAGGTAGTCTCCTGAAGTCCTGCAGATTGCAGATTTAAAACTCATTGCCTGACTCAGGTCCTCATCATTTGGTAACTAGCTGATGAGCTCAGAGAACATATTCCCTTGAGGAATATTTAGTTTTTGAATGCCAGCACCTTTCCTGAGATGGCACAGGATATCTTTGGAATGATAAATGAGGTATTCACTCTGAGCAATGGGTTTTACCCAGGCCTAATGCTTTCAGAAGTGGAAGCATAGACCAAATAGGATATTAGCTTGGCCCTCATTGGATAGGGTTTGTGTGCATAATGCTATACTGGTCACAGGGAGGATACGAAGTAAGTTTAGACTCAAATTGAGAAGAAAAATACATATATAAACACACACATACACACACACACAGAGTCTATTTCCCCTTTACTCAGAGTAGTTAAGTGTGCGTCATCGTCATTCATCTGGAACCAACAATAGTCAATGCATTGAATTTGATTTCTAATGTCTAAATGTTTTTTCTTCGTTTCCATTATGGTAGTCATGGCTTCTACAACTCTCCTGGTTATACTTCCTTTGCTCTGTTTCAGTTCATCTAAGTCATGCCTGTCTAAATTTCTCATCTTCATTTCTTAGAGTGAAATAACATTTCATTATATTCATATACCACAGTTTGTTCAGGTATTATCTATTCAGTCCAATTTTTAAAAAATCATCTCTTTAAAGTTGAAAATATTGGCACAGTCTTTTTTTTCCACTTCCTAACTACATTCTCTCCACTCTCTCAACTATGTTCAGGCCAAACAATTGGCTCAGTAACACCTATTCTGTCTTCCTCTGCTTTTGTAAATATCCTTTTGCAAGCTATTGCCCATATTAGGAGGAGGCATGGAAATTTTCCTCTACGAGGTATCAGAGACTGCAGATTTATATAGATATATATATATATGTAAAATACACACACACATATATAATATTAAACTTCTCTGGCAAAATCACAGAATCACAGACTTTGAAAGCACCTCAGAAGGGACTTCCAGACTTTCCTGATGAAAAAGACAGAGCTCAATGGAAAATTTGATCTCTAATTACAAGGTTCAAGAAAGACATAAAAGGGTAAACAAGGAAAACACACATTCACACACACACATGCACACATGAACATAACTTGGGATTCAATAAGAGCAAACTGTTTACATCCCTATATGAGAAGCTGATACCTGTCAATACTGAAATTTATATGATTATCGCAACCTTTAAAAGGGATATACATAGTTAGAAGGCTTGGGTATAAATGAACTAATCTGATGATTAAAAAAACACCTTATTAAGGGGTTCAAAGGGACTATAATGGGAGAAAAGGAAAGGATGAGGCCAAAAAAAAGGTAAATTATGCCACACAAAGAAGCATAAAAACATACTATAGTAGAGGGGAAGGAGGGAGGGAGATGAACATCATATGAACTTTATTTTCTTTGGTTCTGGTTCAAAGAGGGGTCAACACAATCAGTTAAGTTTAAGATTCTAACATGAAAAAACACAAAAACTCATTATAATAGAGGGAAAGAAGGGAGGGAGAGAAGCACTGTATGAAATTTACCCTCATTGGTTTGGGGTCAAAGAGGGAATAACATACTCCAATAAGTATAAAAATCCATTGTACTCTATAGGCAGTAGGAGGAGTAAGGGGGGATAAGAAGGGGGGGTTAGAAAGGAGGGAAAGAGTAGTCAGGGGAAAGGGTAGGTAAAGAAGAGGGGTCACAGGGAGGAAATACTGAGGGAGGCGGTGGTCAAAAGGAAAACTCTTAAGGAGGGGAAGGGAGAAGGAAGAAACAAAAACATAAACAGGGGAGGGAATAGAATGGAAGGAAAGACACAGATAGTAATCATAACTGTCAATGTGAATGGAATGAACTCTCACGTAAAATGGAGGCAGATAGCAGAATGGATTAAAAACCATAATCCTACAATATGCTGTCTACAAGAAACACATTTGAAACAAGGGGATACGGACAGGGTAAAGGTAAAAGGATGGAGTAGAATACAATATGCTTCCAGCTAAAGTAAAAAAAGCAGGAGTAGCAATCCTTATCTCAGATAAAGCAAAAGCAAAAATAGATCTAATTAAAAGAGATAAGGAAAGAAACTATATCCTGCTAAAAGGCACCATCAAGAATGAAGCAATATCATTACTTAACATATATGCACCAAGTGGTATAGCATCCAGATTCCTAGAGGAGAAGTTAAGGGAATTAGAGGAAGAAATAGATAGCAAAACTATATTAGTGGACCTCAATCTCCCCCTCTCTGAACTTAATAAATCTAACTTCAAAATAAACAAGAAAGAAATTTAGGAGGTGAATAGAATTTTAGAGAGGCTAGATATGATAAATCTCTGGAGAAAATTGAATGAGGATGAAAAGGAATATATCTTCTTCTCAGTGGTACATGGCACATACATCAAAATTGACCATGTACTAGGGCATAAAAACCTTACAATTGAGTGCAGAAAGGCAGAAATATTAAATGCATCATTCTCAGGTCATGATGCAATAAAAATCATATGCAATAAAGGGCCATGGAAAGATAGACTAAAAACTAATTGGAAACTAAATAATTTAACCCTAAAGAATGAGTGGGTCAAACAAGAAATTATGGAAACAATCAGTAACTTCATTCAAAAGAATGACAATAATGAGACAACATACCAAAACTTGTGGGATGCAACAAAGGCAGTTCTTAGGGGAAGTTTTATATCCCTGAGTGCATACATGAATAAATTAGAGAAAATGGAGGTCAATGAATTGGGCATGCAATTGAAAAAGCTAAAAAAAGAACAAATTAAAAACCCCCAATTATATACTAAATTAGAAATAATGAAAACCAAAGGAGAGATTAATAAAATTGAAATTAAGAAAACTATTGAAATAATAAATAAAACTAAGAAGTGGTTTTATGAAAAAGCCAGTAAAATTGACAGACCCTTGGTCAATATGATAAAAAAAAGAAAGAAGAAAACCAAATTATGAATAT